>CM027387.1:107596716-107607403 GCA_015711505.1 Sylvilagus bachmani
AGCCAGACAGCGCACAGCCACACAGGGCATAGCCAGACAGCGACACAGCGATGGAACCAGTCAGGCGCCAGAGTCTTTATCTGAGTTTTTAAGTGATAGGCTTGGGAAGATGGGAGATGGAGTCACCTGGGTGTCTTTGTACTACACACAGTGGTCTGTCTACATTCTTGTCCTGTTGCTTTTGATGAATGCTTCAAAAGCCTTGTGTTATTAATACATAATCTTTGTTGTTGGAATTGTTACTTATCTGAGTAGTATCTCCCAGCTGTGGATATTTGTGCAGTTACTCTTGATGGTGTTTTGTGTTAAAAATTTTGTAGATTTTAAAAAGTTGAGAGTGTGCAAACCATGCAGATAAAATGGTGAACAGGCTCTCGGAGACAGATTAGCTTCTCCTCTCGTTATAGTTGATCTCGTTACATTCAGAGTTCAGGAGAAGGCGTGAGGACAGCTGGAGCCACAGGACCCTGGAGACACACATTTACAAAACCCCTGGGTGGAGGCTGCCTGCCTAGGACTTCTGTTGCTGGTAAGGCGTGGAGTTCCTTGCTAGTTCAGGCTTGGGCCTTATCTGAGTGTGCTCAAGTGTGCGTTTTCAGTTGTGTATGCTTTTGTGATGTAAAGGGAAAGTGCTCTTGGATGTTAGCTAATAGCTATGGCTTCCCTTTGTGAAGGGCTATTGTGTTTGTATTAAAATTGATGTGAGAACCTAGGGAGCATGTTTTCCCCCTAAAGTGAGGGGTTTTGTTTGTTTGTTTTTGAATGATTTCAGTGTTTATTTCAGAGTGATTTGGGGCAAATCCTTATTATCCTCAAATATACAAATAATAACTAATAGGATTGAAAAGCCCTTTGTGTAGTACTGGCACACATTTTTTTTTTCTTTTTTTTTCTTTTAAGATTTATTTATTTGGGGCCTGCACTGTGGTATAGTAGTTTAAGCCTCCTGAGTCCCTGGCTCTCCACGCCTTATCCAGCTCCCTACTAATGGCTTGGGAAAGCAGTGGAAGATGGTTCAAGTGGTTGGGCCCCTGCACCCACGTGGGAGACCTGGAAGAAGCTCCTGGCTTCGGATCAGCCCAGCCCTGGCCTTTGTGGCCATTTGGGGTGTGAACCAATGGATGGAAAACATCTCTATGTCCCCCCTCTCTTTCTGTAACTCTGCCTCTCAAGTAAATAAAACATTTTTTTTTAAAAGAAATGCAGAGTTACAAAGGCAGAGTTACAGAGGGCAAGGCAGAGAAAGAAATATCTTCCTTTGTCTAGTTCACTCCCCAAATGGCTGCAGGGCTAGAGCTGGGCCAGATCAAAGCCAGGAGCCTCTTCCAGGTCTCCCACATGGGTGCAGGGGCCCAAGCACATGGGCCATCCTCTACCGCCTTCCCAGGTGCATTAGCAGGGAGCTAGATCAGAAGTGGGGCAGCCAGGAATGGGAACCCATGCCCATATGGGATGCTGTTAGCACGGGCAGCAGGCCTGCCTGCCACGCCACAGTGTCAGCCCCAGCACAAAAGGTTAAGGCTGACTGACCCCTCCTGCTTGTCTCAACTTTTGTGACTAAGCAAGTGCATTTAGGTGTCATTTGGTTGGGAATCTGCTGTTTTGCTGTTTAAGGCTAAATCTGACATCATTTTAAAAAATATTTTTTGATTATTATTATTATTTTTGAGAGAGAGGGAGGGGGGACTTCCTTCTGGTCCTCTTCCCAAGTGCCCACAATAGCTGGGGCTGGGCTGGACAGAAGCCCAGACCCAGGAGCTCCAGCTGTGTCTCTGATGTGACTGTCAGGAAGCTGCCACTTGAGCCCTCACCACTGCCTCCCAGGGTCTGCGTTAGCCATCGCTGCTGCCCTGCAGAGTGGATCAGAGTGGACCGCAGCACTGGTGCCAGGCACCCTGACAGAGAGCGGAGGCGGCTTAGCCCACTGTGCCAGAACACTTCTCCACTGTGTCCTGGAGTCGTGAGTAAAAACTGTGGTATTCTAGAAAGTAAACACTTGGGAGAGTTTCCCTTTTTCAGTCGTGATGTTCTTTGGGGAGAACCTTGTCACGTTGCAGATTCACCATCATGTGTGTTTCCCTTGAGAAGCAGCATCTCTCCCTGGCTCAGCCTTTCCAGCGGTCTCCTGCCGTGGTCTGTCTGGGTATCATCCTAGATGCTTTGTAGGCCAGCGTCAGGGACCCTGTGTGTTCTTCCTAGCCGCTTGCCTGGTTTCTTCATGTCAGTACCCTCTCAGCCCCCACAAGCTTAAAACTATTGTTTTGGGCTTTTGTTTTTACATTTTACTCCTCCATCTATTTTCCTCACCAAGGTCTGATTAAATTACTTTCTGCAATTTAGTTTGCCCAGTGTCTGTAGCCGCTGTACCCTGTGTAAACTTTGATGACTTTAATATTAGATTCACAAATTATTTTATTTATTTATTTATTTATTTTTGACAGGCAGAGTGGACAGTGAGAGAGAGAGACAGAGAGACAGGTCTTCCTTTGCCATTGGTTCACTCTCCAATGGCTGCCGCGGACGGTGCGCTGCGGCCGGCGCACCGCGCTCATCCGATGGCAGGAGCCAGGAGCCAGGTGCTTTTCCTGGTCTCCCATGGGGTGCAGGGCCCAAGCACTTGGGCCATCCTCCACTGCACTTCCGGGCCACAGCAGAGAGCTGGCCTGGAAGAGGGGCAACCGGGACAGAATCCGGCGCTCCGACCGGGACTAGAACCCGGTGTGCCGGCGCCGCAAGGCGGAGGATTAGCCTGTTGAGCCACGGTGCCGGCTAGATTCACAAATTATTGAAGCAGGAAGAAAAGTCTGATTTACTACAACTTCCTTATCTTGTAAATGAAGAAGTGGGTGCTCGGGTTAAATGGTTTGTCCAAGGCTGCATAGCTGGTGAGTGGCTGATACCATACTCTGTGATCTCATGCGGTCCTGCCTTCCATTCCCCCTAGCAGTGCACAGTGGGGGCAGTCTCCATATCCTGCTGTTATTTTCTGGCTTTGGGTAGTTAGCCGTCCTCGTGGGTGTCAGGTGGTTGCTTTGTTATCTTTTTCCCCTCTGTTTTGCTCCTGAGAGATCTGAAGCTGTTGAGACTTTTGATCCTTTATAGGAGATCTGGGCTCTTGTGCTGCCAGGGCTATGAAATTTTTGTGGAGTTACTTGGTGTCAGCCTGTTTTCAGGGACTTTGGGGAGAATTATTTTTCTGATCTCCTCTCTTCTGTTTTCATTTTAAGAATTCCTGTTGGCTGGCACCGTGTTCAAGAGGCTAATCCTCTGCCTGCGGCGCCGGCACACCAGGTTGTAGTCCCGGTCGGGGCGCCGGATTCTGACCCGGTTGCTCCTCTTCCAGTCCAGCTCTCTGCTGTGGCCCGGGAAGGCAGTGGAGGATGGCCCAAGTGCTTGGGCCCTGCACCCCATGGGAGACCAGGAGAAGCACCTGGCTCCTGGCTTCGGATCAGTGCAGTGCGCCGGCCGCAGCAGCCATTGGGGGGTGAACCAACGGCAAAAGGAAGACCTTTCTCTCTGTCTCTCTCTCTCTCTATCTACTCTGCCTGTCCAAAAAAAAAAAAAAAAATTCTTGTTACTTTCATATTTGTTCCATTTTAGCCTTTAGTTTTCTTTTCTCCTGGTTTTTAATTTGTTTTCTTTTTTATCTTCCTGCCTTTCTATTCAGTTTTTAATTTCTGCTGTAAACTTTTTTTTTAAAGGATTTATATATTTATCTGAAAGACAGAGTTATAGAGAGAGATCAAGATCTTCCATCCGCTGGTTCGTTCCCCAGATGGCTGCAACAATTAGGGCCAGGCCAGGCTACAGCAAGAAGCCTGCATCCAGGTCTCCCACGTGGCGGCAGGGGCCCTAGTACTTGGGCATCTCCCCCTGCTTTCCCAGGCGCGATTCCTGGATGGGACTTGAACCAGTGCTCGTGGGACGTGGGTTGCAGTGATGTCTGACTGCTGTACCACAGTGGCCCCTGACTGCTCTCTCTTGTTTACTGGATGCGCTCGCTCGCTCTGAGTGTATCACGTTTCTTCTGTCCCTCCCCTCGTTTGTATTTCCCTTCCTTCTCCAACTTTTTCTGCGTGTTCTTGTGTGTTTTTGTTACTTTTACATGGTAGAGGCTTCTGGAGGTGTCTGGCAATCTGGTTTTTTCCGTATTTAAGAGTCATGGTTACTTAGTCACGTCGTCTGAAGTTGACACCTTTCTCGGCTCTGTGCAGTGTCACAGGCAGGGAGAGGAGACCCCGGTGTCTGTGGACATGCTAGGCCTTCAGATCTTCATCTCCAGACAACACGCCAGGAGCCTCAGCACTCCTTAGAGAGATGGCTGACTGTACAAGCTGGATCTGGAGTATGTTTTTAGAGAATTTCAAAATGCTCAAAAAATATGAAAGGCACACAAGAGACTGCTTGAAGGGGCTCCTGTTGGCCCGATCTGGGACAGTTTGAGCACCAGAATGAGTAACGATGTTATTTATAATGTGTGAGCTCCTACTGATAACTAAGTAGGGACAGAAAAATGCGTGGTGACAAGGAGACATACCTTCCTGATTAGAGTGGAAAGGGTGGACACTGTGGTGCAGCCAGTGAGGCTGCTGCTGCACACCCTCTGCCAGCCCGGCTGCTCCGCTTCTAATCCGGCTTCCTGCTTCTGCGTCCGGATGCTGACTAAGGAGATGGGCTTATGCCACCCACGTGAGATGGAGTTTCCGGCTCCTGGCTTCAGCCTGGCATAGCCCTGGCCATTTGCAAGCATTTGGGGACTGAACTAGCAGATGGAACATCTGTCTCTCCCCATCTCTCTGTTGCTCTGCATTCAAGTAGGTGGTAAAAAATTTTTTTTAGTAAGAATGTGAGTGAATAAATGCAGAGGAGGGAGCCATCATTTAGTCTACCTGATAAGATGTTCCTGTCCCACATTGTAGTAGTTGGGTTCAGTACCTGGCTCTGGTTCCTCACTGCAACTTCCTGCTCGTGCCACCCCTGCGAGGTGATGGGGACGGCTCAGAGAGCTGGGGTCCTGCCATCCATGTGGGAGGCCTGGATCGAGTTCCTGGCTTCAGCCCCCCTCTAGGCCTGGCTTGTGCACATTTAGGAGCGGAAACCAGCAGATGGAAGCTCATTTTCTGGTTGACTCTTTCTCTGTGCTCTCAGATAAATAAAAATTTTTAAAGTGATAAAAATAAATGTAGAAATACTAGAGCGACAAAAGCCCTGTCATTTTTTAATTGTTGGAGAGAACCAGTTGTCAATGGGCACTAAAACTATGGGATGTATGCTGTACGAAAATAGTCTAAAGTGTCTTCCCACGATTTCTTTCTTAGTAATTATTGAGGGAAATTGGTCACTCCACAGTGAAGAAATTCGGCAGATATTGTCTTAACCAAGTGATCAAAATTATCATCAGCAATGGAGCGAATTGACTTTGTGTCTATTTACGCGATTGCTGTAGGAAACAAAGCTTACTGACTTAGTGTTCCTGCCAGGAGTGCGTGACTTGTGTTCATAAATGTCAGATGAAGGGGGAATATTGTGAAGACTGATTTCTGATGAGAGGGATGGAGGAGATGTGACGTGAGGTGTGACTGTGCCCCTGGATCGCACGGGGATCGCTGTAGGGACTGTAGGGGCACAAAGAGCAGTTGCTGCTTGACGCTCAACTGTGAAATTCCTGTGTTGAGCTCTGTGCTGCGGTTGTGTGAGAGCAGACCTTGCTCTTGGAAAACCGCACATTGAAGTTTTCAAGGGTGAAGGGCGCTGATGGCTGGGGGCACAGTTACATGCCTGTGTGGGCGAGGATGTTTGTGGAGGGGTGGGAAAGCCGTGGTAAAGTCAGCTGGTGATTCTGGGTTAAGACTCTGTGACAGCTTCTTACACTGCCCTTGCAATGATTCTCAAAGTGAAAACGGAAAGTGTTTGAAGGCTGAGGTAAGAGTGACAGAAGCTCCGGTGTGGGTGGCTCCTTGGCTGTGAACGTGGCTGGTTGAACTCTTTGGTTGGGGAGAGTTTAGGTTTTTTCCTCAATGTCAGCAAATGTTTTGTGTCCTTGAGTCTTCTAGAGAGTAAAGGTCTTGAATGATCGTTGGCAATAAAGGATTCCGATATGGGCATCTGGCTGGGTTGGGACAAGAAAGGTTAGAATCAGGGCTCTAATATTCACCGGAGGCCCAAGTACTTAGACCATCGTCTGCTGCTTTCCCAGGCCATTAGCAGGGAGCTGGATCAGAAGTGGGGCAGCCAGGACACAACCAGTGTCTATATGGGATGTGGCACTGCAGACAGCAGCTTTACCCACTGTACCACAACGCCAGTCCCCAAATAAATAAATCTTTGGGGGGGGAGAGACAAGACAGAAGCAGTCTATTTATTGTAGTTTTAGAAGCATTTCAAAGTGTGTTCATTGTCTCCTTTCTACCCAGAAGTCCCAGTACTGCAATGAAACCATTGTTTGCCATCTTTTGATTGAGTTTGTCCTGTTCTGATACTTCTCAGCATCCGCCATGTAGACAAGTGTAAGCACTTCGGGAAGTAAACCAGGCCCTTCCCAGGAGAGTGGACTGTGTCTCGCGCCCTCCCTGCAGGTTAGAGATGCGCTGGAGTCGGTCCTGCTTCTCTGATGGGAAAGTGAGGTCTAGTGTGGACGACACGCTAGGAGCCTGCAGGCGGTGGGAGAAATGATTGCAGATAGACTTCGAGGAGCCTGGAACGACTTGAATTAAATGCCAAATTTTGTACATGTGTGCATTTTGGAGAT
Source organism: Sylvilagus bachmani (assembly GCA_015711505.1). NCBI lineage: Eukaryota > Metazoa > Chordata > Mammalia > Lagomorpha > Leporidae > Sylvilagus > Sylvilagus bachmani. Next base: position 107,603,465 of record CM027387.1, read on the forward strand.
TATATTTGGAATTTTTAAAAAAGATTTATTTGAAAGAGTGACAGGAAGAGACAGCATAAGAGAGAAGTCTTCCATCTGCAGGTTCACTTCCCAGATTTCTGCAGCAGCCAGGAGCCAGGAGCTCCATCCAGGTCTCCCACGTCGTGGCAGGGGCCCAAGCACTTGGGCCATCCTCCGCTGCCTCCCCAGACTCACTGTCTGGGAACATCACAAGCAGTGGCTTCGGCTGCTGCACTACGACACTGGCCCCATCTGTCGGATCTTCAGGGGATCTGAGAGCCTCACATGGCATGCTGCGTCGGAACTGGATGAGCTAGGTTAGTGTTCCACGTTTACACGGTCAGCTTTGTTGAGTGGAAGGACTCCAGGAGCACATAGTAGCATTGATAGGTTTTTATGATTTTAAGCAGTAATTTAGATGACCAACAATACTTCAAGAGTATGTTCAAAAGCTCGTGCCTGGTAAATGTTCCATTTTTATGCTTCATTGCATTTGTACCTGAGTTTGTTACTGTCTTTTTTTTTAAAAGATTTATTAATTTGCTGTATTTTTTTAAAATATGTTTAACATCTTTCAGTTTATCATACTTGAGGGAAAATGTTGACTCGATCACAATGGTAGTGGTGTTTTATGGAAGAAAAATATTAGATGAATAACATTTCTTTGTGGGGTTTTTTTTGTAGGTTTTTTTTTTTTTTACAGGATTTCTAGTTCAGTGTCCACAATTTGAATCTTTTTCTGTAATAAGTTATGTGCCATGTACCTTGGAAGACATTTATATTCCTTTATTGTGCAGCGTGTGGTCCGTTGACGTGAGAGACTGAACTTGGCTGTTGCGCGGTACCTCAGGGACCTGATGTTTGGCTCATAGCTCCTGAGCAAGTTCTGGTTGTTGCAGGTAGTACTGGGCTGCTGGGGCTTTGGCAGGAAGTTGAGTGTTGACCCTCCGCCTGAGGAGAACACCGGTGATGTTTCATAAGAAAAAGACAGACAATGTTTCTTTCCTTTGTTTGCGGATCCTGCTTTCCCAGCACCTGTGTGTGCTTCTGGGTGGCTGTTCAGTGCAGGATGAAGCCTGAGGCAGAGGGGAGGTGCTTGGGAGCAGTTAAGCCTGTGCCTGGGACATCCGTGTTCTGTATCAGAGTGCCGACGCAAGTCCCAGCTGCTCCGCTTCTGGTCCAGTTCCCTGTGCCTGGGACATCCGTGTTCTGTATCAGAGTGCCGACGCAAGTCCCAGCTGCTCCGCTTCTGGTCCAGTTCCCTGTGCCTGGGACATCCATGTTCTGTATCAGAGTGCTGACGCAAGTCCCAGCTGCTCCGCTTCTGGTCCAGTTCCCTGCTGATGCACCTGGGAGAGAGCAGATGATCGCCCAAGTACCTGAGCACTTGCCTCCTCACTGGGAGACCAGATAACTGCTGGCTTCTCACTCTGGCCTGGCCCAGGCCTAGGCTTGGCTGTTGCCAGCCTTCGAGAAGTGAACCAACAGATAGGAGAGTTTTCTCTCCTTCTCTCCCTGTTACTTTTCCTTTAAAATAAATAAATGAATGAATGAATAAATGAATAGATAGATTAAAAAGTCACAGTATTATTTATAAAAAGTTGAAATAAGAGGGATGACAGTACTGGTGTTTTTCCATTTACATAGAAAGATTTCAATTAACTGAAGCTTTTCGGTTTTCTGATGTGTAATTCTCTGTGAATCATAGCCCTGAAGAGGTGTCTTTTAAAAGTAGGTGTTGCCAGACCAAGGAGGACTACGTATGACCGTCTCCTCTTTCTTTTTTATAGGAGAGCGTCCGTTTCACGTCCATATCTCACATTATTCCTGCTGATTGCCGATGCTCTAAACTGGAAGACAGTGTTTCCAGGATAACCTGTAATGGGCAAGGAGCCACAGAGAAGAAGACGTTTCTTTTAATTTTTACCCTTGGTTGGAAAGGTGAGACCATTGAGACTATTTTCTTCTGTGAGTTACATCAAGGAAAGACTTGGAGGTCTGGGTCCGTCTCTGAGCTAGTGCAGTCCAGTCCTGTAGTCCTGTGTTCTGAGAACACTAACGGCGGCCTCTGGTCTGCTTTGGTATATCTCAGAATGCTTGGAGCCCACAGATACCTGGTTTCTGGTAGGGAGGGGGCTGGACACCAAAGACCAGCCAGGCCTTGCAAGCTGAAGGAGTGGCATGCAGAGGAAGACTGCTGGTCGACGGCTGTGACCCAGGCCACTGCTTACAGATGATGTCACTCTGTGTGCGTGTGCGTGTGCGACAGAGAGAGGGAGAGACAGAGACAGAGAGCGAGCGAGCGAGAGAGACTGTTGGGTTTTTGTGTTACATCCACCAGCGGACACGTGGCTTCTCTCCAGCCACCTGTCTCCTTTTGAGTCCTCATTGCTATTGTCTTGGAACTCTGAAGCATTTTATTAACAGATCAAAGACCGACCTTGCATTTTTGACTTTCAGCTCAGTTGACACTTAGTAGGAAGTCACACAGTAGGTCCTTTGAGGGACGCGCAGACGTCACCAATTTCTTTTCCTCTTGTATCTTGAGAAGAGGTTGGACACAACTGGTGCCGATTCCCACGTCTGGACATTCCTGTCGTGTGTGACTGTTTGCTTCACATCCTGATGCGTTTGTTGTTATCCAAGACCTGTGCTGGTTCTTCCCGCTGTCTTCTCTTTCCATTTCAGTTTCTGTGAAGCTGGGTCAGGCACTGTTTCCCAGGAGGTGCCGAGTTGTTTGCTGTGAGGGGTTTCTGCTTCTACCCCTAGGGGGAGCTGGCCTGAGCATCTGAAACACCGTTCTGATACGGCCTCCCTCTCCCCCTCTCCCCGCTTCTCAGAGTGAGTGCCCAGCCCGGGGCGTTCCCTCATCCCTACACGGCAGCCCCCGGTGCCTCACCGCGATCTCTGGGTTCTGGAGTCCTTCAGCTTCATGGCCGCGTTGTTCTGTGTGAATCCTTGGTGGAGCCTTCTCCAAGTAGTGCTCACCTCTTGGCTCTTGTCTCGTAGTTTTGTTCCTGTTCTGTGTATTTGATTCCATACCTGCCAGGGCTCTGCTTTTTCCTCCATTTTGTCAGGCCTTCTTGAATTGCTCCAGGTCCGGTCATTCCTTTGTGTCTTCATTAGTCATGTTTAGGAGATCCCCCTTATTTTAACTAAGTATTTTGTGAGATGGGAGTTTTGACTTCTACTTTATAGCTTTAATACTTTCACAAATAGGCATCACTAGTGGGTGGTAGGAAACTAAAATTTTAAATGTTTATTTATTTGAAAGGTAGTGCTACAGAGAGAGGGGGAGACAGGCCTCCCACGTGGGTCACAAGGTCCCAAAGACTTGGGCCCTTTTCCACTGCTTTCCTAGGTACATTAACAGAAGCTGAGCCACCAGGGTTTGAACCTGGAGTGTTGCAGGCTGCAGTATAAGCCACTGCATTGAAATGCAATTAATTTTTTTTTTTTTTTGAGAGGCAGAGTGGACAGAGAGAGACAGAGAAAGGTCTTCCTTTTGCTGTTGGTTCACCTTCCAATGGCTGCCGCGGCCGGTGCACCGCGCTGATCCGATGGCAGGAGCCAGGTGCTTCTCCTGGTCTCCCATGGGGTGCCACATTAATTTCTGACAACATAAGAAGCTATTTATTCAAAGGCCGGCGCCGTGGCTCAACAGGCTAATCCTCCGCCTTGCGGCGCCGGCACACCGGGTTCTAGTCCCGGTCGGGGTGCCGGAATCTGTCCCGGTTGCCCCTCTTCCAGGCCAGCCCTCTGCTGTGGCCCGGGAGTGCAGTGGAGGATGGCCCAAGTGCTTGGGTCCTGCACCCCATGGGAGACCAGGAGAAGCACTTGGCTCCTGCCATCGGATGAGCGCGGTGCGCCGGCCGCAGCGCACCAGCCGCAGCAGCCATTGGAGGGTGAACCAACGGCAAAGGAAGACCTTTCTTTCTT
>CM027387.1:107607903-107693314 GCA_015711505.1 Sylvilagus bachmani
AGGTGCTTTTCCTGGTCTCCCCATGGGGTGCAGGGCCCAAGCACCTGGGCCATCCTCCACTGCACTCCCGGGCCACAGCAGAGAGCTGGCCTGGAAGAGGGGCAACCGGGACAGAATCCGGTGCCCCGACCGGGACTAGAACCCGGTGTGCTGGCGCCGCAAGGCGGAGGATTAGCCTGTTGAGCCACGGCGCCGGCCAGGAAGACCTTTCTGTCTCTCTCTCTCACTGTCCACTCTGCCTGTCAAAAAAAAAGTTATTTATTCAAGTAAAATTATTTGTTGAAATGACATTACTATAGTATGAAGTTTCAGCAAGGTTTTGCCTGTCAATTTGGGGTTGAATTCGTTAAGAAATACCACGAGTTCTGCAATGCAAAACATGACTGGATGTCCACTGTTGAGTAGTACTGGTCGAGTACTGTTCTTTTGATTCAGAAACTTTTTGGTCTTGGCCCTAATCCCCAAATATCATGGTGAAACTTATTGATGATAAAACTTGACCGCTCTCAAGAGCTGATGGTGGAGGGGTCCATGCGTGTGGATGAAGTTCCCTGTTGGCAGGACTGGTCAGTAACACAGTGCATGGTTGACATCTCCCTACATGTCTACTCGTGAATATTACAAAAAACAGTCCAATTTTATGCACTCTACGTGTTTACATTTTGTAATTTTGTCTAAGTCTTTTTCTCCCCCACCTGATATTACCACATTTATTGCTCTAAACATATTCGCCACCATCAGTTGTACATCACAGGAGATTCTACTCAGGTTGTGTGTTAGCAGTTACTGCATCTATGGAGAGACTACGCAGGTGCATAGCACAGGAGAGCCGTCCTCTCCCTCTTCCTCGTCACTCTGCCCTTCATCCCTTAGCTCCTTTGTCATATTTCCACATCTCTAAAGTAGATGCATTTGACTTCTGACATGAAGGGGAGGTTTTAGCTCTTACGTGCATAGGTTCTTCCATTTTTTATATAAGGCACAACTTTTGGATACAATCAGTGTTAAAAACCAACATGAATTTTTGGTTCATTATTCACCTTTCTTAGCGTGCTCAGGTACCTCCTGCAGTCTGCGTCAACCCTGTCTTAGACACACCCTCTGCAGAGCCCCTGTCACGGGCCGGACGCTGGCCTGCGGGGTGTCCCTCAGCTCTGTCCTGCAGTCCTGTTTCTCAGTGCCTGGGTCCCTGGTCTCATGTCACTGCCGAGTTTCAGGGACACACATTCCCTCAGCAGCTTCCTGCGAGGGTGTGAGGAGGTCTTTGAGACCTTCCATGTCTGAAAATGTCTTCCGGAGGTGCCGGGTCTGCTGACTTGTGGTCTGCACTTTATTGTGGAGTTTCCCCTCACTAGACCAGCTAAGCTTCTTTCCTTCTCTCTGCTGCCTGGGAAACCCCCGGGGTGCCCAAGCGCCTCTGTCCGGGCCCTGGTGAGGCCTCTGCAGGCCCTGAGGACAGCTGCTTTGTGAAACTCCGGGAGATTTCCGTTTTGTCTGGTTGGCCAGGAGGAGTGGTGGGTTGTAATGCGTTTTTCTAAACTCGCTTGTCTCAGTGTTGCCTTCCTAAGTTGTTTCTCCATTTTCTTTGTCTCTCACAAATTTGCTGATGTCCTCCGTGGCGGTCAGTTCCTTTTTTCTGTCCTTCCCTGTTTCACTGTGGCTCCCAGAAGAGCGGAGAGTAGGATGGACGTCAGCTTGCGGTCTGGAAGGTTGTGCAATCCTGTTTCCTTGCTGAGGCTCCACAGGTGACTCAACCCCGACACAGCCCTGTTCTGTGACTTTGGCATCACATGGACTTAGGAAGACGATCCCTAAAGCAGCGCAGTGGTCACTTGGGTGGCCTGCCCCGATGGACGGTCCGCCAGGCTCGCCTGGCCTGCGCCTCAAGTCCCTGCCTCTGCTCCTCCCTCACAGTCTGTCTTTCACTCACTAGTCCTCCCTTGACCTCCGGGTGCTGTGCCCAGCACTTCTTCTCTTACACATGGTATTTAAAAGACCTCTCCTGGGGCTGGCACTGTGGCGTAGTAGGTAAAGCCGCTGCATGTGGTGCCGGCATCCCATGTGGATGCCGGTTCGAGACCCAGCTGCTCCACTTACGATCCAGCTCTCTGCTGTGGCCTGGGAAGGCAGTGGGAGATGGCTACTGCTTTCCCAGGCCTTTGCAGAGAGCTGGATCGGAAGAGAAGTATCTGGGACTCGAACTGGCGCCCATATGGGATGCTGGTGCTTTAGGCCAGGGCATTAACCCGCTGCGCCACAGTGCCAGCCCCCACACTGGATTTTAAAGATTTAGTAGCAAAAGAAATAATAATGTTTGGATGCATGTTTGATGTACGCTTACATGTGGCCTGCTTGGTGTTATCTGCGACAGCTCCGACCGGCCGATGGGTGGGGCTGGCGTGGCGCTCCCAGTGAAATAGCAGCAGGAGACAGCACCTCTGGGGCTTGCTGAAAGGATGCTGGGGGAATAGAAGTTGAGGTTGGGCGGTGTGTGCTTGTGTGCCTGTAAGGTCACGTAGAGTTCCCTTCACATCATCGTGAGAGAAGCAGTGTTAGGTGTTTGTAATGCTTTGCTGCTTCAGGTCTTTGTTGTGTGTGAACCTGGGCAGAAGCAGCTGCCGCTTCTGTTGTGTTCTCTGCACAAACCGCATACACTGCAGGCGGCCTGCAGCTGCAGTGGGAATGTCTCCTGTGCCTTCACTGCCGGGGCTGCGTATGAGGATCCGGGTCCGCCGGCCTCGCCGCGTGAGCCCGCCCCCAGTGTGGGCCATGCAGGCTCTCAGGCCCGCGTCAGCTGCTTGCATTCGTGCTCTGCTGTCTCTGCTGAAGCATCAGCACACTGGAGCCTTTTTGGGATCTTTGAACATTTTACCCTGGGCCCAGCCAGTCCTGGGTACAGGCTCGAGGCTTTGTAGCTCCTCCTGGCTGGCCTGGAGGCTCCCAGAGTGAAGCGGAAGGCGCTCATGTGAGCGGGAAATTGAGGTTCTTCTTGCTATGCCTGCGGTTTGCTGCTCGTTTGGGTAGGACCACCACTTCAGAATTCCAGTGGCTTGTTTATGTGTCGTCGTTCCTGGGCTCCTAAGGGAGAGGAATAGTGTGTTGTGTCATGCCTTTGGTTTGTTGAATGAAACGCACTGACCAGCCTGTCTCCAGGGAGTTGTTGAACTAATAACGGTTGCAGGTGCGCACTGACCTGCTTCTCTGGCTCTCGTGGTTGCTGTGCTGCAGCGTCTGTGAAGACATACACCTTTACGGATGACAGGATCAGGCAGCAGCAGCCCCTTGGGCTGTGCTCAAGACGCAGGATCAGGCCTGAGCCCTGCTTGTTTGAGTCAGAACCGCGACTGATGCTGAGACGCCCAGGGGGCGCCTGTGCCCAGCAGTGTGGGAAGCGCCGCCCTACAGCGCACGGCCTTCTCCCTGGGCGTGTTTGATGCACAGTAGCTTCCACTTGGGATGTGCTGGGCTGGTGGAGATGGTGGGCGAGATGAAGTTAGCTCATCGGCAGTGGAGCGGTATTGAAGTTCATGTCTGGTATGTAATACTCCTAAAATTGTTGTGGAAAGAGGAGTGGTTGTAGGTGGTGTACTTAAACCATGGTTGGGTCCCTCAGTGGGCTGCTGCTGGTGTCTGCTGACAGTGCCGGAGCAGGGCTGCCGATGGCCGGAGGCTGCCATCCTGCGCTTTGCAAATCATATACCCACATCACCGTGCCGGTTCCTCGGGTGAGGGCTGGGGAGCCTCCTTGCTCCCAGAAAGAAAGGGGTCAGGTTTCACTCCAGGGCAGGCGTGGGTGCTTGAATGTATTTCAGTCCGTTTATAGGATAAAGCAGTTGACCGAAGATGAAGAGATTTACTCCACCATGAGTCCTTTGGTCCTGCTTTGTACAAGGACAGCTTTTCACTCCTCGTAAGTTCTGGAGAACGTGAAGGACACTGTCAAGTAGCAGGCGACTCCCCAGCCACCTGCTCCCTTCACCTCCTGCCCCTAGGGAGAAAACGCCATTTGCAAACTGCGTAATCCAGCTTGTAACAACGCTCGGATTTTGAAGAAAGATGCAGGAAGCATAGTGATTGGCTTACTAAAAATAAGCTGTTGGCGTTTTTAGTTTCCCTGAGTCTCTCAGAGTAGTTGGGTTTTTGTTTTTGTTTTTTAACAGGCAGAGTTAGACAGTGAGAGAGAGTTATCTTCCTTCCGTTGGTTCACTCCCCTAATGGCCGCCACAGCTGCGCCGCGCTGATCCGAAGCCAGGAGCCAGGTGCTTCTCCTGGTCTCCCATGGGGTGCAGGGCCCAAGCACTGGGCCATCCTCCACTGCACTCCCGGGCCACAGCAGAGAGCTGGCCTGGAAGAGGGGCAACCGGGACAGAATCCAGGGCCCCGACCGGGACTAGAACCCGGTGTGCCGGCGCCACAGGCGGAGGATTAGCCTAGTGAGCCGCGGTGCCAGCAGTAGTTGTATTTTGTGAAAGGACTCCGTCTTGGGGGAGTGTGGGGCACAGCTGCTTCATCCTTGGCTTCCTTTACTCCAGAGGGCACAGTGGAGGCAGGCCCCCCAGGGTGACTGGCACACCAGTGCCCCTTGTTTCAGTGAGCTTGCTGTTTGGCTGAAAGATAGAATACATAATACTTGCTTGAGGAGGTTACTGTGGCTATTTTTTGTTTTTTTGAATTTGTAGTGTACTTAGTGTAAAGAAAATAAACTGTTAAAATGTGTATTTCAAAGTATTCTATCCGAAAAATGCTGTTCTGACTCAAGATAATGGAGCGCACAAGGCGTTAGTCATTTTACACCAGATAGTTGCTGAAGAACTCCATTTGGGGCTGGCATTGTGATGCACAGCATCCCATCTGATGCTTGTTCCAGGCCTGGCTGCTCCACTCCCATCCACGTGCATGGGCAGGCCGTGGACCATGACCTGAGTACTTAGACACCAGGATGGGGATCCAGGCGCGTGGCTTGGGCCTGGCCTAGATGTGGCCATCTGGGGAGTGAACCAGCAGACGGAAGATTTCTTTAGATGTCCCTCCCCTTTCTCAGTCAAATAAGAATATCTTTATTTAAAAAAAAAAGAGAAGTATGATGTTTAAAGTAAATGTAGTAAGACAGACTCCTGAACTCAGGACCTGGTGTTGATTCCAGGACATCAGCTACATCAGAACTCACGCTTATTTATATCCTTAAAAGACCAGTGTACGTTTGTGCTTAGAGTTTAGGGCTATTTTAGTCATCACAAGCTTTACTACTAAGTGTGGTTAAAAATACACTTTCGTAAAGAATTTGTGGTTTAGAAAAATTTGTGGATAAACCAGCTGTGTTACTTCTTCCCGAAGCACTGGACATGGCCCTGACGAAGGGCGGCTTCTCTCCTTCCTCTTGGTAGGACTGAAACCCCGCTTTCCCCTTTCTTCCTTAGGTTAAAATGATGTGATTATCTATTTTTTGTTTGCCGTTTCTCACAAATCTGAAACCCAAAAAAGTGGTTATGTCTGAGATCCCCTGGCCTTCCCCCGTGCCTTGTGTGTCATTTTTGTACGCATTCCTTAGTAGTTGTCTTAGAAGTAGGTTGTTTGTTTATTTCCTTCACTAGCAAAAATGCTGTCCCTGCCAGCACCCTCTGCAGCAGAGGCCACGTGTTAGCCCGGGAGTGTGGTGCTTGTTTCTACGTGTTCTGTGATGGCGTCTACACGTCATTATCAACGTCACCATTCAGAGGAAGGAGACAGCTGTGTGCGTACTGTGCGCTCCTGCTAGGTGTCGTCTCCCAGACCCACACACCCATGCTGTTTGACTGTCTTGGTTCTGTTGCTGCTAACTGATGCGAACATACTGCCATGCTGCATTGCATTGAAATATTTTTTAAAGTTTTGTAAGACAGGACAACTTTTTATTTTTTTAAGATTTATTTATTTGTTTGAAGGGTAGAGTTACAGAGAAAAAAGATAGAGACAGAGAGTGGGATATCTTCCATCTGCTGGTTCTCTCCCCAAATGGTTGTAGTGGCTGGAGCTGGGCCAGACTGAAGCCAGGAGACAGGAGATTCTTCCAGGTCTACCACACAGATGCAGTGGCCCAAACACTTGGACCATACTCCGCTGTTTTCCTAGGTAGTTAGCAAGGAGCTGGATTGGAATTGGAGCAACTGGGTCTTGAACTAGCGCCCTTATGGGATACCAGCACCAAAGGTGGCGGCTTTACCCATAGATTCAGCCCCTACAACTTTTTTTTTTTTTTTAAGGTCAGATTTAGAGAGAGCAAGCTATCTGCTGGGTCCCTTCCCCAGATGGCTGTGATAGCCTGGGCTCCCAGGCCAAAGCCAGGAGCTTCATTTGGGGGGTCTCCCTTGTGGGTGACAGGTGCCCACATACTTGGGCCATCTTCTGCTGATTTCCCAGGCCATTAACAGGGTTGGATCAGAAGTGGAGACAACTGGGACACAAATCAGTGCTCATATGGTTTTACCTGCTACACCACACCACACCACCAGCTCCAGGGACAGCTTTTATGATACCCTCTGTCCTTTGGCAAAACTTGTTCCCTAAGGAACTTTTTAAAGCTTCCTTCAAACGCCACGTAAATACCATGATCGTAACTTGCTGGTGAAGCCTGGTGTCCCCAACCTAGCATGTGAATTGAGTATACCTTTATAAGTCTTCTTCTTCTTCTTCTTCTTCTTTTTTTTTTGACAGGCAGAGTGGACAGTGAGAGAGAAAGAGAGAAAGGTCTTCCTTTGCTGTTGGTTCACCCCACAATGTACCGCTGCGGCCAGTGCACCACTCTGATCTGAAGCCAGGGGCCAGGTGCTTCTCCTGGTCTCCCAGGCAGGTGCAGGGCCCAAGGACCTGGGCCATCCTCCACTGCACTCCCGGGCCACAGCAGAGAGCTGGCCTGGAAGAGGGGCAACCGGGACAGAATCCGGCGCCCCGACCGAGACTAGAACCTGGTGTGCCGGCACCGCAAGGCAGAGGATTAGCCTAGTGAGCCGCAGGACCGGCCCCTTTATAAGTCTTTAAGAAACCTCCCAAGGCCTACAGTCCTTATCTTTTTCTTGAATCCATCAGTGTGAATAAGTTTTACCCTCCATGATCTCTCTTTAAAAAAAAAATTAGTTTTGAGCCAGATGTTCACAACAGCATCAAATCATGGTGTATTTGTACCTGACCTCTCATCTGCATGGGTTCAACATACGGATACAGATGTGTGCTCAGCAGGAGACAAAGACTAGCCACAGCCTCCTTCCCTTTAGAACCTGCTCTTTCAGCTGACTTGTGAGTATGACCATGCCTCTTTGGGGATGCGACCAGAGGGACCACGTCACTCAGTAGACGGTGGCGCTCCAGCTGATACACGCTTGGATTTCAGGGTGTGTGGAGGTAGTGTCTCACCAAACTCTGCTGCAGGTCTCGAGCAGGGAGTGTCTGACAATTAGCAATGACTTCTGAAGGACCCTGTTGCCATTCAGGCCTTGTTCAGTGCTGTTCCCTTGTCACTTTTGCTCAGAAGTGCCCTTTGCGAGGATCTCCTCGTGGCCACCTTTAGTCCATGGAATAAGCCTGGTTTCATGTTTCCCTTTGTGGCAGTCGAGTGAGTATGTTGCTTGTCACGGAAGCCAGCCTGAGGTTTCCATAGCTGAAGAGCTGTAGGGGTGGAGTTGCGTAGGCTCTCTGTGTGTATGTGTAGTGTTAGAGCGATTGTCTGGATTGTCAGATGTTCTTCTTAGGAGCAGCGGCTTCCCTAACGCCTCAAGAAGCAGGTTCCAGTTCTTACTTTACTAAGAAAACACTGGGGTTTTACCGCTTTTTGACTTCAGCTATTCAAGTGCTACCAGTGGCTAAAAGAGCTGGCTCACAGCGGTGGGAGGTGTCGGTTGTGAAGAGTGGGGCGGGGCTGCTTGCTTCCATGCCCAGCGTTGAAGCTGCAGCAGCTTATGGACGATTGATTTTGCAGGCTGTCCTGTCCCGCGTTTTGGCTTTGAGTGTTTGCAGGTCAAGTCATTTATTAATGAAAGTATTTTCCTTTCTGAGAAGGAAAGCTGTCCTGCCGATGTTACTCCTTCTTAAAGAATTTTGTAGGTTCAGGATGAAACTTATTATGTGAGCCAAGTTGGCATTTTAGACTGTAAAACTAACCTTTGCATTATGGAAAATTAATATGTGAAGTCACAGTTTTATGAAATACTCTTTGCATTTTGTTTAGACCAGCATGTTTTGGAAATTTGATCTTCACTCATCATCCCACATAGACACACTTCTAGAGAGAGAAGATGTGACACTGAAGGAGTTGATGGATGAGGAAGATGTTTTACAGGAGTGCAAAGCTCAGAACCGCAAACTTATAGAGTTTCTGTTAAAAGCAGAATGTCTCGAAGATTTAGTCTCATTCATTATAGAAGAACCACCTCAAGACATGGATGAAAAGATCAGATACAAGTAAGAAAATTCAATCTTCTCTTTAGGGTGGGACGAAAGTGAGATGGGGGTAGAATGTTGTAGTTCTTACTGTGCAAGAATTCCCCAGTGCAGCTGTAGCCGGTTACAGAAGGTCAAGGCGGCCACGAGCACCAAACGGTGTGGATCTCAGAACCCGTGCTAGAACGAATCCAGCAGCCCCAGGAGTTTGCGAGTGCGTGTCCTGTGTTCAGGCAGAATGTGTTGTGGAACGGCAGCATGCTTTGTAAACAGTGGTGACAGGTTTCTTAAAATAGAAACACGACTCAAGGAAGTATTTTCCCAACTTTGCAAATAGGAACCTAGAGATTCTGTGACTCCCCTAGATCACCATGCAAATCAGAGTTGCATCCTTCCTGTGCAGAGCGTTGCTGCTAACAGTGAAGCCGGACTTTGTTAACACACAGTGCGGTGTGCGCTTTGGTGCACCTGTGTGACTGACTCTAAGCAGGTAGCTCCTTGGATAGCTCCCCTGGAGTTTCCTGCGCGTCGTGAGTGTGATCTGCCCACAAGCAGAGGGATGGTGCAGTGAGAATTCTTCACTGCTGTCTTCGTAACACTTGAAGGATTTGTTTGTATTTATTTGAGAGGTAGTGAAAGAGAGCGCTCCCTTCCACTGGTTCATTCCTCAGATGGAGTGGGGTGACAGGGATCCAGCTGGAACTATCGTGAGGCTGCCTCCCAAGGGTCTGCATTCACAGGAAGCTAGAGTCAGAGCTGAGCCCTGGCGTTCGGATGTGGCACGTGGGAGCTTAACTGCAAGGCCAGGCGCGGCCCCTGCGCATCCTGTGTGCTAAGCATGTGAGGTGTTGGAGCTGCAGTTAGTCATCTGTGCACAGTCAGCTCTGCTGAGGTGTCCAGCCCTTTCTTCCCCTCCTAGACAATACAGCAACTGCAGGACGTGACGGAACAGTGAGAATTTGGACTTCAGTAGTGTCTCCTCTGCCCTTTCTCCCCAGTCGCCATCCTCTTTTCAGAGTCTTTGTTTTCCCTTGAGGAGAACCATGTGTCTTGTGAATGTTTCAGGTTGCTGGTGGCTTGCTCATTCGAGGGTATCATGTTCTCTGCCGTTAAGGTTGACACCTGGTATTCGGCAGAAGCCTCCACTCAGACCAGTGCCTTAATGAGAGGAAAGAAACGAAACCTGGCAGCAGAAATGCTAACGTTTCCCCATCCTCCCAGAGGTGGACCCTTTGCTGCCGTGGGTGTCACTCCGCAGTGAACCAGCACAGGGGTTAGTGCTGCCCGTCACGGAGGGGCCGGTGCAGGTCAGAGAGCACGGGTTTGGGATGAGGGCCACCCAGGAGGCGTGTCCTTCCACCAGCAAGCTGTGGCCTCCTCAGGAGTGGCGGCTCCTTAGTGGGAAGAGCAGGCGCACCCTGGCTGAAGTGCTTGTTTTCCTGGAGACGAGCACCGTCCCCTCTCGGCGTTGTGACACGCGCGGGACCTGGAACCAGGCAGCCCGGCAGGTACGTTGCTCTGGAAGCACGTCTTGCTGCATTTGACCATGGCCTTCTGGAGGGCAGGACTTGGGCTGGGCAAGGCAGTGCTGTGCGTGCATGCAGCCAGCAGAGGGCGTTTCAGATGAGGTCTGGGAGCTTCTCCATGTCGAGATTGACTCAAGTCACCTGAGGAAACTGAGGGTTTTGTTTTCAGAATGATGGTATAATCGCTTTAGTGGGGTACAGTAGACTACAAAGGAAAACTAGAGGTGATGGGGTGGGAGGAGGGAGTCCAGAGGAGGCCACGTTAAGAAGGCCGCACAGGAATGAAGGGAACATCCAGGATGAGGGAACAGTGGGTACAGAAGTCCTGGTGCCCCCCAGGGAGTGCGGGGCAGCCAGAGAGTGAGCATGATGGGAGGAGAGGCCTCGAGCTGCCACAGTAGGCCTGGAGACACACCACACAGAGCTTGGTTTGTCCAGTCACAGTGAGTGAGTGCTGGGTGACTTTGTCTTCCAGGGTAACTATGTGCTTGGTGGATGTAGCAAGGGGTAGGGATGGAGGGGCCGGGTAGAGGCTGCAGTGATGGGCAGAGAACGGAGCATTCTGACGGCCTGAGACCAGGTGTGGTAGAGGAAGTGAGCGCTGACGGGGCTTCTTCACAGGCATGGAGTGCGCAGGAAAGAGTCAAGAATGCGCGAGGACGTGCGCCTGGGCAGTGGCAGGGCAGCGTGGCTTGATGGTGTTGAGGGGGTTGGCACAGGGGGAGGCAGGTTGTGCCCAGTTTGAGATGCCTGGTAGACGTGGAGTGCAGGTAGACGGGGGGCACTGGGGAGCTGACACAGCTGGAAGGAAGGCGCCAAGACTGCAGATGGAGACCTCGGCTGGGCCTGGTGCCGAAGAGGACCAGCAGTGGCTGGGAAGACAGGCTTCAGTGGAAAGAGGGACAGTGGGCTGGGGCCACGACTTGGAGGGAGCCACTGAGTTTGTGACATGGAGATGCTGGGCCCCAGGGGAGCAGGTTCTTTGGGGTGGCCAAAGTGAAACTCCAGCTGGAACGCCTTCGAGGAGAAACTGGAGACAGCAGCGACAGCTGTTTTAGCCCTTTCCTGGCCCAGGAGTGGAGAGAGGGACGGGTAACTAGCATTTTCTCCAAGTGGATGGGAGGATGGTCTGTTTACACATAGGCTGGTGAAAGTGATGCCGGGGAGACGGGCCCTGGTGCAGTAGGCTGGGGTTCTTGGGTTTTCTCCAGGACCAAAGAAGTGAGGTCCGAGCATGCCGTGGGGGACGACGGCCTTGCCAGGGCTTGCAGAGGAGGGCATCTGTAGGTGCTTCTGACGCCTGTGGGGTGCCGGAGAGGAGGAGGAGCATCATCCGGCTGCTCTGGCCCAGCACTCGGGGTCTTGTGTAGCACCCGGGCCCCACTCGGCAGTTCTTGGGTTAGGCCATGCCTGCAGCCTGCCCTTCCCACACCTTCCGCGCTCGGATTTGGAGGCCATACACTGCAGTTGATTTTCAACTGGAATTGAGTCTGCGCTCTTTCATTAACTCTTTCCTTGCCAGCATGTTTCAAATTGAGGCAGTGTGTACCCCTCCCCGGTCCTCCAGCAAACTGCATTTTTGCAGTTTTATGGTAGAAGATAAAGAGGAATTAGAACAGCTGCCACTCACTTGACACTCCTTTCTGCCAGGCCTTCTCTCAGCATTCTGCGTGTGACCCTCCTCCACGAGATGAGCCGTTGTCTCGCTGCTAGGAACTCGGAAACGGGGCCCCGAGGAGTTACGGGAGCTGTGCAGGCGGGTCCTGAACTGGGGCCTGAGGAGCAGCAGCGTGTGCAGCAGCGCACTGTCCTGCCCCCGGGTTTGTGGATCTTGGTGGGAGTTTGTATCACAGTGTTGTGGAGCCAGTGTTTGGGAAAGTGAGGGAGACTGAGCCCACGCGGCTGCCAGGTGCACTTTTTCTGTTCCGGCTTGTTCCTGTGGAGGTTCACCTGTGCTGTTCCAAACGTCCCAGCAGACTCTCTCTGAGCCGGGGGTCTTGAGCAGATAGCCACTTGCTTACCTGCACACATTCTGGCCCACATTCCTTGCGTCTTTCTTGTCATCTGGTCATTTTTGGCAATTTTGTCGCCTGCGTGGTCTGAGCTCATTGCTCCTAATGGGTTCTGGCTTCCTGACAGGGAGGAGTAGAAGAGAGCGGGGAAGTGGGTCAGGTCAGACAGAGCATCATCTGGGTTGGCCTTGGAGGCCCCATTGTTACTGTGGAAAATCGGTGAGAAACTGTGGTCAAAGAAGTAAGTGGAAAAGGGTGTCTGCCTGTTGTGCAGAGACCGAGCCGTGTGGTCAGCAGCAGCACGCGTATCTGAGCCTGTGGAGAAAAGTAGAGGCGATCCTGCCATGTGCCTTGATCATTGTAGGGGGCTGTGTGCCGTGCAGAGTGCTGGAAAACCAGCAGTTCCCCAGTTGTCTGAGCCGTGCCGCGTCCACACCACACCAGGGAGCTGGGGCTGTAGCCCAGTGGCTTCTACCTGCAGGGTGGCCTCCTTTGGCTTAGGGAAAGTGTATCTTAGCAAAGCCTGCTTAGGAACAGATTTTTTAAAGTAGATACTTCATTTTATTTGATAGAGGTTGGACAGAATGGGTTGAAATGATTGTCTCACTCTGAGTAGTTAATTTTGTTGTATTCACAGAATTGTAGGAAGTCTTCCTGATTGTGTTTTACTCTGTGTTTCGAGCTGTTACATAGATGATGATGTGCGTGTCCTGTTCTTCCAGGTATCCAAATATATCTTGTGAGTTGCTCACTTCCGATGTCTCCCAGATGAATGATAGACTGGGAGAGGATGAATCCTTGCTAATGAGATTATATAGCTTCCTCCTAAACGACCCCCCCCTCAACCCACTGCTTGCCAGTTTCTTCAGCAAGGTGCTAAGTATTCTTATCAGCAGAAAACCAGAACAGGTAAATATTGCTTTCCAAGAGGTAAGTATTAGGGCTGACCGCCCCCTGCTATGGTCCCCCAGGGATGTCGATTGAGTCCTCTGAGTTTGCCTTAAGCTCAGGTTCTATAAGATAAAACAGTGTGGCTATCAGCCCTGAGTACCCTGACTTGAGGCTGACTGATAGGCTGGTGGGGATCCCTCCCGTGACACTGACTGATAGGCTGGTGGGGATCCCTCCCGTGACACTGACTGATAGGCTGGTGGGGATCCCTCCCGTGACACTGACTGATAGGCTGGTGGGGATCCCTCCCATGACGTGTGCGGTGCTGAGTGCCCCAGTCTGTACACTGACTTGATGCTGATAGGCTGGGGGGTATCCCTCCCGTGACGTGTGTGGTGCTGAGTGCCCCAGTCTGTACACACTGACTTGACGCTGATAGACTGGTGGGGATCCCTCCCGTGACGTGTGCAGTGCTCAGTGCCCCAGTCTGTACACACTGACTCGAGGCTGACTGATAGGCTGGTGGGTAGACTGGTGGGGATCCCTCCCGTGACACTGACTGATAGACTGGTGGGGATCCCTCCCGTGACGTGTGCGGTGCTCAGTGCCCCCGGTGCCTCCAGTCTCACTAATTGGTTCACACGTTTTAAGGAGACTCTGGTTATTGCTGTTGGAGCAGCCGGGGCTCTCGGGGACTCCTGCCGCCGGATGGTTGCTCTGTTTTGTGTTCTTCCCTCTTGATGATCACAAGTGACGCTTACTCAGAAAGCTTTGATTGGTTTTTATAAATGGTGATTTTTGTTTTGATTTTACTTAAAAGCTGAAATGTGTAGCTTGAGACATCTGGACGTGGCTCTGCTGTTCTCTTGTGGTTGGGCCCTGTCCTCCTCCCCTTCCTCCTCCTCCTGCTCTTCCTTTTCACCTTGTTTTGCTTTGTTCTTAATTCAGTGCACTTGGGAAATCCTCTGTGTCCAGTGGTTCTGCAAGTGTGATCCTTGGGCCAGCAGCGTCTAATCACTTGAGACTTGAATAGAGATGTGGGCCCTTAAGTCCCCCCAGACTACTGAGTTAGAAACACTGGCAGTGGGCCCCAGCACCCTAGATTTTCACTTAGTTTTTATTTAGTTCCAGCTGACTTGAATGTGCTTAAATTTGACAACCACTGCGCTAGTGGATATGGGTACGGAAGAGGATCTGCTTACCAAGAGGTCAGAGTCAGTTTGTGGACGTGGGCACCCAGGGAACTACGGGAGCTCCAGCTGCGCAGTGCAGACCCCAGCAGACTGCACAGCCGCACAGGCTAAGGGTCTGGTGAAGGTGGGCAGACTCCTCCCAGGTGGCAGACGGGGTCTAATGTGCTGTCCTTGCCATTCACACACAAGGAGGAAGTGAGTTCTCCTGGGCCCTTGCTCTGTCTTGTGCCCGGGCAGCACAGATGCGTATTTTATTTGAGAAAAATGATGGCGTCCTCTCCTGCTCTTGAGTAAAGATGACCTTCCTAAACGTATTGAGAATACGATTCCTGGGCCAGCACCGTGGCTCACTAGGCTAATCCTCCGCCTGCGGCACCGGCACACCAGATTCTGTCCCAGTTGCTCCTCTTCCAGTCAAGCTCTCAGCTGTGGCCCAGGAAGGCAGTGGAGGATGGCCCAGGTGCTTGGGCCCTGCACCCACACGGGAGTCCAGGAGAAGCACCTGGCTCCTGGCTTCGGATCAGCGTGGTGTGCTGGCCGCAGTGGCCATTGGAGGGTGAACCAATGGCAAAGGAAGACCTTTCTCTCTCTCTCTCTCTCTCTCTCTGTCTACTCTGCCTGTCAAAATAATAATAATAATACTAATAATAAAAAGAGAATACGATTCCTCTGTCATAGGTGGTCATCCCAAAATGGGTTCCTCCCACACACACTGTCTCCTGCTCTGCCTTCTGGCTGCTTTGGAGAGTGCAAGCCATCACACTGCCCTGGTGTTGCACTGGGTCTTGAGAAGTGCTTGTAGCTGTTACCAAGATACAGTGCTTCATCTGGCATTCCTCCTCATTGGGAACCCATTTTGCAAGGATGCTATTCAGTGTGCATGTGCTGAAGAGCAAGAATGCACTTGGAGCTTCGGGGCCTCTGAGTGTCTGTGTCAGATCTGAGCCAGCCCTGCCAGTGCCACACAGCCAGCAGCTGCTTGTCATGTTCACGGCCTTGCTCCCTGCCGTAGCTCAGGCAGGCGGCAGCCCTTGCTCGCTCAGCTGTAGTGAGAGGCCCAGTCAGGCCCAAGTGTAAATGAAGGTTTCCTGTCAATGTTAATGTGTGACAGTGTTCGGGTCTGTGCAGCTGGAAGTAGTGAGAAAAGCCCAGTGGAGACGTTGACTAGCTGGCCCAGCAGGATGCCCAGCTGTAGGGTGTCTCCGTGTCGCGTGGCCTCACACCTCAGCAGTGCCACCTGCGGTCCAGGTCCTCGGTCCTTGCTGTACTGTCCGTAGCACTGGCTGTGCTCTGTGCCTCTGAGCTCCAGGCCCAGTGTTTTCTGCCACCAAATTGTGACGTGTTTGGGTCACATGTAACTTTCCTGTTCTACTATCCTTTTAAAAAACTATACGGGACTGAGTTGTCTCATTTGAAGATTTCTATCACAGTGTTTAACCTTGTTGTCTAGAGAAGCAACGTTAATCCTGTATTTCTCTGGCTGTTAGACTTCCTTATGCGGGATAATGGAAGGATGTGGTTTTTGCAGTACGTACAGATCTAAGTTCACATCCCACGGCAGCCACTCTTTTTGCTCTAGAAGGTACTTTACCTGTCTGACCCGTGGGTTCCTCATCTGTAATGTTGTCCTCAATCCCTACCCCCGGGACTTGGGGAGACTTCAGCGAGATTCTGTTACAGCAGCTGCCGCACTGGCCTCACTGCACCAAGGACTTGAGCACAGGAGCAGAAGTGAGGAAGCACACCAGGCGGGGGCGGAGTAGCGTCCCTCCCCTGCAGTCCTGTGCCGAAGAGACGCAGCCACAGAGCTGCCGGCCGCCCTCCTCAGGCAGTCGCGTTGTTCTGATGGGAGTAGAAATCTTTACGCTCTGAATGTTCTTTTTCTTTCCTAGGCTATAATGAAGATTTTGAATATTCTGTATTTTAGTGCAACGTCTAAGGGAATTGCTCTGTGTACATAAATTGTAACTGCTACATTCTTTTGTTCTTTATAGGTGTATTCCATTTCTGATCCACAGTCTTTGAGAATTAATAATAAAGTTGAGTAGAAAGCCGAGATTTGTAACATTGTATTTTGTTAGGAATTTGTGCTGCACTTGGGAAGCTTCCTTCTGAGGGTTTGAACGTGGATCTCAGCCCGACCTGGCGATGGACCATGTTAGCCCTAGTTCCGGGCCTGCTGTGTCTCAGCCTAAAGGGATGGTGGGGTTTTGGAGGAGCAGGCAGGGTGTGAGCACTCTGGAGCGTGCAGTGGGCACGCTCCGTCTCTCAGGTCTCCATCTGTTCTGCTCTAGATTGTGGACTTCCTGAAGAAGAAGCGTGATTTCGTAGACCTTATCATCAAGCACATAGGCACATCTGCCATCATGGACCTGCTGCTGCGGCTGCTCACCTGCATCGAGCCTCCACAGCCCAGGCAGGACGTGCTGAACGTGAGTGCCGCTCTGGCCTGCGCTGGCCGGCCGGGCTGTCCTAGCCGAGGGGCAGGGCGAGGGGGCTGTTGTGCAGTGTGGGGGTTGGCAGGTTTGGAGGACCGGGCTCTGGGTGAGCACATCCCGGGTGTGTGGGGGGACTAGGCGTCTTTTCCTCTGCTGGCTTGGTTTTCTGTGGATGTGGCGAGTGGAATGAGTCAAGCATTTGTCTTAGAGCTGGGACTGGCTTTTAGAGCGGAACTGCGGAGGTCGGGAGCTCCTGCACGAGGCTCCCTCCTGCGTGTGGCCACAAGTCCAGCCGCAGGAGGAGGACGGAATTCACTTCGGAAAGGACTGCCTTCACGGTTCCCACAGGGCGATTTTAGAGGGTGTGCCTTTTGAGTGCCCGCCTTAGGTGGGATTGGGGAAGAGAGGAGGGTGGGTTCTCCAAGCAGTCATCTGCCCCTTCTCTTCTCCCTGTCTTTCCCTTCTCTGCCTTCCAGAACCATTACCTGGTCCAGGCCATCTTTAGTACTCGCTCTGGAACCTCAGAACGCACGCATTCTATGGGAATGAATACGTTGGATATGCTAAGGTCCAGACGGAGAGACAGGAGGGCTTGCAAGGGTGGTGGGTGGTGCCCAGGGCAGGGCAGGAGATGCGCTCCTGAGGCAGAAAGTGAGGAGGTGACCGCAGACCTCGGCTCGGGGCAGGCAGGTGGGAATCCCAGCCAGCGTCTTCGGGTGTTTCTCCACCAGGGGGCTGGGGTGTAAGTATTTGTGAGTGGCTTGTGGGGACAGCGAGAATCCGGGACTAATCCGTCCACCATCAGGGGATTTCCCGGTTTCAGAATGTGGTCCCACTCATCACGCGTGGGCCTCTTGGAAATCCGTCCACTCGGGTTTCATGCTGGCCTGTGGAATCAGACTCTGTTCTAACAAGGTTCTTGGCTGATTTGTGGGCACATTGTAAAACGATCTTAAATTATAAAGTTTGGCTTTCCCTCAGCAGTGCTCAGCTCATAGCATTTGTTTGCATTTGTCTTTAGTTTTTGTGTTCCCCATTAGGAGCCAGAAACAATGTCAGGGCTGCTTCTTGCGTCTTTGGCAAGTTGTGTTGAGTTCTTGCTCCCTGCCCCTCTAGCTCCTTAATGCTTGTAGGGATTGTCTTTGTCGAAGCCAGCTGACTTTCCCCGTGTTTTTCCCTGTTCTGATCCTGTCCGTATTTTCATCCATTTGAAAAGAAATAGCCATGGTCCTGCTGACAGACCCTTGCCAGTGTGACAGGGCTGGGAACTGAGCTTCCACAGTGCCCCGGGCTCCCTGCAGTGGGTGTGGTTCTCAAATCTAAGGGCACCTTTCTTACACTCCTGTTTTCTTAACCAGAGGCTTGATACAAACTATGGCCGTTCTCAGTGTTTTGGAAGCTAGAATCATATAGAAAATGCTTTAAGTGTGTCTTTACACTGTTGCGCTCCCCCTGGGTAACTAAAGTGTAGGTCCTTTTAGTGCTGAATGTGTGGGACTTCTCCCATGGCTAAGGACCTGATGTACAGGTTTGTTTGTATGAGGGGATTATGGTTTGGGGAGTTGTTGGTACTGTTGCTCACATGTTGAAATAATATATATTCACTGTTGTTTTCCTTGGGGGACTTTTAATTTTCTGTAGTGTTCAAAGTCCAGAGAAACCTGTAACATTCTACTTAAAATGTGATGGATATTTCCAAGTATGTTAATCTGCATTGGGTCTTGAACAAGAGGCGCTCATTGCTATGATTACTTCTACAATGTGTTTTACAGTGGTTAAATGAGGAGAAAATTATCCAGAGGCTTGTGGAAATAGTTCATCCATCGCAAGAAGAAGATGTAAGTTCTCCTGTGTGACTGAAACGATTTGTTTTTAAATCAAAGTGTGCAGCCCCAGAACACCGCTTGTGCTAGGTGTGAAGACGCTCAAGGAAGACAGGTGGAGCAGAGGCCATCTGGCTTTCTTGAAGTTAGGATTTTCTAAAGAATATTTTATGGAAATTTC
This sequence comes from Sylvilagus bachmani, assembly GCA_015711505.1. Classification (NCBI taxonomy): domain Eukaryota; kingdom Metazoa; phylum Chordata; class Mammalia; order Lagomorpha; family Leporidae; genus Sylvilagus; species Sylvilagus bachmani. Next base: position 107,626,377 of record CM027387.1, read on the forward strand.
TAAAAGCTGAAATAGCAGGCCCTGTTTTATGTACCATTGACTGTCCAAAGCTGGGATTCCATTCTGAACCTGCCTGCCCGTCTCACTCCACGTGTCCTGTTTCTTCTGTCCCCATCTTTGCCCACATCTGCATTGGTCCGTCTGAAGCTTCGCAGGCAGCGCAGTGAGATTGGGCACCACTGAAGCTCCCAGAGACTTGCTTGTTGGACTTCCTGGCCCAGGCTCTTAAGCGCTGACAGATTAGGCCTTTGTCCTGGGTGCTAAAGATTACCAGTAGGATCGAAACTTGATTGGGGGTTTGCAGGCTGAGCTCTGTGCTGAGTGTCTGTCCCTGTAGCAGGTATCTGTAAACTGGTCACCCAAAGAAGTATCAAGGCCAAGCCATTGCAGTTGTCTGTGGTCAGCTTTAGCTGTATGCGTGGAATTCTTTATGAGTCAATCTGCTGGCTACAAAGGAATGGGCTTACGGGTAACACACAGGGTCCCGGGGCTAGGGGGCATCCTGTGTGCCTCTGGGAGGATGAGTGCTGTGTGTGCCAGGGCCAGGGAAGAAGCAGGTGGCCAGAGGATAGGCCATCTCTGTCACAAAGGGATGTTCTATGGCAGTGGGTCTAACTGGTCCTGTCAGAACCTTTGGTACCGAGTTTATCTGAAACAGGCTTCCCCCAAAAACCAGAGGTACCTGTTAGAGTCCAGCCCTTCCTCAGAGTTTCCTCTCGGGACATTCTGGACACTCCAAGTGCATGCAGGGGTTTGATGGCAAAGGAGTACCCTGGCGTGAGAACGCCTGCCCAGAGGCAGCTGCGTGTCTCGGAGCTGTGGGGATATAAGCGCTGCCCTGTGGGCAGAGGGCTCCACGGTTGCCGAGAGACAGAACTGTGGCCGTGCAGGACAGGGGGTAAGGACAGGGGTGTGGTCTGCCCCACTCTGGGTGTAATTTCTACCAGGCATCTTGCTCCTCATCAGGTTCAGGTTCATGAGCAGATGAAGTTGACCATCCACTCTGCAGGGCCGGGCCCTGATAAGGAGAAGCCCGCTCCTCAGCGTGTGTTCCTGGGAAGGAAAACCTTGGGCACGCCAGCACCTTCCTGCTCGATGCAGGGGAAGTTGGTGTTGCCTTTCAGTAGTCCTTTTGCTACTGCGCTCTGCATTACGGGAGAGAGCGCACGCTAAAGTTGCGCAGAAGTCCTGGGCAGTGGGACTGGCTGTCTCTGTGGCTTGCTGTTGTGCGGGATGCAGAGGGTCAGCACTCAGTCTGAGCTCTGCTCACCTCCCGCGCCATGGAAGACGCTGTGTGTGGCACCGAGGGTTTGGACCTGTTCCAGAAGGTAGACACACTGTGCACCACGGAGCTGAGCGGCGCTTACCCACTGCTGTCTTTCAGAAGTGCTGTTTTTTGTTTGTTTGTTTGTTTTTCTCCAAAGAGTTGCGTGTATCTTTCTATGCCGGTAAAAGTAGGTTGTGGAGCTCCGCCTTTTGTGCGGAGCCTGCCCTTGTCAGAACTCGCCTCTCCTAGCGTTGGCTGTATATTGATAGTTAAAATTGTGCTTTTTCCCTTCAGCGGCATTCAAATGCATCACAGTCGCTTTGTGAAATTGTTCGCCTGAGCAGAGACCAGATGCTGCAGATTCAGAACAGTGCAGAACCAGATCCCCTGCTGGCCACTCTAGAAAAGTATGTTTGCAGTTCTGTTCTTGTTGTTTCCTGTCGGTACTGTTTGATATGGTGTACGCATGTGTGACTGGTAAGTGCCCCTTCTGTGAAAACAGTCCTGTCCTCGGGTGGGGGAGAAGGCAGCCCAAGGTTCACACAGACATTCTTGTGTGGCTTGGAAATCTGAGCTGTTGGTAAAGTAGAACATGCGAAGCCACCATGAGGTGTGGTCGCTGCCTCCAGGGGTGTTCAGGGGGAACGGTCTTGTATGCGTACTGATCGGATCCTTTCTAGTTGGCGATTTTTATCAGACTTCTCAGGACTTGCCGTGTCTGCGGCTCTCGTGGGCAGCCCGAGCAGTGAGGTCAGGATCAGTTGGACCGGCGTGGGGAGGGAGGCATTTTATCCTGGTTGGCATTTCCAGCGTTGGCATACGTTTGACCTGCCTCCAGACAGCTGAAAAGTGACTTCAGTGGGGTCGTCAGGCATTCCCCATTGTGCTTGGACAGCTGGGAGGGGCGCCTGCAGTGGCTGCAGCTAGCATTGTTAAAGACGCGGTGCTGCTTCCGTTCCTGCTGTTGGAGGTTTTCCTGCGGCCGGTCCTCTGTTCAGTCCTCCTGTGTTGTCTTTCTTTGCATCTTTTGGCTCGCCCTCCCGTAAGGCCTTGATTAAAATAAAAGGCGTGTGTATTATCTCATTGGCCAGTGTGAGATAAGGAAGAAATTAGAGAAAGATGCTTTGTTTGAGGCTCTGTTGCCGGAGTCACACTGTGCTTTGTGCGTGTGTTATGTGTTATGGGCTGAGGAGTAGATGAGTCCTCTTGTAGCAAAACCAGGAGAGGTCACCAGCTTCGAGTAAGTTGGTGTTTCGCCTGCGTTGTTCAAGTTGTTCTTGCCGTTGCGGCTTAGGTACTACTTTTAAACCTGCAAGAATTTCCCATTCAAATACTGACTGAATGTGAGGTTGAATGTTTAAAATGGCCATTTGAATCAGTTAAAAATGTTGATATCAGCAATTTCATATGGCCCACCATAGTGCTGTCTGGTTGAAATACAATAAAAGCTTCATGTATTTAAAAAGATATATTTTATAAAGTCTTATGATATATGCTTTTTTTTTTTAAAGATTTATTTATTTAGAAAGTCAGAGTTACACTGACAGTGAAGGAGAGGCGGAGAGAGAGGTCTTCCATCTGCCGGTTCACTCCCCAGATGGCTGCAACGGCCAGAGATGCGCCAACCCAAAGCCAGGAGCTTCATCCAGGTCTCCCACGCAGGTGCAGGGGCCTAAACACTTGGGCCAACCTCTGCTGCTTTCCCAAGCCACAGCAGAGAGCTGGATCAGAAGTGGGCAGCTGGGACTCGAACCAGCACCCACAGTGTCAGCCCTACAGTGTGTGCTCTATACTTCACACATGTCCGGCCAGCTGGCTGCCATTTGGAGCACTCATCAGCCACATGTGGCTTTGCTGGGCTGTGGCAGGGTCAGCCTGGCCAGCAGACTGCTCCGCTGTGCAGTCTGAGTTCCTCACGCCACCACAGCCTGTCATCTGTGCGACTTCATTTGAGTACCACTGTGACCTCATCACCAGAGCCTGTGTATGTGCCGCCAGCCCTCCCTCCCTGCTGCTCCCGTGGCCACCGACTCCGCCAGCTTCTGATTAGAAAGGTCTGGCGGAACGTGCGTCTGACGGGACCTGTGTGGGCTCTTTGCACACTGCGTAAGAGCGGTTTTCCTGGCACTGCCATTCTGGGTCCTCCTGGGATGATCTGTGTACGGGAGGACGTGCATAGGTTACGTGAGAGACTTGAGCTTGAGCACCCGTCACCTGTGGGCTCTGAGGGGCACCAGAGCCTGCGCCCTGGTGATGCTGAGCGCGGCTGAGCGCTGGCTTTGACGTGCAGCTGTGGCTCAGGTCGGGATCAGGCACCTGCAGTTCCACGCCTGGAGCTACATCTTTTTATAAGATTGATTTGTTTATTTATGTGAAGGTCAGGGGCAGGGAGAGAGATCCATCTTCCATCTGCTGGTTCACTCCTCAAATGGCTGCAATGACCAGGCCAAAGCAGGAGGCTGGAGCTCCATCCCAGTCTCCCATGGTACGGGGTCCCAAGCACTCAGGCCATCTTCTGCTTCTCACAGCTCTGTTAGCAAGGGGTGGATCAGAAGCAGAGCAGTGAGATGGCATCCTGGGCAGTGCAGTGCTGTGCCCCAGCGCCCGCCCCAGGGATCTACACCTTTAAGTGGTAGCTGGAGTAAATGACCAGATGCATCCGTGGCCCTGTGATGTCAGCAGATAAGCCTCCGCTGCGTGTAGCAGTGGGGAGAAGTCGTCCGTAACAGGGAGCCAGTCCCGCCCAATGTCTGATGTGCCCCTGCCTGTGCTACGACTGACAAAATCATTTAGCAGGTGTTCAGTAGCCGTAGTAGCATCTGTAAATATTTGACACAGGTATGTAGGATCTATACTTACATTGCAGTAATAATATATTAAGCCAGTATGGCAGTACTTTATAAAATGCAAGTCAGCTGCTTAGCTGTATTATGTCAAACAGCCAACAGTGTGGGTACCACTGTACATGCAGGTGTCATGTAGATAAATAGAAGTGTTGGCCAACACTCAGGGAGTTTGACAGGCGCTTAGCGATTGTGGGGAGAGTAGAGCCGGGCAGCCGACTGAAGTTTGTGTGCTGAACATTCGGCTTGAGAAGCAATCCGAGTCTAAATTGAATACCTTGCATTCGCTAGCACTGGGCATTTGTGAAGTTGGAAATTCCTTTAAGAATGTATTAGCGTTGGACTTTGTGCCTCTTACTTCTTACACGAGTGAGCCAGTTAGTGTTGGAGAAGGCCATCTTTGCTACCCTTGAACAGCAGGACTGAGCTGTTGTCCCAGACGCATGGGTAGGAGTCGCAGGGGCTCCCGAGTGTTACAGGCACGCAGCACTCGGTGTGTGTGTGTGTTTTGTTTTTAGTTTGAAAATGAATATATTTTCTCTTGCTTGTAAATAAGCATTTCTTAAATTTCAACAATGTGAAAACGTTCCTTTATCTGGTTTGATAAGCTCAACCTTTTTTTTTTTTTTAAAGATTTATTTATTTATTTGAAAGAAATACACAGAGAGAAGGAGAGGTAGAGAGAGGTCTTCCATCCACTGGTTCACTCCCCAAATGGCCGCATCGGCCAGAGCTGCACTGATCCGAAGGAACTTCCTCCAGGTCTCCCAAGTGGGTGAAGGGGCCCAAGCACTTGGGCCATGTTCCACTCCTTTCCCAGGCCAGGCCACAGCAGAGAGCTGGATTGGAAGAGGAGCAGCCAGGACTGGAACAGGCGCCCATATGGAACAGGCGCCGGCACTGCAGGCGGCAGCTTTACCCGCTATGTCACAGCGCCAGCCCCGAGCTCAGTCTTTTCGTTTATTATTTCTTCTGTATGTGGTGATATTGGCATGTTTAGGTAAGACTCAGAGTATAGCACAGCTGTTGTTGTGTCTTGATAGCCAAATTTGTATTTGTTGTGTTACTGCCTCGTTCTCATCCGTCAGTAGAAGGCTTGCATAGATCCAGGGACCTCCCGTGTGTGCAGAAGTGGAATGGCTGGGGCCTCTGGTAGCTGCTCCCTGGAGGCACGGGAGGTGTGAGTGTGCTGCTCGGTGCTGCCTGAGGAACACGTGCATTTCCTGGAGGAGGAGGACACGGTCTGCATAGACAGCTGTTGTGTTGTGACTTGGACGTTTCCACGCTACCTGGGAGCACCTAAAAACCACTTGCTGTGGGGGATTCTGTGAGGTCGATTAGATACCAGTCTTCACTTGCTTGTCCTGTGTGCTGCCCGGGCCTGGTGAGCAGTGGTCAGCTGAGGTCATCCAGCACAGGGAGCTGGCTTGTCCCTGGAGATGGGCCAGTCCAGTAGTGTGTCACGTTGTGAAGATTCCATTTCTTCATCTACCTGGATTCAGAAGATTACTGAGATCTCAAGAACCCGAGCTTGTCCGTGAGCACTGCCACCTAAATTAACAGATGACCCTGTGTTTTCCACATGTGTGAGAGGCAGGGATGGGAGAGCCTGCCAGGGGCACCTTCCGGGCAACTGCTCCATCAAATCAGTGCATTGCTGCTCTGATGGTTTATTTACCAAATGTTACTTGTGGAGTGAAAAGTGCAACAGCGGATGTCCTTTTTTGATGTGTGCTTTAGAGCTTTGTTAATTGCACATTCATCTCTTTGTGGGAACCTTTTGAGTCTCAGCTGGGTTTTTTGGGTTTTTTAGAAGAGTGAAGGATTGTGTCTTCTGACTGCCTGTGGCTGCTGCCGCTCCCACACCACCTTGGTCCTGAGTAGAGGGCGACTTCTGCCCTGAAATGAAGAAGAACACTTTTCTTTGTTAATAAATGCAGGAAAATGAAGTGCTAAGTAAAGCAAGCATGTCCAAGCGTGGTTCATGCTTATGTCATACGTGACTCTTGTGCCATGGTCTTTTTCTGAAGTCTTTGGTTTTTCTTCCCTAGGCAAGAAATCATAGAGCAGCTTCTATCAAATATTTTCCACAAGGAGAAAAATGAATCAGCCATAGTCAGTGCAATCCAGATCTTGCTGACGTTACTTGAGACACGGCGACCAACGTAAGCTTTCCTTAAATTTTACCAGATGAACCATGTTGTTTTGCTTTTAGCTTATTTCAAAGCCAACGGTTGGGGCCAGCCTTGTGGTGCACCAGGCTAAACCTGTTTGTGGTGCCAGAATCCCATCATCGGAGTATAGGTTCTGAGTCCTGGTTGCTCTGCTTCTGATCCGGTTGCCTGCTAATGTGCCTGAGAAGGCATTGAGTGATGGATGGGTCAAGTACGTGGTCCCCATCACCCACGTGGGGGACCTGGGAGAGGTTCCCAGCTTCAACCTGGCCATCTCAGGGAGTGAACGACTGGATGGAGGCTCGCTCTCGCTCTCTCTTCCCCTCCCTTCCTCTCTATGTAGCTCTGACTTTCAAATAAATAGTTTTTAAAAATGAGTAATGATATTAAAAGCGATTGTGAAATAATAAGTTAGATGTTGAAAAAATGGAATGAATTCCAGATTATTTTAACAATGCTCAAAAAATGAGAAAAAGGCAAATTTAGAGTTAACAGCTTTTATGCTGGAGCAGCCGGGTACCTTCTCTTAGACATTGTTTTCATCTTGTTAAAAGTAGAGTTCTGATTTTTTTTTTAATGGATATGGGAGGCTAACAAAGGGGTATATGGTTTCCAGAGAACCGCAGAGGGCAAGGAGACACACACACACACACACAGCATGGAGACAGAGGTTCATATGCGTGCACCTACACTCTTGTCTTCATGAGAAACACTAGTGACAAGGTGAGCGACCAGACAAAGCCGTTATGGTAGCCGTTAACCCTGCAGACACAGGTGATGACTCTTTGCAGTAGGAGGAACAGATCAGAAAAACACAAAAGTGAATAAAACCTTCTGTCCTGTGAGAGGCAAGATCGCTGGAGTAAGGACAGGGCTACTGAGAAAGCCCTACCCCTCAGAACCAGGGGCGCTTTGCCACCTAAGAGTGAGGCTGAGCAAGGCAACAGAGCTTCCCCCACACCCTCCAGGCTCCCAAGCACCCAGGAACAAGTGGTCACAGCTTGTTGATGGAGGAGGGACTGGTGTGTGGAAGGATGGAGCCTCCCAGGGCCCCGCAGCAGATTGAAAGGGAAGACCACCAGCTGAGAGTGGACACACACAGAGATGTGGGTGAAGTGAGGTCGTCTGTGACAGCTCAGACCTGGTCCAGAAGGATGTCGACTGCTGCCCCTACCTGGAGTCCTGAAGGAGGAGGGCTGTGTCCTTCCTTACATTCGTGCTGCTTCCATCTGTTTCTGCTGTCCTACACAAGATAGCGAGCCATCACGCAAAACGGTCAGACTCACAGGAGAACAAGCAATAAATGAAACTGGACCCCAGCACGTTAGAACTATCAGAGGGAATGCAACATAAGCATGATTCACACGTTTAAGACTTGTGGCATAGCGGTAAAGTCACCACCGGCAGTGCCAGCATCCCATGTGGGCCCTGGTTTGAGACCTGGCTTGGTGGGCTGGCACTGTGGGATAGTGGGTAGAGTTAAGCTTGTGACTCTGGCATCCCATATAGGTGTGTCCTGGCTGCTCCACTTCTGACTCAGCTCCTTTCTGTGGCCTGGGAAAGCAGCAGAAGGTGGTCCAAATGCTTGGGCCCCTGCACCCATGTGGGAGACCAGAAGCAGCTTATCTGTTTTTAAAAAAAAAATTTTTTTAAGTTTTTTAATGAAAAGGAGGGACTAGGAATAAAATAAGAAGATTGGAGTAAATGATCTGTGAGGGCATCTTTGATTTAAAAAAAAAAGTGAAAGGGAGGCCGGCGCCGCGGCTCAACAGGCTAATCCTCCGCCTGCGGCGCCGGCACACCGGGTTCCAGTCCCGGTCGGGGCACCGGATTCTGTCCCGGTTGCCCCTCTTCCAGGCCAGCTCTCTGCTGTGGCCCGGGAGTGCAGTGGAGGATAGCCCAAGTGCTTGGGCCCTGCACCCATGGGAGACCAGGAGAAGCACCTGGCTCCTGCCATCGGATCAGCGTGGTGCGGCGGCCATTGGAGGGTGAACCAACAGCAAAGGAAGACCTTTCTCTCTGTCTCTCTCTCTCACTGTCCACTCTGCCTGTCAAAAAAAACCAAAAAAAAAAAAAGTGAAAGGGGAAATATCACTGTATTCCTACGGGACATTAAGAGAACACTACAACCAGATCAGATCAGCACTTTAGATGCCGTGGACAGAAGGAAAAGGCCAAAGATTACTTAAACAGAACTGGACAGTCTATGTCTGCTGAAGAAATGAATTCATGCTAAAAACCTTGAATAAAATGTCCAGCCCAGCCCCGGGGTGGGGCTATTAAAGACGTTAACAACTCTACCATAATACAGAAGAGGGAACATTTTCCAATTCATTTTGCTATGCCAATGTTACTTTGAAAGTAGACTACACAAAAATACTACAAAATATAGCAAAACTCCACAAGAGCTTAGATATAAAATTACATAAGAAATAGTAGCAAATCAGACCTAATAGTATATTAAAAGGATATGTTCTGGCCATTTCTCTTGGAAATGCAGACATTCATCCTTCAGAAATTGTATCAGGGCTGGTGCCATGGCTCACTTGGTTAATCTTCTGCCTGCGGCACCGGCATCCCATATGGCCGCCGGGTTCTAGTCCCAATTGCTCCTCTTGCAGTCCAGCTCTACTGTGGCCCAGGAGGACAGTGGAGGATGGCCCAAGTTCTTGGGCCCTGCACCTGCGTGGGAGACCAGAAGAAGCATCTAACTTCGGATCGGCACAGCGCCAGCCGTAGCAGTCATTTGGGGAATGAACCAATGGAAGCAAGACCTTTCTCTCTGTCTCTCATTGTCTACGACTCTACCTGTCCAAAAGAAAAAAAAAACAACCAACTATATCAGCACACTCATGTGGAAAATCATGGGGTCATTTTACTAATTTCCATTATGACAAAGCCTTTCATCAAATTAGTAATAGAGAGGAACTTGAAAACTTATAAAGACTTTTTTAAAGAGTCATTGTAGGGGCTGGCACAGTGACATAGTAGGCTAAGCCGCTGCCTGTGGCAGCAGCAACATCCCATATGAGTACCAGTTCATGTCCTGGCTGCTCCTCTTCTGATCTGACTTCCTGCTGATGCATCTGGGAAAGCAGCGAAAGATGGCCCAAGTACTTGGGGCCTTGCACTCACATGGGAGACACAGAAGAAGCTCTTGGCTCCTGGCTTAGGATCAGCTCAGCTCCATTCGTTGTGGTATTTGGGGAGTGAAAAAGTGAATGGAAGACCTTTCTCTCCCTCTCTCCCTCTCTCTGTAACTTTACCTCTCAAAGACATAAATAAAAATCTTTTTTTTAAAAAGTAGTCATTGTAACATCATTCATAATGTCTGAAGACAAAACTGGGGTATCCTAATCTTGGGGAACATGGCTCCCCCCCCCCCCTTCTGTTCACTGTCATGCTGGAAGATCTAGCCAGTGTCAGCACAGCAAGAATGGACCTGGGGGAGGACACCAAGCTGCATCTGTTCAGGGTGGTCAGGACCGCCTCTGGGCAGATCTGAAGAATGTGCAGGTAGTAAGTTAGCAAGGTGGGGAGGATACAAAGTCAGTGTTAAAGATTAAATGCAGTTGGGCCTGGTGCTGTGACACAGTGGTTAATCCTCTGCCTGTGGCACCAGCATCCCATATGGGTGCCAATTCTAGTCCCGGCTGCTCCACTTCCAATCCAGCTCTCTGCTGTGGCCTGGGAAAGCAGTACAAGATGGCCCAAATCCTTGGCCCCTGCACCCACATGGGAGGACCCGGAAGAAGCTCCTGGCTCCTGGCTTCAGATCGGAGCAGCTCCAGCTGTTGTGGCCTTCTGGGGAGTGAACTGACGGAAGGAAGACCTTTCTGTCTCTGTCTCTCACTGTTGGTAACTCTCCCTCTCAAATAAAAAAGAAAAATTAAATGCAGCTCAATGGAGGAAAGATGCTGTATGCAGAAGTTGGACAAGCAGTATGTATGTTGCAGATTATGCAGAAATTAGCTCGAATCATAGAACTAAATGCAAATTGAAAAACTAAAAGTTCTAGAAGAAAACAGAAAATTTTGACCCAGGTTAGAAAGAGATTTCTTAGATAAATTGCAAACATTTCATCCATTTTTAAAAAGTTGACAGGCTATGTTAACATTTTAAAGTTACTGTCTTTGAAAGGCTATTAAAAACAGCCTACAGACAGAAAACATTTATAAAGCGCATGTTTAATAAAGGATGTAACATCCAGATGTATAAAGAACACTTAAAATTTAGTACAAAAACAACCTAAATTTAAGGTCAGAATATTTGAGCAGAGAATTAAAGAATAGTACATACATATCAAATAAATACATGAAAAAATGGTCATCATTGTTTGTTATTAATGAATTACAAGTTTAAAAGCAAGACACTACTTTTGGACAACGTGTGTTTCCTATGGCTGGTAGGCAGATTGCCACAGGTGCTGTGACTTAAAACAGCTGTAGTTTGTTCTCTTACATGTCTGAATACCAGAAGCCCCAGAGCGGGGTGTTGGCAGGCCGCAGGGCCCCAGAAGTGAGTCGGTCTCGTCCTCTCGTGGCTGCTGGCGCTCCTTGGTCATGGATGTCTCTGCTTCATCTGCACATGGCCTCCTCAGATGTGTGCCACTGTCTTACAGGGACACTTGCAACATTTAGTACCCACTGGGTGATCCAGGAGAATCTTCCATCTCAAAGTCTTTGATCATAGTTACAAATCAGGAGGCACTCAGGATGTGGGGGTTGGGACGTGGACAGTCCACCCCGTTGCTGAACTAAGCAAGCAAAGTGTGCAGTGCCCAGTTGGTAATGCCTAGCTGCTGGACGCAGCCCACGTTGCCCTTGGGAACATGAAGTGATACAGCCTCTTAGGAAAAACATGCATTTGTCAGTTTCTTATGAACAGTTAACGTATTAACCAGCAGTCTTAGCATTTACTTAAGTGAAATAGAATCTGTGCCTCACAAAAACTCATAATTGCCCCAAACTGCAAACAGCCAAACACCCCTGAGCGGGTGGCTGGAGACTGGCGCATGTGAGCAGTAGCCTGCTGCCTGGCTGATAACTCAGACACCTGCCACCCATGCCTTCCAAACAAACATTCTGAGTGCCATAACTCTCACTGGAATAGCGACATAGTTCTTGGCTTAGATTTGGCAAATTATTATCTAAGGATTTCTTAGAAGATCAAATAAAATTTAAATGAGTCATTAAGAAATTTTAATGTGGGTTTAATTGAGTTATTTAAACACGCTTGGTTTAGAATCATGACCAAGAAATTGATTCGTTCTGAGTGTTGTGGGTAGTTGGATTACAGGCTGGGGGGCAGATGTCCGTTTTGGTTTTATTACACCTGCTTCTGGTTTGTAGGGTGTGTTACCCTTTTCTAGTCATTATTCAGTGAAATAGTCATTGTTGATAGGGACCACTGTGAATGACCTGTTCTGAAATTATGATGCCTTGAGATGGCTTTGCTTTGTTTCCAGATTTGAAGGCCATGTGGAGATGTGTCCGCCGGGCATGAGTCACTCTGCTTGTTTGGTGAATAAGAGTGTGCTGGAGGCCATCAGAGGGAGACTCGCGTCTTTTCACGAACTCCTGCTCGAGCCACCCAAGGTAGGTGAGCTTCCCGAAACGTCTGGCCGGCCTGAAACTCGGTTAAGCAGGCGTCTGCTCACTGGAAGCGTGAGAAGCACTGGCTGTGAGAAGGTGTGCTGCCCGCGGTTCTCCTGTTTCTGACCTGGTTTCTGGTGGCCTGCTTTGTCTCGGTTGCGTAGTCTAAACTGGTGAATGGGGCAGTCGCAGCAGGGTATTTCTCACGAGACTCGGCTCTGTCTGAATCCTCGAGTATCATGCACGTGCAGTGCAGTGAGGGGTCTCCTCCTTCACATGGCTCATTTTACATCTGGGAGCTGGTCTTCGGAGCTGCCGTCTCCAGCCTGGGCAGCTGCAGCGTGAAGTTCGCGTGTGCAGAAGCGAAGCCTGTGCCGTGGGTGTGGGTTGTTGGTGGCCGCTCCTCACGTGCTCATGTAGGCACCTGCTTGCTCAGTGCAGGCCGCAGCGGGGGCTGTCGGCAGCCCCTGGGGGTGTGCTTCCCCCGCACCCCGCCTTCCTGCTTTGGCGCAGAGGTTTAGATTCGGGTCCAAGACACTTCCCCGGAGTCTGAGCTAGAAGGCCTGGCTCTGGACAGTTTGCTCCCGGCACCAGTTCTCACACAGTCCTCGTCCTCTCTGCCTTCTTGTTGGTTGCTATGCTGCCTAGTGTGGGGGCCGATTGAAGATTTAGTGTACTGTGTAACCATTTGAGAAAGGGAGGGCCTAGCCCAGGGTCTGGTTCAGCTTCCAGATTGTCTTTGAAGGGACCTGATGACATCATGGTCCCACCTCTGCTCCCAGAGCGTGTGTCGTCCAGCTGGGCCTGTTCCAGCCAGGTTTTTTCATTTCCGTTCACCCTGAGCTGCATGTAGTCATCTTCTGGAAAGCCCCTCTGGTGGTGGGAACAGGTACGGCACTGGGACCTTTCATGCCGGCCTTGGGGAGAACAGGAGGGTGAGAAAGGACGAGAAAGGATTTATGAGAAAACCAAGAAGGAAGAGCAGGGAGATCTGGGAGAGGAAGGTGTGCGAGCAAGGCCCCGCCCTGCCTCTGCTGAGCTGGCCAAGCAAGGCGCCCGTGTCCTGGCGCCCGTGGACAAGGAAGCTGGTGTCTCTCCCAGGAGGAGCGCGCGCATTCGGTTGTACTGGCTCCGCTGTGTGATGCACACGGCACACCCCTGAAGCCTCTCAGAAGTCTGCCCTTAGAGCCTTAGGGGAATTAAGACTCGAGAGGTGGGGGAGGCAGAGGCCCGAGGCAGCAGGGCTGGGGGCTCATGTGGACAGGACGTGAGGGGGCAGAGGCCCGAGGCAGGAGGGCTGGGGGCTGATGTGGACAGGACGTGAGGGGGCAGAGGCCCGAGGCAGGAGGGCTGGGGGCTCATGTGGACAGGACGTGCAGAGGGAGCTGCCTCACGAGCGGGGGCGTCTGTGGCCCTGTCCTGTCTGGCCTCTCAGGTTCTGACATGTGCTGTCTCATCTTCTGTGACTTGTCTGCTGTTACAGACAGGATCAGCTTCAGGTCGGTCACGTTTCTGAGTTTGGATCCAGAGGCAACCTCTGAGTTTGATTTGTTTTTTTTTAGAAAACGTTTATTTAATAGATTTAAGTTTCATAGGTACAGCTTTTGGAATATAGCGTTTCTTCCACCCATCCCTGGCGCCTCCTACTCCCTCTCCCATCCCATTCCTCATTAAGATTCATTTTTAATGCTCCTTACACACAGACGCTCCCTGAGCATGTTTGTCATCACAGATTCGGCACAGACGGGCTGTTTTCCTGAACTGCTGGCTCTGAAGTCGTTTTCGGGGGCTTCTGCAGCTCTGCGCTTTTACCCCGTGGCAGTTTGGAATGTCAGGGGAGGAGTGTGAAATGTATAGCCCAGGGAACTAATTTTGTGTGTTCCTATTCGGTTATTTTGTCATATTTTAAAGCCACGACAGCTGTAGGGTTTCTTTCAGGTGTTGAGTTCGGGCCGCGTTCCACTCTCAGTGCGCTGTTCTAGCACCTTGTCTTTTCTGTGTGTTTTAACTGGAAGGTTTCATGGGAAAAGTTTTTCTTCTTCAGAAAAGTGTGATGAAGACCACCTGGGGTATCCTGGACCCTCCCGTGGGGAACACGCGGTTGAATGTGATCAGGCTGATATCCAGCCTGCTTCAGACCAACACCAGCAGCATCAACGGGGACCTCATGGAGCTGAACAGCATCGGCGTCATATTGGTGAGATGCCCCTCGGACAGCCTCCACGGGCGTGTAACCAGGCACAGCTTGCACGCTTCGCACGTGTGTCTGGCGCGTCAGGTGATGTTTGTACAGGGTTATCCTTGAGTTTGTTGTAAGTTCTGGAAGCGTCTAGTTGCCCCGTAGTCATTGTTGAAAAGCAATGTAATCCAGGCTGTCAGATGAGGAGGACGCACAGGCTTTTCCCTGGAGAAGTGTTGCGGTGACGGTGACAGCCAGGACAGCACTGTTTTCGGTTTGGAATGAGCCACAGGATAGGCATCTAGGAGGGTCTCTGAGGCTGTGTGCTCTGTGGTTTGAGCTTGGTTCTCCCAGACAGACAGCTGTCAGTCTGCTCACCGTGGAGGGAAAAGCAGAAGTGCAGGTACGATCTGGCTTCTCTGGCCGTGAGCTCCTCGGAGCCATGGTTGTGCTTTAAACTTCCCCTCTCAGCACTGGAGGCCTGAGGGCCAGCATGTGCAGGCTGCAGTGTGTGTGAGCGGGTCACAGCATACAGCTGGGGCATTTCAAATCTTTCTGTGTTTTTTTTTTTTAATCTTATTTGAAAGGCAAAAGGAAGTCTTTCATATGCTAGTGCATTCTCAGGATGTTCTAAACAACTGGGGGTGGACTCAGCCTGGGTCTCCCATGTGAGTGGCCTGGACCCAAGCGCTTGACCTGGTACCTGCAGCTTCCGGGGTGCGCATGAGCAGGACACGGGAGCTGAGAGCTAAACGCACCCAGACCCATGCTCACTACGCGGGGTGAAGGGGCCCTAAGTTGGCGTCTTAACCAGTGTGCCAAGCGCCTGTGATTTAGGGGCGTAGGAGATGTTTGCTCATCAGCTGCTGGGCGCCATTCCCTGCACCTCGTACACTCTGTGATTCTTGGTGTAAGCCCTGTGTGAGGTCATGGCCAGAGAGGGCGTCCATCCCGTGGCTGTCGAGCGAAGAGGTCCAGACGGTGTTCGCCCAGTTGTTGAGATGGTGTCAGGTCATTTCAGCTGCTAGTTACCAGTGTTGTCAGCGTGTCTGTGCAGAGCACAAGCGGACAGGGTGCGAAAACTCAGAGCAGGACTTTCTGCGCATGCAGTTACCAGTCCCTAGTCTTGTCTCTTACTAAGGAAAGTATACAAGTATATACACTGAGCCTGTTGTTGGTCTTTAGGGATACTTCTGAGTGGCCGTCAGTCAGTCAGTCACGTCCTGAATACACTCTCTGTGCATTCGTGGTTTTGGAGGCAGTCGTTCTTTTGTGATGCTATGCTTGTCAAGGAGTTGGAAAATCAGCCCACTTCCAGGGGAGCCCCTCGTCCCCACTTCTCACACCTCATTGGCTCTTGCTGATGGTTCTAAGAGTTTCCACACACCGAGTGTTTTTCCTTTGTTAGGTTGTGAGCACCTTGAGATTGGGAAACTGTTTTCTGTCTGTCCCCACACTGTAGCTATCACAGAATCCTACACAAAAGCCACCAGGAATAGTTAAATCAGAATGAAATTCGCAACGCGTATCCTTGAAATTATTGACACCCGATGAAGGTGATGTTTGTGTTACTGCTTTAGAAGCAAGAAACACTTCTTCCTCTCCGAGAAGTTCTTACTGTTCTGTCTTCTTCATGCGTCGGTTGTTGGTTTCTGCTAGACTCCATGCAAGTTCTGGCATGTTGGATGAGCAGATACCGAATTATTTAGGGTGTGAAATGGTGTTTCAGACCCCTCTTAAATACATCCATGTTCCTAATGCCTAGAACGCACCGCTTTTACATGAAAGCAGCAGCTTAAACGTTGAAGCGTCTGAATAAAACTTTATTGTTTTTTGTAGGACATGTTCTTCAAGTACACATGGAATAACTTTTTGCACACACAAGTGGAAATCTGTATTGCATTGATTCTTGCAAGTCCTTTTGAAAATACAGACAGTGGCACAATTACTGATCAAGACTCGCCTGGTGACAACTTGTTGTTGAAACACGTAAGCTGATCCGGCCTCACTGTCGTTCTGTCCTCTCCTGGCTGTAGTAATTTTCTACTTCAGAATGGAAGGAAGTCTTAGGACGTGAAGTTAGATCTCGGGTCTAAATGCTTAACTGGTAGGTGTTAACTGCACTCTTAACCAATGATTCTGTAAGTCAAATCCTGAACAGACAACAATTAAGTGACCTGCCCATTAAGGAAAAAGGGAAGTGGCCTGCTTGTTCCGTAAAATAAATAGGTTTGGACATAGGTAAGTCTTTTGGGAGATGAGAAGAACCATTGCGATTTAAGTCCTGCAGAAACTGTTTGAACAGTTATTGGCATTCCAGAGTGCGATTGTGTGTTGAGTGTGTTTGGAGAAGTGAATTCTGTACAGTGTGGAATGAGCCCCTTCTGGTGCTCGCTTGTCCTTGTCGTCGTCTGAGGTGCTCTCAGTCATCGTGCAGCTGTGTGGGTCAGTGAAGGGTCCTACGTCGCGCTCGCCTTCCTGCCCACCTGAGGGCAGGCCATGTAGGTGGGGAGGAGGAATGACGGCAAGTATTGCTTGGAATTCAAAGCTAAATTTTTGCCAAAGCACATTGTCCTTCATTCGTTTTAGTCTTGGTCAGCCTGGTTTCGCTGTAGGCTGCCTGTTGGGGCAGGGCCTGTGCTGTCCGTCCTGGCAGGTGCACGGAGGGCTCTGAGAGTCTGGAATAGATCGCTGGGGTTTGGGGTTGCCACGTTGGCTGTCGTGGCACTCATACTGCCTGTAGCTTGCTGCACACCACACGTCCCACTGTTCTCTTTAACCTGTTTGATTGCAGGGCTTGACACTTTGACGTTTGAATAAATCTTAACTGGAATATTCTTTCTTATTCAGCTTTTTCAGAAGTGTCAATTAATAGAACGAATACTTGAAGCCTGGGAAATGAATGAGAAGAAACAGTAAGTAAATTGTTTTTGAAAGGAATTCAGTTTATAATTTGAAGAAAATGTCTTCTTACTTTACTCAGAGAAAAATGAAAATAGTTTCATTGTGACAGACACTTTTCTCGTGATTTATGTTAAGCTCCCAGTGTCTTTCCTGCAGGGGTGGGGGTGGGGGGCAGTTAAGGAACTGAGGACTCCTGGCCCCCTCTGTGCTGCCTTTGACAACCCCCAGCCGTATGGCAGTGATGTGTCCTGGGACTGATGTGAAGGTGAACGAAGAGTTAGGAGGATCTCGTCCTCGGGGATGGGTTTCATTCCACCCGTCCATCCTCGTCCCCCTCACGCGGCAGAGCACACTCGGTGCGTATATGCTTGGACGGAATAGCTGATGTGTGTGTGGAACTCCAGGGGTCATGGCTGAAGCTTTTACTTTTTATAAAACCTCCACTAGCTGACGGGGAAGGTCATGTGAGGTGCTCTGTTGGATTCCTGTCGGCAGCCTCGTTGTGCGGCACAACTTGGCTGTGCTGGTGTATGTAGCGGATTCAGCTGTAAGGACTTGCACGCCACCCCTTGCGCTCTGAAGCCCGTGCACAGGGCGTGGGCTAGTACTGGTAGACTCAGGTGCCTTCGTCCAGATGGAGCTCCTCCAGGAGCTGTGTGTGGTGCAGTCAGCATCTCGTAGCCCCTCTGTGCCTTCCCCACTTCTTATCCTCTCACAAGGCCACTAGTGACCCACGGGCCCTGCACATTCTGTTCCCCACTGAGCCCCATGCACTGAAGACCTGGAGAGCAGCATCCCCACCCGCAGGATCCGAGGGCTTTTGCTTCCTCCCTGCAGAAGTCTCAAGCACCCAGGAAGCACAGGGCCAAAAAACAGGTCAGCTCGCGTTGGGCCTTTGGTTCTGCATGGCCAGTGGCTGAGAAGCTGCCTGTGGGACTCTGGCAGTGTCAGGTCTTACTGCTCCCAGCAGCTGAGGTCAGCCAGCCCCTCGCAGATGATCCTAGCAGATACTGGAGAGAGACAGAGAGAAAGGTCTTCCTTTTTGCCGTTGGTTCACCCCCAATGGCTGCCGCGGCTGGTGCGCTGCGGCCAGCGCACCACGGCCAGTGCACCGCGCTGATCCGATGGCAGGAGCCAGGTGCTTTTCCTGGTCTCCCATGGGGTGCGGGGCCCAAGCACTGGGCCATCCTCCACTGCACTCCCGGGCCACAGCAGAGAGCTGGCCTGGAAGAGGGGCAACCAGGACAGAATCCGGCACCCCGACCGGGACTAGAACCCGGTGTGCTAGCGCCACAAGGTGGAGGATTAGCCTACTGAGCCACAGCGCCAGCAGTATGGTGTTTTTTAAGTGACTCCTGAAAAGCTTTTCTCCCTTTAAGCAAAAAGTATCTTCAGTTTGCTCTCTGCTATCTGCAGTTTAGAAAAAAAATCTCTTAAATCATAGTATTTGCGATCTTAACACTTGATAAATAGGCAGAGCACGTACATGGGTCTGTGGCGTAATGGGCTAAGCAACCACCCGCCTGCAAGACCAGCATCCCACGTGGTGCCTGTTCCAGGCCGGCTGCTCCACTTCCCATCCAGCCCCCTGTGATGCGCCTGAGAAAGCAGCGGAAGGTGGCCCATATGCTTGGACCTCTGCACCCATGTGGGAGACCCAGGTGAAGCTCCTGGTCCAGCCCTGGCCATTGCGGCCATTTGGGGAGGGATCCAGTGTATGGGAGACCTCCCTATCTCTTGCTTGCTCTCTAACTCTGCCTTTCATGGAAATGAAATAAAAAAAAAAAGTGTCTCAGTGTGAACATGGGTTGTGATTGGGAAGATGACGGACGCTCTTAGCACAGGGAAGGGGGTGAGGACCAAGTCTGTTCACAGCAGTGTGTGGGCGAGTACGAGTTGACTGCCTCTCTGATCTTGACTAAGTCCTCAATCACCCAGGGTCTTTTTTTTTTTTTTTTTTTTTTTTTTGACAGCAGAGTTAGACAGTAAGAGGGACGGAGAGAAAGGTCTTCCTTCCGTTGGTTCACTCCCCAAATGAACGCTACAGCTAGCGCCGATCCAAAGCCAGGAGCCAGGTGCTTCCTCCTGGTCTCCCATGCAGGTGCAGGGCCCAAGCACTTGGGCCATCCTCCACTGCACTCCTGGGCCACAGCAGAGAGCTGGAATGAAAGAGGGGCAACCGGGACAAAACCAGCGCCCCAGCTGGGACTAGAACCCAGGGTGCTGGTGCCACAGGTGGAGGATTAGCCTAGTGAGCTGTGACGCCAACCCACCCAGGGTCTTAACTTGAGAAATTCCGTTGGTAGATAATTATTTCTATTAATGGATAGGACTGAAGTGTGATGTCTTTTAGGAAAATGAGAGACCAAGCTTCCATCTGCTGGTTTACTCCCTAAATGCCTACAGCAGAAGGGATTGGTCCAGGCTGAAGCCTGGGAGCCAGGATCCCAGTCTGGATTTCCCGCCAAGATGGAAGGCATCTGCCCCCTTGAGCTGCCATCCCTGGTTGCCAGGGTTTGATTAGCAGGAAGCTTGAGTTGAGCTGGAGCTGGTGTTGCACTCTGCTATGGGGCTCAGGTGCCTAACTGCCCTCCCTCCTCTAAATCCAGCAGAATTCTGCCTGTGTTCCCTCCATGCTGGTCACAGCCTGAGAAACAGGTTGACAGAAAAAAGAAAGGAAGGTTGCTTTAACATGGGCCTCAGGGGTGAATGCTGGTTTTACATGATACATTGTCACCAGTTACAGCATTCAAGTCAGCTGACCTGCCGAGTTAGCCCACCGTGCAGTCTTCGAGGGGGTGCCTTCAGACCCTACCAGGCTGCCGGGTGGTCTCCGGCACCCGCCCTTCGTTGTCCCCCCCTCCCTTCTCCACTGCCGTCTTGTTCCGCACCCTGTGTGTGGTGGGACTGCCTGAGAGTCCACAGTGTCTGCCAGGTGTCTCGTGGCTGTGTGCTGTCAGCAATCTCAACATCGTCCTTTCCACTGTCAGGGCAGAGGGAGGAAGACGGCATGGGTACATGGGACACCTGACGCGGATAGCGAACTGTGTCGTACACAGCACTGACAAGGGCCCCAGCAGTGCTCTGGTGCAGCAGCTCATGCAAGGTAAGTCGTGTGTGCAGCTCTGAACTGAGTCTTGTTTGGTCAGAGGAAGATGTACAGATCCCTGCAGCGCTTTGTGTAGGGGCTCATGGAATTTATAGAGTTCGCAAATTGTCTAGAGGTTTGACTGAGAGTTTTGAGACTGTTTTGAACAGTGTGATTCTTGGCTATATCTCTGTCGCTGTTTCTCCCCAACATTTCAAAAGCAAGCACTGGCCAGTGGTGCCGAGTTCAGCCGGCGGAGTTACCGACGCTGCCATTTGCGCAGAGCGTGGCTCCCTGGTTCTGCCTCCCGAGTGTTTTGACCTTGAAGTAGTCACGCGCAGATATCACCGGAGCTTGCCATTTTCTTCTCCGTTCCTCTGTGAATTTGAGTTCCTTTCCCTGGGATGCGGAGACATGCATCAGCCTGTCTCTTCTGTCTTGCTGCCAGTACAGCTAGGGGTGTTGTCTGCTAAAGGACAGCTTCCCTGGTCAGCCCAGCACTACTTGGAAGAAGCTGTGTGGGTGCCTGGTGCCTGCCCAAGTCTCTGTGCGCTCCAGGGCTCCATCCCAGTTGGGTTCCAAGGCCTGAGACGTGCGGAACCGTAAAGACACTGCAGCATTTCTTCAGTGCTAACTTGCTGGTGGCCATTCCCCATGTGTCCTCTCGCTTTCTCATTAATGTCTGTTCAGGAGGCTGTGACCTGTTGAATGGGCATTAAAAGTCTAATTATTGTCCAGTGACAGAAAAACTAGGGCTTGCCCGCCTGTCACTTGGCTTCTTGAAAGAGGTATCAGCCTCTTCCTTAAGCCTTCCTCATCACACTTTATCTTCCTGTCCTTACCGAGAAGAAATGACTGTGTGCTGGGTCTGTGTTATGGAGCTGCCTGCCAGGTGGTCCTGTGTGCGCTGAGTGCCAGCGGAGCGTGTGTGCAAAGCAGTGTTGTCAGACCGCAGCTGTAGTCTTAAGACCCCCAGTTCCAGCCATAGTTTCACTTTTTCAGAAAAGTTGCATATCCTTTTCTTTAAAATTTCTTTGGAAGGTAGAATTTCACTTGCAGATATATGTATCTGTGTGTTGGTCTGTGATACAAACATTTAGAAAACATTATTTTAAAGCAATTAAGAAACCAAATTGGGTTCAGTCCACTCCTGAACCCCATACAACTCGAAGACCTGCTGCCTCTCAGAAGAGCTTGTTGGAAACGTTTCCAAGTTAAACTTCTACAAAACGTTTTTAGGAACTTGATAGGGCCCTTGGCCGGATGAGGCCTGCACCACTTGTGGGGAGGGTGGGGTTGAGGGGCACTTGGTTCTGATTCCTGAAAGTCTGGGATTCAGGCCATGGGCTGGTTTCTTAACTGCATTCTTCTAAGCCCTGGGCTGGCTGCCCCAAGTTCCGCAGTGGATAGGGGGTGCCCGCCACAGATGAGCCAGGTGGGTAGGCCCCTCTTGTACCCCCACAGCTGATAGGGAGTGCCCGCCACAGACGACCCAGGTGGGTAGGCCCCTCCTGTACCCCCACAGCGGATAGGGAGTGCCCGCCACAGACGACCCAGGTGGGTAGGCCCCTCCTGTACCCCCGCAGCTGATAGGGAGTGCCCGCCACAGACGACCCAGGTGGGTAGGCCCCTCCTGTATCCCCCACTTACTTTAGTGATTTGTCGGCATGGAGATCACTGTGGTGATAATGCTTTTTCCTTTTCTCACTCTGAAGATCTTCCTGATGAAGTCAGAGAGCGATGGGAGACCTTCTGCACGAGCTCCTTAGGAGAAACTAACAAGAGGAACACGGTAGATCTAGTAGGTTTTCCAAGGTTACGTTCGTGTTATTCCAGTGCCTTAGCCTGTGCCCGCATACTCAGCAGTGTAAAGGCCTTTGGTTTGGCCCCGTAATTGGGCCAAGGATGAGTTGGTGACTCCTTCCTGGTCACAGGGTCAGTGCTCACGGTGTCTGGTGACAGAGCACTGCCAGGCCGCCGGTTTCCACCCGACACCCGCCGTGGTCCCATTGCCTTTTGCACGCCCCCTCCAGCGTCTGACGCGCAGCCTCCAGCCTGCCCCTGTTCTGGGAGTCTGTTGTCTCAGCCCTCAGCTGACCTCGGGTGCTCTGGAGACCTGCGTACTCCTGTAGATAACTTTTCCGTTACTTCTGAATCGGTGCTCCCTCGTTGCAGAGTTCCGGGCAGGGGCGGGGGGGGGCTCATAGAAGACTCTGAAACCCCAGCTTTACAGTCTTGAACAGCTTTGGTGCCTCAGCCAGGGAATCATGGCATTGGTAATTGTTTTAAACATTATATTGGACTTTGGAATGCATTTTCTTAGCCGTTGAGTGGTAGGTGCTAGCTAAGTGTCCCTGTTTCGTGTTAGAAGGTGGGCAAGCTCCTCCTCCCTCAGCACCTGCCGGCTGTCCTCGAGGTGGGGGCAGCGCTGTCTGTGGTCTTGGGTTCCCCATCCACAGGAACACCTCAGCTCTGTGAAGTTCACTGCAGTTCAGGAGCGCACAGAGACTGGGAACCACAGGGAGGGCTCTGTGGGCTGCTGGGCCGCCACGCTCCCTCGCCCTGCAGGCCGGGGCTCCGTGTCCAGTGGAGGTGGCTGTCTCTTTCTCTGGACAGTTTGGGGTAATGGCTTCTTATGCTATAATGATAGAATTAGGAAACATTAAGTTAGAGGGCCATGAATTGGAACAGATTTTAGGGCCCTTGGTCTCCATGTGTTGGAGCTGGGAGAGAAGCTGGCCCTCTGTCGGCAGCCCTGGGTCATGAGGGCTAAGTCGTTTTCCATGAACACGTTGCCCAGCTGGGGCTAGTTCCGGGGTTTCTCCCCAAAGTGGCTGCAGCAGTTTAAGCTCTGTTACCTGCCTAGAAGGAGCCCGACCCCAAGGGCCAGCCGGGTGCTTTTGCGGAGTGGAGCTGCACCTCCCACACTGCTGACCCTGCCGTTCAGGGGCACCCCAGTGATTCTGTGTTTGGTTTTTTTGTTTGTGTGTTTTTGTTTTTCTTTTTTTGTCTTGTTTCTTTTTATAAAAGAGTCTCTAAGAATATTACTCCTGGTTTCTTTGGGAAACTTCTTTTAAAATTATCCTTTGACTTCAAAGGCGGAAATCAAAAAATGTCCTGTTAAACGTATCAGAGTTTTAGAAAGCTTCTTACCTCTGGCGAGTGCAGCAGATTCTCTTGAGCAGTCTGTAGAAGAAGAGGTCTTCGCTGCCATCCACACAGCACTTGGTTCTTTGCATGGTGCCAGCACACCAGCCGTGTGGTTGTGAATAGCGGTACCATATGTGCCAGCAGGGAGGGGTGACGTACAGTGCAGAGTTAGCGGTCCCCCCTGGAGTCAGACATGGGAGACGCTCACAGCCGTGTGGAGGAACTCTGAGCACCGGCTGCCGCTCTGAGCGGAGCTCAGTTCCCCTTCTGCCCCCACACTAGGACGCGTACGTCCACACCGCACTGGAATCCGGAGGATTTGGCATATGGAGCGAAAGTGGTCCGCGTCACACAGCCCCGCCCACACAGCTGTGGTCTGTCCGTTTGTAGTCTGACTTTCGGGCCCATCTCAGCCTCTCGGACTTCCCAGCACAGGAACTGTGCTCATTCCCGGTCTGGAGGCTGCTTCTGCTCTGCTCCCAGGCCACCACCCAGGGCTCCGCTGCATCCTCCAGGCGCCTCGTTTTCCTGCCTGTAGCGTTTTCAGCTGCGTCCCAGTGGCGTCGGCTACCGTGTTCCGGGGAAGGTGTGCCATCAGGGAGATCGTTTTAAACAACTTGTAAATACAGTGGGCGTCACCCTTGCGCAAGTGAGATGCAGGAAGAGTGCTCACACGGGGCCTGTTGAGCATAGTCCCAGTGAAAGCACGATTTATTTTTTTCCAATATTTTTTATTCACTTTCTTGAGAGGTAGAGTTACAGAGGGAAGGGTCTTCCATCTGCTGGTTCACTTCCCAAATTGCTGCAATGGCCGGAGCTGAGGCAGTCCGAAGCCAGGAGCCAGGAGCTTCCTCCTGGTCTCCCACGCAGGTGCAGGGCCCAAGCACTTGGACCATCCTCCACTGCTTTCCCAGGCCACAGCAGAGAGCTGGATTGAAAAAGCGGCAGTTAGGACTTGAACCAGCACCCATACAGGATGCTGGCACTGCAGGCAGAGGCTTAGCCCACTGTGCATAGCGCCAGCCCCAGCACTCACTTCTTGACAGCTGCCTTCCTGGGACTGCCAGCAAATAGGCTGCTGGCTCCAACTAGATTGGATAGAGTAGGTGGAGGTGCTTTAGGTGCTTTGGTTTGACTAGTGTAGGTTGGGCTAGGTGTGGTGTGCTGCTTTGACTCAGCTGGGATTAGCGTGGCCCAGCTACCTCCTGGGAAATCATTCCTGCTTTCCTCATGGGACCTGAGTCGGCCTGGAGTTGAGCACCTTGTCACGTTGCCCTGGCCGGGTCTCCTGGCTCTGCTCACGTGCGTCATACCAGGTAAGCTGTGTGGGCCCCAGGCTCCTGTCGCTTCTGCAGCGTTTTCCTTAACAGTTTCGGAGGCATTTGAAACACTTTAACCTTTTGACCCCATCATGCCAAAACATATACATGAGTTTGATATGTTGCCTGTGTTTTTGTGTGGAGTTTATTATGAATAAAATTTGACTTTTAATTGCAAAGACCTTTGAGCGCTCAGACTGCAGATTCGGAAAGGGCAGGTCTGCTGTTGGAAAGGTTTTGTCCTGACTCTGGGAGATGAGCGCCGTCATTCTCGAGGGAAGTGTTTCCTCGCAGGGCCCTTCCTGCCGCTGAGAGCTCGGCTGTGCGGGCGACACAGTGTGCGTGCGTGACTCTCCTGGACGTCCAGCGGCGTGGAGTGGGCGGAGGGCTGGTGATTGCCACCGCCCTGTTCTCGTAGGTGCTGGTACCACACGTGAGTGTGGGCAGTCTGTGGCTTGCGCTCCTCAGCAGTGCGGGCTGTGCCGCCTAGTGGTCACGTCACCGTTTTCCTTGGCAGCTCGATCAGCCCCGGAGAGGCAAACAGCACATAATAAAACTGAAATTTTAGGATGAAAAGTATTGTCTTAGAAGGTTTTTCCACTGTACTAAGTGTACTTCAAATACTTGTGGCTTATAAAGAAGCATTGGCTAACTTTTTGCCGTATTTGTTTTCATCTAGTGACTTGTCAGTATGCACTGTGGTAAATATCTGAGCCACTGCTGTGTGCCAGACGCTAAGGGTGGAGTATGAACAGGATCTGCGGAGGCCCCTGCTTCCGTGGAGATAGGACACACGAGATGTGTGCATGGGTACACACGTGTTTAAAATGGTACGTCTTGAGGTTGAGGAGTGGTTAGGGAGTGTTCTGGGCAGCTTGCATTGTAAGAAAAAGGAAAACCCCGCTGAGAAGACAATGTTTATGTAGACTTGAAGAGGGGAGGGTGAGGAGCAGCGTGTGTCCGGAGTGAGGGAGACTACAGGAAGACGGAGGACGCAGGCCGGGAGGTGCTGACAAGCTGAGTTTGTTCCGCAGGGAACACCTTGACTTTTGGGGGGAGGGGGTATTTTAGTGAGATGAGAAGCCGTTAGGATTTGAACTAAAAAGGACGTGATCTGGACACGTTTTAAAGGATGAGTATGGCTGCTGAGAGCGAACAGACTAGCAGGGCAGGAGCTGGGAGCGGAGTCCTCCAGGCCCTGAGGCCTGGGCAGCGGGAGGCAGGCCGGTGCACGAGCGAGGTGAGCTGCTGGGGTTCTGATTCGCAAGTCCCCACCATGGGCAAATCACAGTCTGCTAGCTCATCTTAGTCGTGATTCCAGGCTGCGATAGAGCGGGGAGCATCGGAATCACATCTCCATTACCGTGATTGCGAAGGTGTGTGTGCATTGTGAGTAACAGTAAGTGGTCACAACTAAATTCCTCTTGGAGGAAAAACACTTTGAATCCCTCGCAGGCTTGCTTGAGGACGGGTGAAGGATGGGTGTCTGGCACGTGACAGTGGGCTTTCACAAAAGTTGGTTTCCTCCTCATCCTCAGTTAATGAACTGGTGGAATCTTGTAGGAGAAAGTGGAACTGTGAGTGAGGGTGTGTGTGTTCTGCTTGAACTTGTCTTTGAACTTGTGCCCACCTTGGGGCTGCAGTCACACAGCCGGGCCAGCCGGCCACATAGCCCTGCACACCTGAATCTGCCGGCGCGTGGTGCACCGTGCTTCCTCTGTTCCGTCCTGGAACACTCCCACCCCCACATTTTCTCGGGAAAGCTGCTGTCGACCCAAGCCTGTGCCCTTCACTGGCTGCAGATTCCTTGGTGTCACCAGGCCAGATTCACAAGCAGCATTCAGGTGCTTTACCTAGGGATGGAGGAGAGGGAAGACGCTGGAAACACGGGAGGCGTTACAGCCTAATGGCACTTGGGCTTGGTGTCTTCAGCAAAGACAGCAAAAGAAAGATGAGGCGTAGTGGCCAGTGATTGTTGGGAATTTCAAGGTCATGCCCCACACAGACCTGTTTGATTTTCCTTCGAGCTGCTTGAGCCAGTGTCGGGGCCATTTCTCAAGGCAGCCCACTCCCGTGCCGCCACTCCAGGCTCTGGCATAGCTCAGGAGCGGGCAGGTGGCAACTGTGCGTGTCATGCCTTCCCTAAGGACGCTACTGCCTGCCAGAACACTGGTACAAGAAGTAGGACGGTGACTGAGAACACACCTGCATACAGTGCTGGTTCCTGCAAGTCTACCAACTGTTGCTATTTGTCACTTGCTCTACCACAGTTCCTATTAGTGTTGTACTTAATCATTTGTTTATCTTGATTGCTAATTGTTAATATATTTTCCCTTAATATTGTGTGACTTCTATGAATTAATAAACATCACTTAACCATGAATTGATGAGCAGTTCATGTTTGTGTGTTTGCTTTGAGAATCGGTTGTAAGTGCTGAGGGGGCAGGGGTGGGTGGTGAGGGACTCTTGGCCCAAGTTGTATTTAGTATTTGTGGCGAATGCCTCTCTCAGTGTGGGCAGGACATGCAGACCTTGAAGCGACTGTGTGGCTCGCTAGCTTCCCTGGGGTTGCAGCTCGGCCCTCCAGGCCTGGCACGTGTGAGCGTTTTCATGTTTTATCTGTGCTATTACTTCTGCCTGTCCCCTTGTAAACATTCATTGGAGATTCTTACCTGAGTCAGGTCAATGGAGCAGCTCGTCTCGTTTTCTGTGTTCTGGTGGTGGTAGTCGTGAGCACTGAAATAAACGGAGGTGGCGGCAGTGAGAAGGCAGACCACCAGGCCTGTGCCCTCGGATCCTGGGAGGACTTCACAGCCTGACTGTTACTTACTTTTGTTTCTTCTGTTACACATTGAGAGAAAAGCTAAATGTGATTTTTTTGTCCTTAAAAATGCTGATGCAAATGTCCAAAACTTCTCCTTGTTAAAGAGTTTTCTACATTTTTATACATATAGGTTACAACCTGCCATATTCATTCATCCAGTGATGATGAAATTGACTTTAAAGAAACGGGTTTCTCACAGGATTCCTCTTTGCAGCAAGTGAGTCACGCCTAAAGCTTTGCTTTTCGTTCTTATTTTCAATGCTTAGTTTAGTTGCCGTTTATAAAGCAGCGTCTGAGTCGGACTTGGTGCTGGAATGGGATTTGAATTACCTCTTCCTGAGGCAGAAGCACTCAGTGTGGGCACGTGAGAGCTGGGTGTCTCGTGATGCTTTCTGGGAACGGTGCATACCGGCAGCTGCGGCAGTGGAGTTAGTTTCCAGGGACTGGAATGAGCCGAGTCGCTAGGAAGTTCCCTCCCTGAACAGGCTCATTTCACAGACCTTTTACATTGCATGGGAGTTTTGCTTAAAGATTCATGTAATGAAGACATATGGGTGAGAAAAATAGAATAAAAACCGTTTCTTCAGTATCCCTGAACCAAATGGCTTACAATGAACTTCCCCTTCATGGTACGGTTGTGGTGTCTTTAAATTCTTTTATAGTGACATCTGTACTAGGTTTTAGTGGAATTAACTCATTGCCACTCCTGCCCTCCTGCCCCCAAATTCATCTCCATGTGTCAGTTGCTTACAGTCTTGTGAGTTTGCAAAGAATGCAAGTAATGCTGATTCCTGGAGAATCAAGTCACTGCTGGAATCAGGGTTGGGAGCTGAAAATAAACACCCTCATCCCATGGAAAGGTTGTCCTTGCTCAGGCCCAGAAGATCGCGTGGAGCTAGCTCCTCTGGTGAGGCAGTAGGTTAACGGAGACCCTCCCCCAGCCCTGGTTGCGCGCCCTCTGCAGTCCCCTGGGCCAGGAGGAAGCTTCGTGTGTGCCTGGCCTGGCTGCTCCAGGCTTGGTTGAGCCCAGCTGTGGTGATGCTGTGGCACTCCAGTGTCGGCTCAGGGTGGCATTTTCACACGTGGCTGCCTGTGGGAAGCCAGTCTGCGAGGTCAGGGTCCTCCAGCGTGCACGCGGCCCTCCCTGCCGCCTCCACTCTGGCTTCTCTCAGGCAGCTTCCCATGCTCACGGTGAGCCCCTGGGAGCCCTTGTACTCGCCAGCAGCTCTCGCCCCCAGGGCTCTCTAGGATTGCCCCAGG
This sequence comes from Sylvilagus bachmani, assembly GCA_015711505.1. Lineage (NCBI taxonomy): Eukaryota > Metazoa > Chordata > Mammalia > Lagomorpha > Leporidae > Sylvilagus > Sylvilagus bachmani. The sequence continues at coordinate 107,654,979 of CM027387.1, forward strand.
AAGCACTTTGACATGTGGCCTGTCTCCACCAAGGCACCTGTAGAGTATTCAGAGTACGCTCGGAGAGCCACGGACCCCAGGACAACACATTGCTCTGCCCTTAGACTGAAGCCGAAGGGTGCTAAATGTAAATTATCCGAAATTCAGCGTGAGGAAGGAGGAGGCCCTCAGCATTGCGTTCTGCACACGCAGGTGAACTCAGAGCTCTGGGCTGCTGGTTAATGTAGAGGCACCCAGCCAGAGGGTCCCCTTGTTCTATTGTGCCCGCTCCTACATGATTGTGTCCCTGTTGGCTGAGCGCTGGCTGTGCATACAGAAGCAGTCCCCATTGCACACCTGACACCGGCACAGCCCCACCAAGATCCTAGTCTTGACGGTTTTATATAAACCTCCAAAGGTAGGAAGCATCACTGTTCTTTTGATTGACACATTTCCAGTGACCTTTCCTTGCCCTGTTTAAACTGTAAACCAATCAGGGGTCGCTCTGAAGAAAAGCAGTGAAGCCTTGTTTAAAAATGGTTTTGAGGCTGCAAGTCTAGGCTTTAGGAATTTCATCATAGTCTCCTGAAAAATCAAAATATTAGATTATAGGGGTCAGCTCCTTCAGGTTCTCATTCGTGTTTGAAGTTGGGCCTCAAATGGATGAAGTCCCTCTAAGTTTAGACAGCTTCGGACAGGTGGTTTAGCAATATAAGCTAACGGTGTCTCCAGCGGGGCTGTATTTGGTGCGGGACATGTTGCTCAACCTTTGTGTCCTGCCTGTTTGTTCTGCCTCTGGCTTCCCAGGAGCTAGTGTTCACCTGTCCATCTCCCCGATTCGAGCCTAGCAGAGGTTGGAGAATGAGCAGCTCTTTCCCCAGGCCGCAGCTGGGCAGTTCAGGCGACTGTCCCCTGCCTGGCTCTCCAGCCCCGACCTGACCCCTCCCACCGCCCGCTTCCTGGGCGATCTCCCGGTCAGCAGTGGCAGCCGAGCCTCCCGCGCTGACTTGCGCTCTGCTGCCTGCCTGTGAAAACTGGTGGTTGGCTCACTTCTCACAGACTCGAACAATCCCGAAGTTTGGCCAGGATGACAGTACTGGAAAGTGTGCCGCTCAGAAGACTTGAGCCACGTGGTGCTTTCCAGGTGTAGATGTCTCAGAGTTTAGCACTTTTTATTTATTTATTTGAAAGAGTTACACACACACACACAGAAGGAGAGGCAGAGAGAGGTCTTCCATCTGCTGGTTCACTCCTCAAATGGCTGCAATGGCCAGAGCTGGACTGATCTGAAGCCAGGAGCCAGGAGCTTCTTCCAGGTCTCCCATGCGGGTGCAGGGGCCCAAGGACTTGGGCCATCTTCTACTGCTTTCCCAGGCCACAGCAGAGAGCTGGGTTGGAAGTGGAGCAGCCAGGACTCGAACCGGCGCCCATATGGGATGTTGGCACTGCAGGCAGCGGCTTTACCCGCTATGCCACAGCGCTGGCCCCAGCACTTCTTATATGACTTTGAATATAGAGCACAGTAACTGCCTCTGTGGCCTGTGAGGTTTTTCTTAGGAAAGAAAGATGATAAACGTGGAGTGCTTTGCTGGTCTGTATCCTCCAGGAAGCTGTAACAGACGCGGAGCCCTGAGGACTCCGGTGCCTCCCTTCTCTTTTCCTCTGTATCATCACAGGGAAGCTGTTAGTGTTTCCTGCTTGTTATGTAGGTCTGCCCTAGATGGTGACCATGGACAGAATGAATGCAGACACGTGTGTCCATATGTCTGTCCATACATGTATGTGCACATTGGTAGCATGCTTTGTATTTGCATTCTGTTTTTGAAGCATTTAAAGTGTAACAACACTCTTGGGAACATTCTCCCCCTTTATGTCCAAAAGAATCATAACGGGCTCACTAACGATTAAAAATATATTTTTGAAGAGAGAAAAAAGAATGGAAGCCGTTAGCGCCTTCTCCCTCCTGTGCCCATGTGTCTGATCTGCGGGGGAGCGCGGAGCCCGGCTCGTGCTGCCTGCCGTCCTGGCCGGCTCTGCTTCTCACCATGTGCTCAAGTGCTGGGGCCAAAGGCTCAGCCCAGAGGGGCGGGTTTCTTTCTGTCTGAGTGTGACTGCTGTCCCGTTTCCATTCCTGTGTCCCAGACACAGCCCCGCTTCCCAGAGCCCGTGCCTGCTCCTCTGCCGCCAGCCAGGGCCCCACAGCCCAGTCCTGCTCTGCACTCGATGCCTTACCAAACACAGCCTTGCAAAGCCGTGTGCAGAGACCTCATGGCAGGGCAGCAGGGAGGTGGGAGGGGGCTGAGGGACAGTTGCTGTGTCATCGTCTTGCAGGAGAGGAAAGGAAGGTTTGGGTTCTCTGTATCCAGCCACACTACATACAGCATCTTGCAGAATAACAGAAGATACCTTCCAAAGCCAAATATAAGGGTTGTTTTGTAATGTTTGTGATGTGGATTATCCATGCCATAATTCCCTGCCACCAGAATGGCTTCAGGAATGACAGGTGGAGGTGTTCCCACCGGACCGGCTGCAGAGTCTGCTCTGCTCAGCCATGGTGCCGGGAGCAGCTGGTGTAGCTGCCTCCTTCCCAGCGGGTGGCGTTCAGGTTGTCCCCACAAGGGCAGTCCCCACACGGGTCAGTCCACGTGGGCCTGTGCTCACGTGGGTAGGGTGCGGAGTGGCCCTCGCTGTCTTCGTGTCCTGAGGAGACTCTCGAGCAAGGTGTGAGAACGGACTCGCTGATGTCACTTGCTTCCTTGGGCCTGTTGAGAATATGCCCATTTTCACGGAACCCATTAGCATGCTCCCCCATTGGTCAGCCAGGAAGCCCCAGATGAGCCTGTGGGCTGTGGGTGAGGTGTGAGGAGCCAGAGCCCGCTCGTGCCAAGGCCCCCCAGGGTGAGTCCAGGTGAGAGGAGTCTGCCCTCCTTAAGGTAGGCAGGGCTCAGCTGCTTCTGGTCCATGCACTTGCCGGCTCCTCCGACTTACTGATGTGTTCTTAAGGACGGGCAGTGTCCCCGAATGTCTCGTTGGAGGGTCGTGGTTGTACATCAGCCGTTTTCCCCTGGCGCTGTTGGTGGTAGATTCGGGAGCATGAGGGGAGCGGCTTGGAGGGAGGGCGGGGGGCTGCCGCTTGCGGAGTCTTAGGGTAAAGTTGGTTGTGGCTAACACACCTTATAATTTCAGACTCGCACATGTCCTTTGGTTACTTCTTCAAACCAGACTTAACGCAGGCCTGTCTCTGAGGATAATTCACAACCAAGGGCAGCGTGGTCACGTGTTTCTTACAGTGACATGCGCGTTAGAGTGATTTGTGGGCCAAATTTCAAACATTCCCTTTTTTGATAATTTGTGTCTGAAATTATGGATTTCTTTTTAGAAAAACACACCAACTTTTAAAGACCTTTGGCTAGATAAATAAGATGATTTATGAAAGACAAATAGTGTGGGCAAATAGTATGTAGAATGTCATTAGAATCATTATATCACTGTCACTGGTCCTGGGGTTGCCAGGCCTTTTCTGATTATCAGATGCAACAAATGACGTCCAATTTTATTGACCAGTTTGGCTTCAACGATGAGAAGTTTGCAGATCAAGATGACATTGGCAAGTAAGTATATTTCCCTGTGTCTGTGGCTGTCTTGAACTCTCCTGCTCTGTGTGAGACATTTTTGTGATTCTGCTGAGCTTGCTACTCTTCAGCATTTATGAATTGGGAGGGATCTCCCCTCTGTGGTAGCTCCTTCTAGCGCTGTGATTGGGTAGTTAGGACAACTGGGCCTTAAACCATCACTCCAAAAAAAGAGACGTTAGATGTGTGGCCTGGCCTCCTCCCCAGAGACTGATTTTTCTTAGATTATTGTCACTTAGGAATTCGAATCATAACTCTGCTCTTCAGGGCTTAATGTGAAACAGCATTATCTAAAGGAGTTGATCCCCATTCTGCTGAGCTGGGTTGAGGCATGTTCGTTCTCATTACAGTGCCCACAGCAGCTGGAGGGGCTGGGACGCGGCTCTGCCCCCACGTGTGAGCGCTTCCCCAGGCAGCTCCTCGGCAGGGGTGGAATTGGGTTGTTGGCAGAGGGCCGCGTGAACCACTCGTGTGTAGGCAGCACAAGAGAAGTACTAACCGCCTAGCATCTGACCTTAGGGGAGGACAGACAGACATAGACAAAAGTTGATGTGGGTATTACTGCCCACCGAGGACAGTTAAAGGAAGAGTTAAGGCAGCTGGTATTCGAATGTTGGATGATTAGGCAGAGAGGAGACTTCCGATTACGCCTGTGAGCACCCAGGGTGCAGTGGCTCCTTGGGAGCTGTCAGCTGTCAATCACTTGTCAGCTGTAGCCAGCAAAGGCCATCACGGCGCGAGAGGAGCTGTAATATTTTACAGTGCGCTCTGTGCTCCGTGGGACAGGTCCACTGTAAGCAGAGCAGGAGTAAAAGCCGGTCACTGCCCTGCAGGGAGGGCCGAGCACGCCACAGGGAGTTCTGTCTGAGACAGGCGCCTGCCCAGCGCGACACGCGCCTCAGCAGAGCCTCCCGAGCCCGCATGTCTCGCTGCACGTCCCTGCCGCCCTGTCTGGATTCTTAAAGAATCCATGAACTCTTGAACGTGTGTGATTTGGTGCTTGGAGTAATGATTGATGAAGACAAATCTTGTAGAAATTACAAAAGCCCCACCTGCCCCACGGTCACGTTTCACAGACTGAATTCTTTACTCTCCACTTTCTTCCTGGATTATGTTTTATCACAGCTCAGGGTCAGGGGCACCTGTGTGTGTGTGTGTGTGTGTGTGTGTGGATTTTGCTGGACAGAAAGCCCAGGCAGGCAGCTTGCAGCTGGCTCTCCATGGTTCCTCTTGGTCGTCTTTTTCTTAGTTACGTTAGTGTGACCCATGGAGTCATGGTTGTGATGGGTGTGAAATCCCTCTGTAGGTGAGCAGGCATGTACTACAGCAGCTGAGATACCGGCATCCCTCGTCAGGGCACCTGGGTCCAGCACTGCCTCTGGCTCAGCTTCCTGCTGGTCAGCCCCGGGAGGCAGTGGTGTTAGCACGAGTTGAGTGGGTTCCTGTTTAGCCATGGAGAGACCTGGGTGGAGTTCCTGGCTCCGACTTTGGCTGCAGCCCAGACCCAGCTGTGGCTGCCATTTGGGGAGTGAACCAATACATGGGTTCTCTCTGCCTCCCAGACGTAAAAGCAGTTGTTTGTATCGTCTGTAGGGGTCTTTGAGAGCGGCTTCTCCGTCCTGGCCCTCCCGCCCTGTGTAGATCCCTCAATACCATGGAGGAGGCATTAATCTAAATCAAGAATGATGTGTCTGTGTGGCTGGTGTTTACTTAGGGGAATGGTCATGATGGTGTACATATTTTAAATTCGGGGAATTCTGTGCATGCGGTTTCTGTGAGCCTGGTCAAGTCATTAACAAGCCCTGCACTTGGTTTTGTTCGTAGTGTTTCTTTTGATCGGGTGTCAGACATCAACTTTACTCTCAATACAAATGAAAGTGTAAGTATAACTCTTTCCTGCTAAGGGAAAAGGGAGGAGTGGGGCTGGGTTTTGTCAGAGCCCACACCCACACACCCTGTGCCAGGAGCCCCGTCCCAGATTGGTGGCTCCTGTGTCGCACACTCCTGTCACCTGCCTGGGGGGTGTGTGTGGTTGCAACCCTGGGTTAAGATACGACCATGCTCCTAAACCAAGGGTCACTCTGGACTCCAAGGAGAAGGCTGCAGTCTGTCCCTTCGGTGTCTTCAGCAGAGAGGCGTGGGGCACGTGGCCTTTCCAGTGGGCACCGTCTTGGTCTCGCTTTGAGTGGCTGAGGGAGGAAGGGAGAAATGTGGGCTCTCGAAGCCTGCTGCTGCCTCGCTGGCCTGGGAGAGCCTGGGGACATGGCTGCTTGTCCTTAGGACGATCTGGGGACGGGTCTCAGGGTGGGGCTCTTGAGTCCGGTGTGCTGGGAGCAGGTGAGAGCAGTGCACAGGAGGGGAGGCCTGTGCTGCTTCTGAACACAGTCTTGCAGGGGGCAGATCGCAGAGGCCACGGCCCACGGCCGCCTTTGGAGAGTACGCCGGGCACTCTTTGGTGTGTGGTGTTCTTTGTGTAAAGCAACGGGAAGTGCAGTTGACAGTGGTCACTTGGGGGAGGATGTGGCCTGACCTCTGCCTGTTCTCTGCCGTGCCTTCGTCTAGGGCAGCGCGGCCTTGTTCGAGGCGTGCTGCAAGGAGAGGATTCAGCAGTTTGACGACGGCGGCTCGGACGAGGAGGACATCTGGGAGGAGAAGCACATTGGGTTCACACCGGAATCCCAGAGACGGTCCAGGTGGGGGTCCCTCCAAGCTGTCCTTTCCGTCTGACCCTGAAGCGAGTGACAGGAGGTGGGCGTCAGCACCACCAGACCCGGGCGTCTGACCCAGCGTCCAGAAGCGCCCTGCTGCCGGCTGGGAGTTGGTGCGTGATGGTCTGAGTGGTCTGGAGAGGTGTTCAGACAGCGTCCATGACGTGTGTGACCGCAGAGTGCCCTCGACCTGTCCCTCACCAGGCACTAGCTGAGGACAGCCACATGGGTCAGTCCGCTGTTTCCTTTTAATCTCTTACCACACGAGCCTGCATAAGTTGCCCGCAGTGAGTTCCTGGCACCTAAGCATTCATTATCAGAGGAAAGGAGTATGCATAGCAGGTGAACCTCTGTTTTTATTTCATTTGTCTTTGGTGAGCATTCGTGCGGCCTAGAACTAAGAGGGGTCCAGAGGGCAGGTGGGGAGAGCTGAGCGCCTTCCCCGCTCAGGCCCCTCCGTGCCTCTTGCAGTGCTGCTGTGGGCGGCTGAGTGGCCTCTCGCAGGTGTGTTGCTGCCGAGGGCTGAGGAAGACTGAGCAGTGGCCTGGCAAGGAGACGGCTAAGGGGGTGCAGCCAGATCGGCACACCTGGCTGCTTTCGCGCTCCCCCTGTTCTGCAGGGGCTTCCTTGCCTTGTAGTCACAGCACAGCTGCCTCAGCTCCAGGGCCAGACAGCAAGAGACAAGGATCTGCATGAAGATTTTTCTTTTTTAAAAGATAAAGCCCAGGGGCTGGCACAGCAGGTTAAAGGCCCAGCCTGCAGCACGGGCATCCCATAGGGGCGCCAGTTCAAGTCCCGGCTGCTCCATTTCCGATCCAGCTCTCTGCTGTGCCTGGGAAAGCAGTGGAAGATGGCCCAAGTGCTTGAGCCCCTGCACCCACATGGGAGACCTACCTGGAAGAAGCTTCTGGTTCCTGGCTTCGGATCAGCTCAGCTCTGGCCTTTGCGGTCATTTTGGGAGTGACCCAGCAGAATGAAACACCTTTCTCTCTCTGGCTCTACCTCTCTCTCTGTAACTTTGCCTTTCAAATACATAAAATAATCTTTTAAAAAAAATAAAAGATAAAGCGCAGTCAGACCCGTTTCTCACCGTGTGCTCTGAGACAGGTCCCTGTGTCAGGTGGACTCCGTGAGTGGGCCTTGCCAACTGCCGTTCTCTGCAGGCAGCCTGGCCTTGTGCAGTGGACCTCCGAGAGCGCCACGGGTGGAAGGCCCAGAGAGTAGGCGAGGCCGTGGCATGGGGCACTGCGTGCCTGGCAGGACACAGGGCAGTTCTGATGGGCAGTGAGTTTAACGTGCGTGTGTGCGTTGGTGAAACCACCACCCCTGTCAGATCGGGCTTAGCCATCGCCTCCGCACTTCCTCACACCCTCAGTAGCCTTGCCCTTCCTGCTGACCCACCATCTTCGTTTTGCTTTTTCAACTAATTTGTTTATTCTATAGTTTATGTAAATGAAAGTATGCATTGCATGGTTATTTTTTAAAGATTTTATTTACTTATTTGAGAGTTAGAGTTACAGAGAGAGGTCTTTCATTGCTGGTTCACTCCCCAGTTGGCCGCAATGGCCGGAGTTGGGCTGATCTGAAGCCAGGAGCCAGGAGCTGCTTCCAGGTAGGTCTCCCACGTGGGTGCAGGGGCCCAAGCACTTGGGCCATCTTCCACTGCTCTCCACAGCAGAGAGCTGATCGGAAGAGGAGCAGCTGAGACTCAAACCCAGTACCCATGGGCTGCTGGCACCACAGCGGAGGCTTAGCCGGTTGTTCTGTCCGGGGCTCTCCTCCGCCGTCCGCGTCACCTGTGGATCAGTAGCTCCTCACTTCGTGTTGCTGAGTGGTGGTCCACTCTCTGAACATACTGCAGTTTACTTGGTCGTTTTTCTCTTGTGGACACTTGGGTTGTCTCTGGTTTGGGGTCATAACATTACTTGAAGAGAACTGATAAGCTAAACCTTCCAGACGTCATTAAAATGAGTTATTTTGCCAACAAGGGAAATAAAATCATAAAAACTCAAAAACGAACAAAAGGCTGAGACAACAGCAAGATGATCAAATCAAACTGATCTGGAGGAGCTGACTGGGTTAAGCAGGTGCGTCAGGCATTTGGGGAGTGAACCAGCTGGTGGAAGATCTCTGTCTCTGTCACTCTGTCTTTCAAATTAATTTTTTTTAATCAAAGGCAGAAGCGGTCAGGGTTTCTGACAAAGAAGAAATGAGACCTGACTACACACTGTCTATAAGAAACAGTGTAAGGATGCAAACAGGTCAAAAGGAAAAAATAGACTGTGGGACTCACAGAAAGAAAAGCCAGGAGGTCTGCGTTCACTTCAGAGTGGATTCAGGGAGAAGGACCCGTAAAGATGAAGAGACTGTGAGGCTGCCCGAGTCTGCACCCCGGTTGCCCCTCTTCAGGCCAGCTCTCTGCTGTGGCCCGGGAGGGCAGTGGAGGATGGCCCAGGTGCTTGGGCCCTGCACCCCATGGGAGACCAGGAGAAGCACCTGGCTCCTGCCATCGGATCAGCGCGGTGCGCTGGCTGCAGTGCGCCGGCCACGGCGGCCATTGGAGGGTGAACCAATGGCAAAAAGGAAGACCTTTCTCTCTGTCTCTCTCACTGTCTACTCTGCCTGTAAAATAAAATAAAATCTTAAAAAAAAAAACTGTATGTATAGGCGTAACCGCCAAAAAGACTCCCTGAATAATTAAAGTGAGGTTAGCAAGGCTGAATGATACAAAATCAGTATAATTGCATTTCTGTTTTCTGCAACAAGCAGTTGGAAATGAAATTACTTAATAATATTCAAAGTTGCATCAAAAATATTAAACACGTAAGGATAAATGTAACAACGTCTGTGAGGCTGTAACTCTGCCTTTCAAATAAATAAATAAATTTTTCAAGAAATCCTAACAGGCTTTTTGGAACTCTTTAACAAGTTGATTCATACAAGTACAAAAACTGCCAAGGACCTGGAGTAGCCAAATCCACGTTCGTGAGGAACAGCAGGATTGGAGGATTGGCAGCGCCTGTCTTCAGGGTAGTTTGAAGATGGGCAGGAAGCCCACGTGGACAGCCGACTTTCCTGAGAGGCAGAGGCAATGCCGTGGAGAAAGGCCGAGCTTTGCTGCTCGCCCATGCCTAACAGAAGGACCTCAGGCCACACCTCCACTGCATGCAGCATGCAGAACGTGAAACTAGAGGGGTCGGGCGAGGAAGCAGTCATGACCTGGGTTAGGCGGCATTCCCTGGACACGTCCCCAAACACGTGGTACATCAGAGAGATTAGTACAGTTAATCGAAATGCGATGCTGTTGAGAATGAAGACAGACCATACCTGGGGAGAAAGATTGCTAATCACATCTGATACAGGAATCGTGGGTAGAGTTCAGAAACCTCTTTACTCAGAAATGGCAGCCTGGTTCTTAAAATGCACTGTCAGTGGGCAAAGGCACTCAGGAAGACAGACACGCGGTGGCAGAGAAGCTGTGAGGAGACGCTGCCCTCGTTCTGGTCTGCAGGAAAGCACCGATGACCCCTGTGTGGTCCACGGCGCCCTGGGCGTCAGCTGCGGTTAGAACAGTAGGTCAGCTGCACACTTTTTTTTTTGTGACAGGCAGAGTGGACAGTGAGAGAGACAGAGAGAAAGGTCTTCCTTCCATTGGTTCACCCCCCAAAATGGCCGCTACGGCCGGAGCTGTGCTGATCTGAAGCCAGGAGCCAGGTGCTTCCTCCTGGTCTCCCATGGGGTGCAGGGCCCGAGCACTTGGGCCATCCTCCACTGCACTCCCGGGCCACAGCAGAGAGCTGGACTGGAAGAGGGGCAACCGGGACAGAATCCGGTGCCCCGACCGGGACTAGAACCCAGTGTGCCAGCGCCGCAGGCGGAGGATTAGCCTAGTGAGCCGCGGCGCTGGCCTCAGCTGTCCACTTTTGTGACTTACCTTAACGGTTAGGCAGCACACACAGGCCACGCCGTGCGGGTAAAGTGCAGTGGGATTTTCTGTGCTGGGTCACCTGTAGAGCGCTCTGCACTTACTAGTGGGTAAACAGCATTACCTGTGTTGGTCCTTCTTCCCAGTTCGGGGAGCACAGACAGCGAGGGGAGCACAGACTCTGAAGAAGAAGACGGCGCCAAGCAGGACTTGTTTGAATCCGGTGGGGCCGGCACAGAGGACAAGATGGAGGTGGACCTGAGCGAACGTGAGTTGGGTGTTCTTCCACCTGCTTCGTGGTGTGCTGGGGTTCATGTTGGCTGCGGGCACGTGGGGTTGGAGCACACCGTGTGAGTCCCTCTTGGAGGGGTGTGTGAGGGAGCAGGCTTGAGGGAAGGAGCTGGCCCGTGAATCTGCACGCTGGCTGTCACTCCTCGGCTGCAGAGTGTCTGATGGCGCAGGAAGGAAAAGACCGGGGCTGTAGAAGACAGGAAATAAACTGTTTTTAGAATCATGAATGGGATAGACCAGAGCAAGCAGCTTACAGCTTGAACAGTTGTAACGCTCTTCCTGGTTCCTCTGCGACGTGGAGCCCTGTGCGTGTCCACTGCTCTCCGTGACGGTTGACGTTAGCCAGACTTGAAAGTCACCAGCGTGGACGTGTGAAGGAGCCGTCCAGGTTCGCCCAGACTGACCAGCTTCTAGTGCCCTGAAAGGCCTTTTTTATTTTGTTTTTTAAGATTTAATTTATTTATTTGAAAGGCACAATCACAGAGAGGAGAATCAGGTGTCTTTCATCCGCTGGTTCACCCCCCGAGCCTGGCCCTCCCCCCAGGCCTCCCCTTAGGGGCAGGGATCTGAGTCGCTGCTTTCCCAAGAGCAAAGGCAGGCAGCGGACTGGAACCGGGGCAGCGGGACTGGACTGACCAGCACTCACCTGGGGTGCTGGCGCTGCAGGAGGCAGCCTCGCCCGCTGTGCCCCAGCACCATCCCTCCCACCCCGCCCAGGGGCCGAGGGGGACCCTCCTGACCATCCAGCAGGCCTCCACTGGGTGCCTCTGACCCAGGGCCCCTCCCCGGGAGGCGGGGGAGCAGACTCTCCTCCGTAATTCAGTTCCCATCAGGCTCCCTGCTGCCAGGGGTGGGGGTGGGAGACGAGCAGCAGGGCACTGAGCACGGTGCTGTGCAGCTGCGGGAGGGCTGGCTCCGCCTGCTCTGCACGAGCCTCCCTGGCAAGCGGGTTAGTCAGCTGGAGGAGAGGGCAGCTCTTAGGAAGGCACGGAGAGCACTGGCTGCAGACAGGGCACGCGGCCATGCGGAGCCCAGCGCAGGGTCCCAGGAAGCGTGGCCGCGGTCGCTCAGGCGCGCGGGCTGCGGCTCCTCTGGGTGGGTGTGCCTTTCCACGCTGCTTGCAGCCCAGGTCTCATCTCGTCCTTGCCTGCCTGTTTTGGGAAATAGCATCAGTGACCTTGAGCTACTGAAAGGGGCTCCAGTGAAATCCCCCTCTTCTAGCAGCCAGCTGGTCAGCCAACTTCGACGTCCCAATGGAGACCACCCACGGGGCGCCCTTAGACTCGGTGGGCTCTGACGTGTGGAGCACAGAGGAGCCCATGCCAGCGAAAGAGACAGGCTGGGCGTCGTTCACAGAGTTCACGTCGTCCCTCAGGTGAGCGTGCGCGTGCTTTCGAGCTGTCCGCCGAGTGCTGGGAGTGGCCGGCACCGTCCTTTGCTCCTCAGTTGGACGCAGTGTCGTAAAGGAGATGGACAGCCCGGGTGCCAGTGTGACCACTCTGCGTTCTCGGAGAAGCAGCCAGCACCTGCCGTTCCCCAGGAGGCACGAGGCGAAGCCGCCTGGCGATGAGGTCCCAGGACAGGACCTCTGGGCTCTTCTGGTTCCCAGCCGTGGGGACAGAGAGCGCGAGGAGGCCGAGAGCAGCAACGTTGCAGGACAGTGCAGAGCGGAGCTGGAATGTGGTAGATAGCGGGGATTTGCATTCCTCTAGTGCCGGGAGTCCAGGGCGGGGGCAGATCTGTCAGCCTGGATTTTTGTATTATTCTCAAGCACAGAAACTGTCATTTCATAACTTTCTTCAGTAGTATTGCCAGCACTTTAGTATTAACCGTGGATTTGATGTCTCGTTAGACTTAGCTTGATACACTGTGTTTACTGAAAAATGGTCCCCACCCTCCCGCTTGAGTAACATTTATAAACAACCGCTGGAGATACAGGAGGTAGGAGACAGGCTGTTGTGAGTGGATCGTTACCGTCTCAGACCACCAGAGAGCATGGTAGCGGTGATCATAGCATGGAAGCACAGTTCGGAGGCGAGAGTGAGATTTGTCTCGCAAGTGGAAAATGTCCCCAGAGCACTGGGGATTATCTCATCAGCCTTGCTCCAGTACCAGACAGGTTCCCACCTTGTGTTATTTATTTATTTCTTCCTTTAAAAAAAAAAAAAAGAGGTATTTATTTGAAAGAGTTACACAGAGAGAAGAGAGAGAGAGAGAGAGAGTCTTTCATCCGCTGGTTCACTCCCCAGTTGGCCGCAATGGCCAGAGCTGTGCGGATCTGAAGCCAGGAGCCAGGAGCTTCTTCTGGTCTCCCACACAGGTGCAGGGGCCCAAGGACTGGGCCATCTTCCACTGCTTTCCCAGGCCATAGCAGAGAGCTGGGTCAGAGGTGGAGCAGCCGGGACTTGAACTGGTGCCCACATGGGATGTGGGCACTGCAGGCAGCGGCTTTACCCACTGTGCCACAGCGCCATCCCTCCCTCTCTCTCTCCCCTCCCTTCCTCCCTTCCTCCCTTCCTTTTTCTTCCTCCCTTCCTTTTTCTTTCTTTCTTTCAAGAGTATTTATTTATTTGAAAGAGTTAGAGAAAGAGCTTCCATCTGCTGGTTTACTCCTCAGATGCCCACAATGGCCAGGGCTCAGCCAGGTCAAAGCCAGGAGCCAGGAGCTTCTTCCAGGTCTCCCACGTGGGTGCAGGGGCCCAAGCACTTGGGCCATCTTCTTCTGCTTTTCCTAGGCCATTTGCAGGGAGCTGGATAGAGATGGAAGTGGAGCAGCCGGGACTTGAACTGGCGCCCACATGGGACTCTTATCTCAGGTGTGGCTTAACCTGCTGTGCCCCGATGCCGGTCCCTTGGTTTGTTGGCAACTTGCTCCTGGTAATGCCGTCCATGTTCAGGTTTCGGCTTGGCCGAGGATTGCTGCAGCAGGGGAGTGGGAGTGCCCCCACCCACCACAGTGATTTGAGCAGGCATGGCTGAGAGCCAGTTCTCCCAGGCAGGAAGGCTCTTTGTGAAGTGCTCAACCCCAGGAGTGGATCAGCAGTTACTGGGTGAGGACCGTCCCTGGCCATGGAGCCTGCAGGGCTGGGTGAGGACCGTCCCCAGCCAGGCCTGGAGCCTGCAGGGCTGGATGAGGACCGTCCCCGGCCAGGCCTGGAGCCTGCAGGGCTGGGTGAGGACCGTCCCCGGCCAGGCCTGGAGCCTGCAGGACTGGGTGAGGACCATCCCCGGCCAGGCCTCGAGCCTGCAGGGCTGGGTGAGGACCGTCCCCGGCCAGGCCTGCCCCAGATCTGCTCTGAAGCCCCGCCCCAGCGCCCACTCGTGCTCAGACCCCGTGCTTCTCCCGGCAGACAGTGTTCCTTGTGGATGATGGGTTTGCTGAGGGCTGCTCCCTGCTGCTGACATCTGGACTCTGTCTTTTCTTGAAAGCACCAAAGATTCTTTAAGGAGCAATTCTCCAGTGGAGATGGAAACCAGCACTGACACGTTGGACCCCCTGACGCCCAGTGTGTCCACGCTGGCCGCACAGCCAGAGGGTGAGTTGCAGAGCCAGTCTGTAGAACAGGCTCGGCTCTCAGGCTTGGGGCCCAGAGCAACCGGGAAGACAGGACAGCGAGTCTGACAGCCACAGAGCCGCTGCCCAGAAAGCACAGGCAGCGTGTTGAGGCTAGAAGAGTGAGGGTCCGAGTTGGCTGCACCGTCACTGTGCACATAGGACGCTGGGGCCAGGAAGGAGGACGGCTTCTCCTGCAGCAGCCGGGGAACAGTTAGGTGGGCACGGCCACTCCAATCTGGGGCCCAGTCACCTCGAGGACTTTGCTTGGCCGGAGGGCGTGGCGAGGTCTGGCCTGCTCAGCCTGGGGGCTGTCTTCTCAGCTTTAGCAGCCAGTGACTTGGCCATTGGTGTCTCTAGACTGCCCGTAGTGTTCACTTCTGTCCTTTCATTGGGCCTGAACTGCTCCCCACCGGTTAGTGGAGCCTTTGGGGGTAGGGAGGATTAGCAAGGGGCGTGATGGGAAATTGGAAGTACATGGAGGGGTCAAAGAAGCCAGTCGTTGGAAAAGGATGAGGATGGGGTGGGGGCCTAGGGAAGGAGTGGAGCCAGCCGTGTTGGCCCGTTGGTCATTCCGCGCGTTGGAGCAGGTGGCCTCCTTTATCCCCAGTGTTTTCTCTGAGAAGAGTCACTCGTCCCCTTGGGTGGGCACGGAGGAGCTTCCTGGCCCAGCGGTCCACAGTAAGGAAGTGGTGAAGCTGGCCCCTAACCATTGTGCCCCGTGGCCTCCTGCTGTGGAACCGAGGAATGATCCGCCAGGACATCACAGAGGAACCGAGTGGGCGGGGGCGGGACGAGGCGGCAGCCTGCCTTGCTGGGGCTTGGGCAGACGGGAGCAGCTGCTTCACAGGCGTCACTGTGCTTGGGGGCTGGGGGCACCCCAGGTCTTTAATGCAGGAGACCGGTGACCAGTCTAGTGGGCATTCCTGGGAAGCCCGGGCCGGGAACAGCGGGCAGGCCGAGTCAGCCTCCTCGCTCTCCGGGGAGAGGAGTCTGCACAGAGGAGGGGTGGTGCTTCCTGTGGATGAGCTGGGGGTGACCCGTCTGCTCTCATCAGTGGCAGGCAGTGTGGCCATGGAAGCCAGCTCTGACGGAGAGGAGGATGCAGAAAGTACAGACAAGGTGACCGAGACGGTGATGAACGGCGGCATGAAGGAGACACTCAGTCTCACTGTGGACGCCAAGACCGAGACCGCGGTCTTCAAAAGGTAGCCGGGCCGGGGGCGCCGGTCAGCCGTGGCTGTTGGGAGGGTCTCCGGAAGAAACGTCACACATGAGAGTGTTTCCGTTAATGCAGTCGAGTGTTCAGAAACTGGTGTGGTGTCTTCTAACATCTCCGTCAGCAGATAGGACAGATGGGGCATGTGGCCCAGAGACTGCAGATGGCCTCTGACTTAGGACGCTACAGGGGCAGTGTGCATTCAGTAGAAATTGGACTTCAAATCCAGGGTTCTTATCTCTTCCTGGACTGCTGGTGTGTCTTTCAGTCCTGTCCCAGATTCCGGGCAGTGGCAGTGGGCATAGCGCCCGGTCAGCCCTGAGACCGCGGAGGGGCACTGGTTTTGCTCAGTGCCCTGGGTTGCCTTCTTGGCCCACTGGGCTGCAAGTCAGGGAGCGTCTGTGTTTTAAGACCAGTGGGCTGGTAGGATTATGAGAATTGACAAGTCTTTGGTCACAAGAAACTAACTTGAATGGAGGCTGCAGAGCATGGCCCAGCCCAAGCAGAGGTTTGGTCACCTGCTGATGGCTGTCTCTGGACAAAACCAGCTTGCTGACCGAGGGTCAGAACGGGATTCATGGTGAGAATTCAACACTTACATCCTGAGAGAGAGAGGACGAAGCTTTTGTCCGCACTCGCACAGGGCAAGGAAGCCAGCACCCTGCATGACCCTCTCGTGACGGGTGGGGAAGGGGTGGTTCCCAGCTGTCCAGGCCACTACGCAGAAGCCTGGACTGCAGGCCGACTCCCACAGAGGGCGGATTTACTCGAAGCTAAAAGTGCAGGCCACATCCAGCAATGTGCTTGCATGGCGTGAGGGTGGCGTTGGTGCTGCACAGTGAGTGACTGGTGACGGCGCTTAGGGGCGGTTCACAGGCATCAGAGTAACTACATGAAACTCAGGAGTGTCTGCAGGAAACCGACGGCCGGGCTTGTCTTCAGCAGCCACACGTTCGAATTCTGCCAGCAGTGGGCTGGTGGTCAGAGCAAAAGCAGGGAACCAGAGTGAAAAATACCGAGATTGGAGGTAAACCGTGGAATAGTCATGCATAGGCTGATTTTCTCCATAAATACAAAAGATAGAACTACAGCTTTTAGAAGATAACTTAAATATCTTTACAGTTTGGGGCTAAGCCTTTTTTTTTAACAATAGAAAGCCAGATAGTAAAGGAAAATACTGGCAAATTTGACTTTAGTTACTTTTCAAAGTCCCCTGAAGACACTGAAATGAAAAGACAGCCACTGCCGCAGGTCAGTGCGACTGATGCTGGGAAGGCAGAGAGCGGGGCCCTTCCGTGACGGACACGGGGCGCCAGCACACGGTTTCCGAGGGCACAAGGGGCGGAGCAGACGGGGTACAGCAGCCTCGCCGGCACCCGGGCCGTCACCGCGTGAACTACAGGGTGCTTCCTGCGTGCCGGGCTGCTAATCGCTGTAGAAAATACAATATCTACAGAATCTGCCCTTAAAAAAAGGCAAATGAATTTTTAAGGTTAATTTATTTAAAAGGCAGCATGACACAGAAAGGTGTGGGGATGAGAAGTGAGAGAGAGCTTCCATCTACTGGCTCATTGCACAAATGCCTGCACCAGCTTGGTGCCAGGAGCTCCACCCAGGTCTCCCACACCCCACGATCAGAGGCAGGGGCTCAAGGACCTGCGCCGTCTTGTGCCGCCTTCGCAGGTGCATCAGTAGGAGGTGAGATTGCCAAGGGAGCAGCTGACACTCTTGCCTGGCACCACAGCTTAGCCTGCTGCACTGCAAGGCCAGTCCTCAGGCAGTGACTTCTGGATTCTAGAAACAAACAAGGCTGATCACAGAACAGGATCAGCTTGTAGCACGCAAGAATCTCGGCAGGTATCAGTGGTCAGCGCTGTGGCATTGTGGGTGAAGCCACCGCCTGCAGTGGCAGCATCCCGTCTGGGCACCAGCTCGTGTCTCGGCTGCTCCACTTCATAGCCAGCTCCCTGCGGGCCCCTGCACCCACGCGGGAGACCCAGAGGGGCAGAGGCAGAGAGGTCTTCATCCACTGGTTCACTCCCCAGTTGGCCGCAATAGCCAGAGCTGTGCTGATCAGGAGCTAGGAGCTTCCTGTGGCTCTCCCATGTGGGTGCAGGGGCCCAAGCACATGGGCTATCTTCCACTGCTTTCCCAGGCCATAGCAGAGAGCTGGATCGGAAGTGGAGCAGCCGGGACACGAACTGGCACCCACATGGGATGCCGGCACTGCAGGTGGCGGCCTTACCTGCTACGCCACAGTGCCGGCCCTAAGATGTATTCATTTTAAAATAAGGACTGAGGAAGAATGTCCATGGCCATGAAAGTTTATAGGCACTCCTGGGAAGAAACGGAAATCAGAGAAGAGGGAAACAGCAGACACAGATAAACCAGTAGCAAGCGCAAAGCTGTTGGGGAAAACAGCAGTCTCAAGACTTAGGCTCTCTTCCTCACTGCTAACAGGCAGGGGGCAGCGGGATAGGCCACCACCTGCCTCTTCCTCACTGCTAACAGGCAGGGGGCAGCGGGATAGGCCACCACCTGCCTCTTCCTCACTGCTAACAGGCAGGGGGCAGCGGGATAGGCCACCACCTGCCTCTTCCTCACTGCTAACAGGCAGGGGGCAGCGGGATAGGCCACCACCTGCAGTGCCGGCATCCCGTGCAGGCGCCAGTTTGAGTCCCGGCTGCTCCACTTCCAATCAGCTCCCTGCTAAGGCACCTGGGAAACCAGAAGAAGACGGCCCAAGTGCTTGACCCTTGGCAGCCACATGGGAGGCCTGGAGGAAGCTCCTGGCTCCTGACTGCAGCCAGGCTCAGACCAGCTGGTGCAGCATTTGGGGAGTGAGCCAGTGGGTGGAAGATCAGTCTGTCTCTCCTTCTCCAACTCTGACTTTCAGATAAATAAATAAATCTTTTTTAAAAGAGGTAACAAGTAACGAAAGTGTACTATAATAGCTAAGTACCGTTCACAAAATGCATCAGATTATTAACGGTTTGGGACTGCTCTCACCCCAAACCCCGAAAGTGTGCACAGAGCTGATCTGCTGACACTGCCGGTACACACTGCTCTGTGCAGGGGGCTGGTGGTTCCGGTCGGAACGCACTCTGCAGGGGTGGGGACTCGGGGTTCCTAGAGTGAGCCCAGAGCTGATCCGCTGACACTGCCGGTACACACTGCTCTGTGCAGGGGACTGGTGGTTCCGGTCGGAACGCACTCTGCAGGGGTGGGGACTCGGGGGTTCCTAGAGTGAGCCCAGAGCTGATCCGCCGACACTGCTGGTACACACTGCTCGGTGCAGTGGGGACTCGGGGTTCCGGTCGGAACGCACTCTGCAGGGGTGGAGACTCGGGGTTCCGACCGCTTCCTCTCGGGGGCTGATGTGCTACTTGGTACGGAAGGGGCATCGCGGGCAGAGGAGGCTGCCTGCCAGGGGCCGCACTTCCGCCGTCCTGTGTCCTGGGGTCGCTCTGTCCTGACAGCGTCTGCGCTTCCCTCCCCCTCCTGCTGTTTACTTCCTACGTGGCGTGGGGACACTCAGGTGATGCAGCCCGGGGGGGTCCCGCTGGCCCCTTGACGGGGCCTTGGCCCTGCCAGCAGATGCTGTAACCAGAGACCCCTCCTTCAAACAGGTTCCTTTGACAGCCTCTCCGATCTGCCGCCTTGCTCAGTGCAGTCGGGACGTAGTTCTCCCCGATTCCTCATTCCTGGAGTGTTCTGAAACTCTTGTACATTTCTCTTTCTGTTTTGCACACTTGGCTTCAGAGTGTTGAAATCCTATCGGTATGTACAGTGACACGGACGCCCCTCCGACTCCAGCTGCATCACGTCCCCTCCCGGCTCCCCGCGTGTGGCCCTCCCCTCTCCTGAGCCCCCGTTTGTGTCCCCACTGTGGTCACTGCCCCTGAGCATGCTCAGCCCTAGGGCCTTGCTTCCGTGACGGTCATGACCACAGCCATCTGCATGTGACCCGCCCCGCCGGGCCCCAGGCCCTGCTCCTCGCGTGCGATGTGCATCCCCCTCTCTCCTGCAGTGAGGAAGGCAGACTCTCTACCTCTCAAGACGCTGCATGCAAAGACGCGGAGGACAGCCCCGAGACGGCGGAAGCCAAGCGCACGGCCCCCCGGCCCCCCAGCAGTAGTCCCGAGCAGAGGTAACTGCCCGTGTCCTCAGATGGCCCACACCCTCGTTCGGGCATTACCTCTCGTCTCTGGGGGTCAGGAGGCCTCAGCACTGGGGTGGGGGCTGCAGACATCAAGGCCAGTGCGCCTGCCTTAGAGTCACTTATAGTCCTGGCTGTGTAGACATCTCTGGGGATGGGAGGATCGGCCTGTGCCCCTCCCTAAGTCGAGGGGTGGTACTGTCCACTCCAGGGCTGGGGGTCCTCATTGGCCTAGAAGGCCACTCAGCTGCCAGGTGGCAGCAGGTCTTGAGGCCTCTTTCCCACAGTGCCCCCTGCCGGACACACAGCGGACACGCGGGAGGGGCTCGCCCAGAGGCCTTGTGTGTGTAGCAGAACGCTCTCCCTTCTGAAATGACCCCGTAGGGGTGGCTGGTTTTTCCCCTGAAGAATTTCTCTTGTCCTGATTAAGTGTGGAGACCCTACTCCCAGAGCCGAGGAACGCGGAACGTGCTGTTTTCTGTCCAGTCCCCTTTACTTAGACTGAGCCGGTGGTCTGAAGGGATAGGACAAGGCCCTCAGCCGCGGAGGGCCCGTGCCGGAAAAGGGGATGTGCCCCTGGACAAGGAGCTTGGCTCGGCACCCCCAGAGCTCACTTTCCGGCTCCGTGCATCTCAGGCTGTGTGCTCCTTCCTGGAGGGACACAGTGCTCTTCAGAGCAGCGTGAGCATTCCCCGCATCCTGACCAGAGGGGCCAGCAGGGGGCACTCGCCGTTCGCTGGTTTGAAACCTGTGCGCAGCTTAGCAAACGCTGTTTCAGTCCTCTCACGGAAGCTAGAGAAAGGCCTGTGTCTGATGTCAGTCTGTGGCAGGCGCGCATGGCCTTGTGGGAACTGTCGGCTGTGGTGGAGACGGGGGAGGAAGGGGCGGGGGACCCAGGGGACTTTCCACGGAGCCCCAGCTCAGCTCCCCATTTGTCTCCCGAGTGGCGCTCGCCGTGTTGAGAATGGAAGTGGTGACAATCCCGCGTTGTCGCCACGGTCCTGTCACGCCGGATCCTGTGGTCCTTTGCATTGGCAGAAGCTTAAACATGCAGCTACTGGGCTGGTGGCCGGGCCCCTCCCACATGGTCCCAGCATTTGAGAGGGCCGCCGCGATGCGCAGTGTGCGGCTGAGCGAGACTCCTGCTGGGAACCGGGGTTGAGGGGCGTTGCCCCCTTCCACGGGGGAGAAGGCAGAGCTGAGAGCTGGGGCAGTTGACTCGGGGGCACCGGCTGTGTCCCGCCCGCAGCCTCCCTGCCTCTGTCTCAGGTCCACGTAGGGGGAGTCGTCTTGTGGAAGTGGCCTGGGGGCGCTCTGGCGCAGCTAGCCGGGGTCAGGTGACTGCAGGCAGCCTAGTTGTGAATGCAAATGCTGGTTGCAGAGGAGGGGAGGAGGTAGGTGTTCCGGTAGCTGAGCGTGGTGTTGTCCCGGTCTCCTGGGAAAGCCTTGAAGACCACCTTACGTGGCCCGGTGGTGATTCCGGCAGGCGGGCGGGACTTGGCGTTGGGTCAGTGCTGGGCTGGGGCGCTGCCCACCCCTCCTGTCCCGTGTGCTGCCCGCCGCGTCCCCACAGCCTGCCCGGTTTGCAGCCATTGCTGCCTCTCCCGTTCCCTACTGGCAGAATCCTGTGTCACGTAGAATTCTCTGTGGATTCCAGTCCTCCTGAGGGCTCTGGGGGGCACCCTTCTAAAATCCACGCTGTACCTCCACGGGGCCGGCCAGGGTCCCGGCACAGGCTGTCCGCGACCCGCGGTCCGGCCCGGGGTGGTGCGGCGTCACTGCCAGCAGCCAAGCAGGTCAGACGCCTTCCTCACCCCGCGTTCCCAGTGCCTCACGTGTCGGTGTCTTACTCCCCAGGCCCGAGCAGCCGAGCGTGCCGGGGGACGCGTCGGTGAATGGCCCCGTATGATGAGCGACGTCCGGCTGCTGACTGAGGACTGCGGAGCCCACCGTCGGGGCCTGGAGGGCCGGGGAGCCCCGCCCCACTGCTGCACTCACTCCGCAAGGGATCGGACCAGCGACCTCCCGCTCTAGATTCTGAGACGCTGTACAGAGAAATCCAGAAGTGTAAAAATGTTGCACATTGACAGATACCAAGAGTTCTTCCGTATGTTTATATTGTATTGTTCTAAATGACGGGTAGCCTGTGAAATAAGACCCTGCCGCCCGTGGAATAAGTCGTAATCTATAGTTCAGATGGCTGTAAGAATAGTTTTATAAAAGTGAATACACAGATCTATTGTATTTGAAACATAACTATTTGACAGTTATTAGTGTGACCAAAGCATTAGGCGATTTTCATACATTTTTCACCTTGTACAAAACTCCGAACTCGTTTTTCTTCCAGGTTGGCAAGGAGAGTGGCGGCGAAGCTCCCTCTAAGTGTTGTTTTGGTTGTTCTTACAGAAGTGATTTGAATAAGAACTATTTGGTGTTCTTTTTATAACCAGTTTTTGATTGGTAATCGTTTTCTGTATTGTTTAAAGCGGATCAAACATGTAAGTGTGTTGGTGGAGATGCGGTATTTACTGCTACAGCTCAGTTGGTAACTGGCGGCGCTGTAAGCCGTCGGTCCCGTTCAGTCTTGTTTGCTCGAACTGATCATCCCTGCAGGTGAGACACCAGGGCACTGGAGTGTGTGTGGCTCTGGTTTGGGTTTATTTGGGTTTCTTGGTTTGGTTTGGTTTTGGTAGCTCATCTGCCTGTTAACCCATTCACCAAAATTTCCCAGTTAACAGTATCCCCAGTGAACATTTCAGAGCAGTCCGCAGATCAGCCCCTCGGGCCCGGTCGGGCCAGGCCCCGGATGCCCGCGCTGCCGCCGGAGCCGGAGCCCCGTCGTCCGCAGGCCCGACTCGGACGGCAGCGCGGGAGCCCGGCGCCGAGCATGCGCCGTCCCACTGTCCTGGTGAGGCTTCCGCTCGTAAACTCTAAACCAGTGTGTTTTAGAGCTGGTTTGTGTATATATATAGTGATTATGGATACTAATTCCGTGTAATTTATAATTTCCTACGTCTGTAACAGCGCGTCGCAGCCTTCTGACAGCTGAAGCAATACTGCCCCGCCCCTTGCCGTCTGGGGGAGGGTCGGCTCCCTTCCCTCCTGCACTTCTAGATGGAAGTCAGTTTTTCTTTTCTGTAATAGAAAATTATTCACGTATTTTTACATCATTTGTTTTTCCTGACCAGTATTTAAAACCAAAAGGATATTCTGAAAAATGGCCAACAATTTTTTTAGAAGTAGCATCCCAAGCAGCGTGCCTAAACAATACATTGCATATGGAAATAAAAGAACCGAATGTCTAAGGCCTTATTTCCTGTCCACTCCCACCCGAAGTGGTGCGCAAGCTCCGCGAGGTCCCCGGGCCAGCCTCGCTCTCCAGGCACGTGGAGTCACGGGAAGCCCTGGGACAGCCGGCGGGGGCGAGCCGCGTGCCCGCCCCTCGGGGACCTGTGTCGGAAGAGACTGTCTCGTGTTCTCAGGAACTGGCGCCGCCAGAGGAGACGGGCCCTTCCGCTTGCCTCAGGGAAGCCCTGCGGGGGTGGCACGCACATCTCCCGCCGGCCGGCGTCTCCCTCCCACCCACGGTCACGCCGTCTCCTCTTGGATGCCACTGCGTGCCGAGGAGAGGGCGCTGGGTGGGTTCTTCCTGGGGCGCGTTTGATCTGCTCGCAGCGTGTGTCGGGCCAGCCGAGGGTGGGAGTCTGCGCCCCCGACCCCGGCTGGTTTAGACTTCATTTCTCCGAGTCAGCCATACTGAATTCAGACTGACAGATGTCTACAATACAATACCTGTATCAAAAACAGCAGAAATAAAGCCTGGTTCTTTGTTCCTAGCGACCCCTTGTCCCTTGCTTGGGCCTCAGGAACCAGGCGGGCGCGGGGTGCTGGCCCTCTGCCTCGGTGGCAGGCACACCCGCGCTCGCCCCTGCGTGGACACGGCCTCTCCGGGCCTCCGGCTCGTCTGGCTCTCCCCAGCCCCGCGGACACTCAAGTCGTGGTCCCCAGGTGTCCGTGACTGGACTGCAGGTGGGACGCCATGTCTCCCCTGCCCCTCCACATGTTCGGGCTCGCCCAGCGGCCGGCGGCGACACCGTCCCAGATGCCGGCTACGTGTTCGCTGTGACCGGCTTCACGTCGCGAGCCCGCGGCGTCGCCTGCTGGACTTGGCAAAGCTCTCACCCCAGAGGAGGCGCCCCCACTGCCGTCGCTGGGGTGAGCGTGTGTCGTGGGCAGACACCGACACCCCGTGTGAACAGGGGTGCTTCGGAGCAGAGACCCCGGAAACCAGGAAGAAGCGGGACTCTCGGAATGCAAGTTTCTCTGCTCTTGACAATGAGCAGGCGAGGAGTGGGCGCCGGGCAGGTGTCGGGAAGGAGGGGAGCGGCCAGCGAGCACGTGCATCGCTAAGGGGCTGCAGGTTCAAGGCTGGCGCACGCGGCTCGCCGTCCAGCCCCGTCCAGCCCGGGAAACAGGCCGCCTGGCCACGTCTGGTCTTAGCAGCTTCGTGCTTTCGTCAGGGACGCGTTTGCCTCACGACCCAGCGCGGGGCCACAGATGGACGTGGCGGAAAATGACCGGGTTCAAGGGGGCGGTGCATGACAGCCGTCTGCGTGGCGGCCCCCGGGCACTGCTGGTGGAGAGCCGCACGGGGCTGCTTTTGTGGGGGGGTTGCAGAAAGGGACCACCGTCGGGGCAGGGGCCTCTCCCACTCCCTGCTGTGAAGCCAGTGTGCCGTACTGGTGCCAGGGTTCGAGTCCCGGCCCCAGCTCCTATCTGCCTCCTGCTGTTCCAGCGCCGTGTGGTCTCTGCCACCCCTGTGAGAGGACTGGACCGAGTTCCTGTCTGCCTGCGCCTCTGGCCTGGTGAGTGTCCATGGGTGGGAGAGGCAGTGTCCCCCCACCCGCTATCCCCTTCCTTAAATAGAAAACCTAGGGTTTTATTGGTGTAATTTATGCACTTTTTAGAATGCAAATAAAAGGCGGGAAGTAATGTACACAGACCGCATTCCCCGTCACACAAACGATGCCCTGCAGGCCCCCGAGGCGCCCGAGGAGCCCCGGGCCAACGGCCGCCGTCCTCTGGGGGAGCAGACCAGCGCGTGGACGATCTCTGCTTCTCCACTTTTCAAACCGGGGTGGGGGTGGGGGTGGGGGTGGGGGTGCCTGGCTGTGGATGAGTCCCAGCCTGGCCAGTGCCCCGAGGCTGTTCACGGAGAAGGGACTCGCCCAGGGCATTCTGACGTCCTCACTCACAGGGAAGGGACTCGCCCGGGGCATTCTGACGTCCTCACTCACAGGGAAGGGACTCGCCCGGGGCATTCTGATGTCCTCACTCACAGGGAAGGGACTCGCCCAGGGCATTCTGACGTCCTCGATCACAGGGAAGGGACTCGCCCAGGGCATTCTGAGGTCCTCGATCACAGGGAAGGGACTCACCCAGGGCATTCTGAGGTCCTCGATCACAGGGAAGGGACTCGCCCGGGGCATTCTGACGTCCTCACTCACAGGGAAGGGACTCGCCCAGGGCATTCTGACGTCCTCGATCACAGGGAAGGGACTCGCCCAGGGCATTCTGACGTCCTCGATCACAGGGAAGGGACTTGCCCAGGGCATTCTGACGTCCTCGCTCACAGGGAAGGGACTTGCCCAGGGCATTCTGATGTCCTCGCTCACAGGGAAGGGACTTGCCCAGGGCATTCTGACGTCCTCACTCACAGGGAATGGGCTAGCCCAGGGCATTCTGACGTCCTCACTCACAGGGAAGGGACTCGCCCGGGGCATTCTGACGTCCTCACTCACAGGGAAGGGACTCGCCCGGGGCATTCTGACGTCCTCACTCACAGGGAAGGGACTCGCCCGGGGCATTCTGACGTCCTCGCTCACAGGGCTCCTGCTCCTGAGATGCAGACGGGAAGAGCGGGTAGAGCCACCGCCTGCAGTGCTGGCATTGCCTGTGGGTGCCGGCTCTGGTCCCGGCTGCGCCTCTTCCGAAACCGGTTCGCTGCTGTGGCCTGGGAAAGCAGTGGAAGATGGGCCGAGTGCTTGGGCCTCTGCACCCGCGTGGGAGACCCGGAAGAAGCACCTGGCGTGGATCGGCCCAGCTCCACTGTTGTGACATTTGGGGAGTGAACCAAAAATGGAAGACTCCCTCCCTCCCTCCCTGTTTGAGGTCCTGCTGTGAGCAGGGAGCCCCCCTCCCAGCGGGAGAGGCTGAGTTGGGCGTGGGATGGCCCACAGGGATGGTGGACTTTGACCTGGGTCGGGGAGGAACCTGCATTGTCCATTGCTGCCCAGGAGCAGGTCGGGGGATTTGTCTCCTCTGGGGATCAAGCCCACGCCCTCCCTGTGAGCCAAGTTCATCTGTAAAGATCCAGTGTTTCAAGGCCTCGTGCCTGCCCTGTCTCGGTTCCCAGGAAGGCTGAAGGCGGCGTGGCTTCATCACCCACGGAATAGCCTCACCTGTCCCCTCCCTCAGGAGATGGACGGAGCCAGTGCCGCGTGGGGGGGTGGTGAGCAGTCACAGCGGGCGCAGGTCCCTCCCCTGGCTCATTGGCTGAGTACTGCCGGTGCACAGCCTGCCCAGAGGTCACCCAAGTTACAAAGTTCCCTCCCTCCTTCCCCCTCTAACTCCCTCCTGTGGGGTGGCTGCTCCCCCCCCCCCATGTAAATTAATAAAACCAGCACTCAGTGGCAGCTTTCAGCACCCCGCAGGACCAGGTGGGGGGGGGGGCAGAGACGTGAGCGTGGTGCTCACCGCGGTCTCTCGCAAGGCCTTTGCTGAGTCCCCACAGGAACTGCCAATGCTGTGGCAGAAGTCCAAGACGCCGCTCTGTGCCTAAAGCCTTGACGGGGCCACGGCGTCGGACGGCTGCAGCACGACCCCGGCGACATTGCAGAAATAGCAAAACACCCTGACATTCCTACGGCATCTCGGGAGATCCTGAACAGGCAAAATAATGCTGAGTGGAACGAGGAAACCAGCCTGCGGTGCCGGCTCCTGCGTCCACAGCTCCACACCCAGACCAGCTCCCTGCTAAGCATCCTGGGAAGGCAGTGGGAGATGGCCCAAGTGACGGCCCCCGCCCTTCCACGTCCCGGATGGAGCTCCTGGCTCCCGGCTTCAGCTTGGCCCAGAGCCAGCCTTTGGAGGCTGTTTGAACAATGAACCTGTTGCTCTGCCTTTCAAATAAATATTTTTAAACCTTACGAATAGAATTGCCTTGTAGCCAGCACCGTGGCTCACTAGGCTAATCCTCCACCTGCGGCGCCGGCACACCGGGTTCTAATCCCGGTTGGGGCGCCAGATTCTGTCCCGGTTGCCCCTCTTCCAGGCCAGCTCTCTGCTGTGGCCCGGGAGTGCAGTGGAGGATGTCCCAAGTGCTTGGGCCCTGCACCCCATGGGAGACCAGGAGAAGCACCTGGCTCCTGCCATCGGATCAGCCCGCAGCGGCCATCGCAGGGTGAACCCACGGCAAAGGAAGACCTTTCTCTCTGTCTCTCTCTGTCCACTCTGCCGGTCAAAAAAAAAAAAGAATTGCCTTGTGCTGTAGCAGTTCACCTGGCGTGTACCAGTGGTGCGGAACGCCAGCGCGACACACGCACCCAGGGGACCGCCACTCAGTGGGACGGGCGAGGCCTGGAGAGGTGGCACAGAGCTGCAGGCAGAGGGAGTACAGGGAAGTGTGCTGAGGGTGGGGGGTAGGGAGGGCAGAGACCCCTGGCCACGCCTCGAGGTCCCTGCCCTGCAGCAGCCAGACGTCCCTGGAGTGACTCCAGTTGAAGGCTGGTTCACAGTGGCCGCGCCAGACTCGTCTGTCAGTCTGTCCATCTACCTGTCCTGGCCCGGAGTGAGCCAGTGGGTGGAGACGAGCTCACACTCTCCACTGGAGTTGGGGCCTTGTTCTGTGTCCTCACTGGGGGAGGCACGGGGCTGTCCCCTCGCCGCCCCCACTCCCGTTCCTGAGAGGCAGCCCCCATGGCCCCCGCACCTCCACAGCCCCACCTCTGAATCAGTCACACGGGAGTCTGAGTCTCAACTTGGGAGTTCTAGGGGACACCAACGTCGGGATGGTGGCGTGCAAGCCCTGTGCACGGACGGGGGGAGGGGACAAGGCCTGGCAGGGAGGATCATGGGGTCACCTCCACGTCTGCCCACTGCACCCCGGGAGTGCAGGCGACGGCTGCAGCGCTGGGTTCCGAGAGCACAGTGCCCGCCCCATGTCCTGAGCCTGGGAGACATGGCTCCGACGGGCGCCCAGGGCGGGAAAGGACCCACAGTGGATTCTGCCTGAGCCCCAGCGGGCCTGCTGGCTGGGCCAGGGGAGCCAGGCGTGGCTGGCCTGGAGGCCTGGAGCAAAGCCATGGCAGCGTCTCTGCTGCAGAACTGGGCAAAGTGCATGTGACATCGGGGACAAGCAGGGGAACGGGCGGGAGCCAGCCTCAGCAGCCGGCACCGGAGCCACGGTGCACGACCCAGGCGCCACAGCCATGCACTCCTGCAGGGGGCCGGCCAGCCCCACGAGCACCTCCATTCTCCCAGCTGTGGGTCTGGTTTCCCGGTCCCACAGCTCCTCACGACATAGCTGCCGCCCTGGGAAGTGACCGCCACCAGCTGTCTCGTGCCACGGGCGGGGGCAGCACCGCGCGGTCGCCGGGCAGGGCTTCCCACCGCACGCCCGAAGGGGGCGCACTGAGACCTCAAGTCCTCCTTGACCGCCGCCGGAGGACTGGCTCTGCAGGCTAGGGGTTCTGGGCGGCAGGGGCAGTGTCTGCTGGCCAGAGGCCTCTGAGCTCCTGACCCTGCAGCAGCTGGCGCTGAGAGGCGTCGCCCCGAGCCTCAGGCGCCCCACGCGGCCCCGGGACGGCAGGTGACAGCTGAGCGCAAGGGGGGTTCAGGCTGTGTGGCACGGGCAGCAGTGTGAGGCACAGAGGGACCCCGCGGGGCTCAGGGGTGGACCCTCACGGCAGGACGGCCAGGGGGAGCAGGGCAGTGCTGTGGCCGCGGTGGGGAGGGGGCTCCGCTCCCCGCCTTCCCAGCCACCTCGGCCCTCTCCTCCTCCTGGGTCTGCAGGCTTTCCCGCTCAGTGAGTTTATGTGGCACAGCACAGACAGCAAGTAAAAGGACGGGGACAAATAAGACCCGGGGACACGCGGCGGCGGATTCAAACCCAAACAGGCGGGCACGGCGGGCTCGTGCGGAACAGAGTTGAAGAACATTTGCCAGGGCAGGTGTTTGGCCTCGTGGTTCCGATGGCGCTCAGGACACGGCAGCCCACTGCTGCCAATTCCAGCTCCCTGCCAGTGTCCCCCTGGGAGGCAGCAGGTGGCAGCCCAAGTGCGTGGTCACAGCCCCCCAGGGGGGACACCTGGACGGAGCTCCTGGCCTCTGGCTTCAGTCTGGCCCAGCCATGGCTGTTGCAGGCTACGGGAAGATGAGAAACTTCTGTCTGTCTCTCTGTCTTTAAATCCATAATTTTTTGAAGTACCCTCATATATTTAAACTAAATTAAATGGAAATGTATTAAATACTCCAATTAAAACAAATATTGTGAGACTGAATGAAAACGCTGAAGTTAATCAAATGCTACATAAAGAGGCATGTGTGGTCACTGTGGGGACACAGGACAGGTGGGAGAGGGTTAAACATGACAGCAGCGGTCCCCAGGGAAGCTGCCACCTCCACTGCCAGCGTTGTCCCACGTCAGAGCACCAGTTCCGGCCCCAGCTGCTCCGCTTCCAGTCCAGCTCCCGCTAACGCACCTGGGAAGGCAGTGGAGGACGGCCCAAGGGCTTGGGCCCCTGCACCCACGTGGGAGACCTGGAAGAAGCTCCTAGTTCCTGGCTTCGGTCTGACCCAGGCCTGGCTGTTGCAAACATGGAGAGTGAACCAGCGGATGGAAGACCTCTCTCTTTTACCGCCTTTCAGATAGATAGATGATAGGTAGGTAGACAGACAGACAGACAGGTGATAGACAGATGGCAGATGATGGATAGACAAGGACAGAGTGAGCAAACGCTAACCCAGAGGGCTGACGCCGTGATGCTGATACCAAACTGGATTCGGGGAGGAATTCCCAGGGAAATGCAGCTGTTCCGCGATAGAAGGAAGGGCTCAGTGCGGCAGGGAGATGCGACAGTCGCACAGCCACACAGCCAGCAGACCCAGCCTCAGACAGGAACACGCCACGGCTCCTGGAGGGGCGGGTCCTCCTGTCTGCGAGCAAAGTCACCTTGCAGATGTGGGACCACCCCTGGGCAGTCCTGGCCACCAGCGGAAGCTGCCGGCCACCCCGGGGGCCTCACAAGGGCGCAGCTCACAGCAGAGATGGCCCCCAGGGGACGCGCTGGCCCCTGCCCGCCCCGGCTAGGCAGGGTTTCCAAGTACCGGGTCTTCAAAGAGAGATGGAAACCAGAAAGGCAAAGGTGTCCGAGCCTGGGGGCACGCGATGCCCAGCAGTTTCACGTTGTTTTTAAAAAGACGGATGTGAGTGGCCGTCATGGTGACACGGCACCTTCCTGCGCGGGCCAGCGGCCGACAGGGGACGGGCTCAGACCATCCAGATGTGGACCAGCCTCGGATAGCAAATCCTGAAAAGACACTGCCAGACACGAGGGAGGGGACAGAGCTCCCAGTGTGGGCAGGAGTGGGAGGGGAGGGCCGAGCGCCACACCCGCGCACGATGGCTCTGCTGTGGTGGCAGCCCATGCAGGTGGGGGCCGGAGCCAGGCCCCGGGCGGCCTCCCGGGCTGGGGAATGGAGCCAGGGAAGGGCATCTTCCTCCCAGGGTTCCCACCTCTCCAGCCGCCCCAGGGGCCCACAGGGCAGCAGGAACCCCGTAGAACCACCAGACCGGAGGTGGAGACGCCGGGGACAGGGCGTGGGGGTGCAGCGCAGCCTCAGGCAGGCACCGGGAGCCCCCGCAGAGCAGGCGGCCGGGGCGGGGGGGGGGGGGAGGCAAGGCCCGGTAACCTGGCCAGGCCACCTCCGCAGTGGAGCCCGCCTGCGCCCCGGCAGCGCGTCAGAGCGCCCGTTCCCTGGGGATGCAGTGGAAGACGGCCGGGCCCTGGCGGAGCAGCCCCTGGGCGAGCCAGCAGCTGCAAGATTCCTCTCTGTCCTTCCTTCTCCCTGTCGCTCTGCCTTTCAAATAAATAAAAGTAAATCTTTAGAAGAAATAGTGGGCAGGGGACTGTGGTGTAGGGGTTTGAGCCACTGTCTGCAGTGCCGGCATCCCACATGGGCGCTGGTTCGAGTCCTGGCTGCGCCACTTCCGATCCAGCTCTCTGCTGTGGCCTGGGAAAGCAGTGGAGAATGGCCAGAGTCCTTGGGCCCTGCACCCGAGTGGGAGACCCAGAAGAAGCTCCTGGATCCTGGCTTCGACTTGGCCCAGCCCCGGCTGTTGCGGCCATCTGGGGAGTGAACCAGTGGATGGAAGACCTCTCTCTCTCTCTCTCTCTCTGTAACTCTGTCTTTCAAATAAGTAAAGTAAATCCTTTAAAGCTTAAAAAAAAAAAATAAAGAACCAGACTAAGTAAAATGCCTGGGCAGCTCAGGAGAGACCTGAGGACAGACAGACAGTGCTGTCCGCCCAGAGAAGGGCCGAATTACAAGTGGGAAGGTGTTTTGTTTTGTTTTGTTTTGTTTTTGACAGGCAGAGTAGACAGTGAGAGAGAGACAGAGTTTCTCCCTTCCCTTGGTTCCCAGGGTGCTGATCTGAAGCCAGGTGCTTCTCCTGGTCTCCCATGGGGTGCAGGGCCCAGCACTTGGGCCATCCTCCCCTGCACTCCTGGGCCACAGAGCTGGACTGGAAGAGGAGCAACCGGGGCAGAATCCAGCGCCCCGACTGGAACTAGAACCCAGGGTGCTGGCGTCGCAGGCGGAGGATTAGCCTAGTGAGCCGCGGCGCCGGCCAATAAAAAGCTCTTAAAAAGGAGGCTAAAAATGTGCCAGTGGGAAACGCTGGGCCACCGAGTGATGAAAGCGGGCTGACCACTGGACTCGCATGGGCGGGCCGCTGGCCCAGGAGCTGGTTCTGAGACACCCGGCCACAGCCCCCAGGATGTGGAGGACCCACCGCCCGCCCCGAGGCTCCGCCAGACTGCGGGAACCAAGAGTGGATGGAGCGCCAGCTATAACCTTCCAGACCTGGAGAAAGTGGTGACCCCACCATGGCTGGGGCCACTGCCAAGGAGGAGGAACTGCCGCCCGCCCAGCTGTCTTGGGAGTCCCAGAGGCCGGCACCCAGACCAGCACCGTGCCCGGGAAGCCAAGGGCAGCTGCCCAGAGAGGGCAGTGGGGAGCGGGTGGGGAGGCTGGGGCCCAGCTTGTGTCAGAGCTGTGGGCGGAGCTGACGGTGCCACTGCAGCTCCAGCTCCTGGGATGAGGTCGGGATGGGGGGGCTGCCCAGGAATTAGACTGCCACCTCCCTCCTTCCTGCCCCTCTCTGGCGCTTCCTTCGCAACCCCCAGGAAGCCCCCAATGGCACTGGGTCCCTGGGCCTGCAGGGACCACCACGGAACCAACCGATGCTTCGTTTCCGGGATCTGCAGCCTCTGCCTCCAGCCCGAGGGCTCTCACCCAGGTCCGCCCCCAGGAGGGAGACCGGAGCAGGCTCTGGTCCCACTGAGGCCGGCCTGCCCTGCCCCGCCCCCAGGCCTGGACCCTGGCTGGGGCCCATGGTGCTGGTGGCCCCTCTGCCCCACACATGCCAGGCCTGGGTTGTCACACTCCTGACGACTGAGTGACAGGAGGAAGAGGACCCTCCTGAGACAGATGCTGCTCCCGGGGCCACGTCCTCATCACAGACAGCGCCAGGAGCAGCTGCAGCACTCCGGGGCGTAGGAGAGGCTGTGGGGCCGTGACTAATCACGGTTAATGCGGCAGCTGTCGATTAGCCCAATTAGCACGGCTCTAATTACCGCACGCGCTCCTGGTTTGTGCGCCATGCATTTCCCAAGAGGTCACGGCCTCCAGGGGTTAATCAGGACGGGCCTCGCGTTAGGGACGCGGGAACTCGGGGGAGGAGCCTCCGCCAGCCACAGACACAAAAACAAAGCTGGCGGAAGTTGCAGGCTACTTTTTATTATTATTCTCCCACTATTTTATTTTCTCTGCTAAAGTGGACAGGAGCCATTGTAGGTGCTTTTTCTGGAATCTGCGTGGGAGGCAAATTGCTCGCATTAGAGCTCGGGGGAGACATGAAGTCCATTAAGGGAGGCGGAGCGCAGGCACCTCGAATCGGAGCTCTTATTGAGTGAACCGGGGCGCGGGAGGGGCCGGGCCCCCGGCAGGCAGCCTCCACGCTGCTGCAGGCCCAGGCCTGGGGCCCTCCAAGCCCCGGCTGCTGCCCCTGGCTGGACCCATGCGTAGCTGGGGCCCCTGCTGCAGAGCTGGGCAGCAGTGAGCACACAGGTGCACCCTCCCGGCCAGGGCTGCCCCGACCAGGTGTCACGGAGCCCATCTTCCCTCCAGCATGCTTGGGGGGGGGGGGCATTTCAGGAGCCTGGGGCTCAGCTCTGCTGTCCCCAGCCAGGCCCTGCCACCAGGAGTTTCTTCCTCTTTTTTTTTTAATTCATTTGAAAGGCACAATGACAAAACGGGGTGGGGAGGGGTGGAGGAGAGAGGTCTTCCAACTGCTGGTTCACTCCCCAGATGGCTGCAGCAGCCAGAGCTGGGCCCAGGCCACGGCCAGGAGCCAGGAGCTCCGTCCGGCCTCCCACGTGGGTGCAGGGGCCCAGGCACTTGGGCGTCTTCCACTGCTTTCCCAGGCGCATTAGCAGGGGCTTGCTGGGACGTGAAGGCGGGACTTGGTCCCAGTGCTCTGATGGAGGCTCTGTGTCTGTCTGTCTGTCTCTCCCTCTCTCTGCAGCTCTATCTTTCAAATAAGTAAATCTTAAAAAAAAAAAAAAAAAGGCTGAGCTGGGCTCGGCCTCTGTCCCCCTCCCTCTCTGCCAGGTCCCCCTCCCCATTGCCTGCTCCCTGGCCTCAGCCCCACCTCAGACTGTGAGTGCCAAAACTCCCAAACCGCCAACCAGAATAAGCCCCTCCTCCTGTGCAGCCTGCTAGCCCCAGGCACTGGGGGTGCAACCATGGCTGGCGGACACCTGGGCCCCGCGGACTGTGCACTGCACGGCGTGGACCTGCTCCACAAATGCCCTCCCGGCCACTGTGGTCCCTGGAGGCCCCTCCCAGAGGTGGCCCAAGGTGGCCGTGTGCGGTGGTGCCGGGGTGGCTGCAGGCGGCCAGGCCCCTCTGTCTTCCTGGCTCTGCAGTCCCCTGAGCAAAGCCCCCCTTCCCTTCCCATCCTGCTCGTGACGGACGTTTGGGGTGCCGCCAGCCCCTCCCCTTGAGGGGTTTCCCGCCCTCCCTCCCGCTGCCCCCTGGCCCGGGGTGACCCAGGATGGCAGAGGTGGCTGCTGAGGCCTGGCCAAGGGAGGCAAGCAGAGTCCCGGAGCTAGGAGAGCCCCCGGGGGCGGCCCCTTCCCCCTGGCCCCAGGCCCTTGAGCGACCCCTCCAGCTGGCGCCCCCGTGTTGCACCTGCTGGGCACGCCTGGGCGGAGGGAGACCCTGTGGAGGGAGCTGTCTTATTTGAGAACCCTGCGCTGAGGACCCCAGCCCCCTTCCCCCGGCTGACGCTGGCGCAGCAGACGGGCTGTGGGGGCGGGGAGTGCCCGCACGGGGTGACATTTACGGCCAGACACATTCCACCGAGCAGGTGCCGCCGTGCCTGACAGCTCTCGGTCTGCAGCCTCCGTTCCCGCCGGGAACACCAAGTCCGGAACGACTGGCGTGCTTCTCGCCAGTTCTCGAGCCCCAGCCCCTGGGGTGGGGTGTGTGTGTCGGGAACAGAGGCTGTACCACGCACACAGCAGGGGTGGGGACGGGGGCTGTGCCAAGCAACGATGCCTCCGGTCAGCAAGAAGCTTCTGTGCCCACCAGCTGTGTCTCCCAAAGCCCAGGAGACCGGCCCCTCCGGGGAGACGGTGCCCAGGACAGCAAGTGTCTGCAGTCCCCAGGGGAGGAAGGGCTGGGCCAGGCCTCCCGGTCCTGCCGGTGTCTACGGGCTGGCACGACAGAAGGCATAGGTGGGACATGCTGAGCCTCCCCCCATGACGTCTGCCTGGGGGCGGGGGTCTCCACCGCTGGGGAGGGTCTGGCTCCCGTGTCCATGGGTGACGTGTCCTGGTCTGTAGGAAACCCTTCTGGAGCCGAAGCCAGGAGGGTGGGAACAGTCCCTGCTGCTGGGGCCGCCCAGGCGCAGCTCTGGGTCCCCCGGCTGGGCCTCCGGGGCTCCACCCATCCTGGCCAGCCTGGGGCACCCTGGGGCCTGGGGCGCAGCAGTAAGCTGGCGTCCTGTTTGGACGGCTGCTCCACTTCCCATCCAGCTCCCTGCTGATGCACCTGGGGAGGCAGTGGAAGATGGAACAAGTGCCTGGGCCCCTGCACCCCTGTCGGGGAGATCCGGAAGACTCTCCCGGACCTGCGGCTGGGACCCTCCCCGAGCCTGGTGCTCCGGCCCTCGGTGGCAGACCTCAGGCCAGGGGCCGGAGCGTCCACTCCCGCCCCAGGTAGGTCCTGAGCTGAGTGGCTGGCACCCTGGGATTGGGCTGGCCACACTCCCAGGACAGTCAAAGGCTCCCTGGCCCGCAGGGAGAGGTAGTGGACCTCAGCTTCCCTTGC
This sequence comes from Sylvilagus bachmani, assembly GCA_015711505.1. NCBI lineage: Eukaryota > Metazoa > Chordata > Mammalia > Lagomorpha > Leporidae > Sylvilagus > Sylvilagus bachmani. Next base: position 107,690,123 of record CM027387.1, read on the forward strand.
ATCTGCTGTAGCCACCCAAGAACGTGCGGGGGCCCGAACCCCTATCGATACACCAAAGGTGGGGGGAGAGAGGCGGGAACGCCTGATGGCGGGGTCCAAGGGGAGGCCGGGGGAGGGGCCCCCGTGTGTCCTGCTGAGTCTCCACAAAGCGTTATTGGCACACAGGCCCCGGGCATGGGGTCCGCAGCTGCCCTCACCCCTCACGGACGGGGAGGTGGCCCCTGCAGACAGGCAAGTCCTTCCACCCGTCCCGGCTGTGGGGCTGCTCGGCTCGGCTCGCGGGCCGGGCCCCCTCGTGGCGCCGGGCCCTCCGCATGCGAGCTGGGCGCCCCCGCAGGAGGGGTCGGCTCTCCGCCTGCGCCCGGCTGAGCCCTGGGTGCCGCCTGCGCTCTGTCCTGCGCTGTGCTTTCAACCAAACGCTGCCCGCGGATGGATGCGAGCCCCACGCGCGACCTCGCTTTGCCGTTCCCAGTTTCAGATATGAGAGTCATCAGCGGAGGAGCGAATCAAGGAATAAAAATGCAAATGGCACGGGGCAGGCAGGGGCCCAGGCGGGGGCGGCGGGGGCCGGTGCGGGCTGAGCGAGGAGCCGGCGGCCCGCGTGTAACCACAGGGCAGCCGCTCCGAGGGGTCTGCTTTGTCCGTGTGCAGGGAAAGCAGCCATCGGCCCAAATTGCGCTAATTCCAGCATAAATTAGGCCGTTATGTGCTCGTGTCTGCCACGGGTGAAAAGCAAGTCCTCGCTCTCATTGTCCTGGAGAGCCCCCCCCCCCGCCCCGCCACCTGCCTGGCTGTGCCCTGGGCACCGCCAGCCCCACCCCGCAGGCCCAGGGTAAGCTCCACGAGGACCTGGGACCAGCACGCAGCTGGGGGAAGTCCAAGTTTAACGCTGACCCTCACAAGGGGTCCCCTGGGCAGAGATGACCCGCGGGACCAAGGAACAGGACGGGGCACCGGCCTGCAGCTGGGTGTCGGGGACAGAATGTGGACGTTAGGAGGTGGCCTGTGGGGGTCGTGAGGGCGGGACCACGCTCTGCCTCCCTCCCCCCACCTCGTGGGCTCACCGAAGAAGCAGCCACACCCACGGCCACGGCCACGGCCCGCCCAGCACCTTGGCCTTGGCCGGTAGCCTCCAAGCCGTTAGTCCACGGCTGCCGTCTCCAGTGCTGTGATGCGGTGGCCGGCTCGCCTGGCACCGGGCAGACGGCGAGGCCAGTGGCTGGAAGGACTGCGAGGGACCGGGGCCAGGGGAGACGCCTTGTGTCCTGCGGTGGGGCGGGGGCGGGGGCTGGGGGGGCCACGCAAGTCATTTTCCAGAAGCAAAATGCAGAGACCAATGCTGAGCGTGTGTGTGGAGGGGAGGATCATTTTCTGTATTTGTTTGTTATTTGTGTATTTGGAAGGCAGAGAGAGAGAGAGAGAGAGAGAGAGAGAGAGAGAGAGAGAGAGAGAGCGCCCACTGCTGTTCACCCCCCAAGTGCCCCCAACACCTGTGCACGCGCACCAGGGCTGGGCCAGACCGACGCCAGGGGCTGGGACTCCCTGTGGGTCTCTCATGTTGGTGGCAGCAGGGACCCAAGTCCCCGAGCCATCACTTGCCATCACTTGCCGCATCTCGGGGAGCGGGATTGGAAGTGGGGCGCCGGCTCCAGCCGGGGCTCTCCAGGGGCGTCCGGAGCCCTGGGCCGGTGCCTGCGCCGCGGGGTGGATTCCCAGGCAGCTGTAGACCCCTGCTGAGCTGTGTGCCCGGGAGCACCCCCAGCCGTTGCGGCCGATGCTCTGTCATGAGTGGGAGTGGGGCCTGGAGACCAGGCGCTGTGGGAGGTGGCCGCTGGTGTCCTGCGTCATTGACTTCGATGTCTCAGTGTCACAGCAGCTTGGGCGTGAGGGCCCCGATGACGCCTCCCCTTAAGCAGTGACAGACCCAGGTGGGGGGTGGCTGCCTTTGGGGGCGCCCTGAGGTCCCCTGGCTCAGTGACGGCCCCAGGCAGCTCCACAAGTCTGAGCTCCATGGCAGGAACCACCCACTCCCAGCCCCGCAGCCTGTGCGCCCTGCCGCCGGCCCACCTGAGGAGATGGGGCTCGGTGACACCCAGGGCGGAGCAGAGAGGCCCCGCCTGGCCACAGCCATCACTTCTCTCCCTAAGCGGCCCCAGTGGGCGCCACGGGGCAGGTGACTCCCCGCGGAGCAAGCCCCGCCCCTCGCCTGGGCAGGAGTGGCAGCCTCCCGCCCCCGCCCCGGCTGTTTTGTGCTGTTTTTGTAGGAAGAGTTCATTTGTGATGAATTATTCAATCAGGAAATCGGCCAGGCATGGTGATGCGTTCTCAAAAGGGCACCAATAACCTAATAAGGCAAATCCGATTTGGAGAACGGATCGGGGTCTGTGTGCTTTCCAGAGCCGGGCCCTGCCTGGGCAGCTGAGAGCGGGGCACGGGGCAGGGGCCGCGCGGCGACCCAGGCCTGGGGAGAGGCTGCCACCGGGGCGAAGGAAGAATCTACCCCTGTGCAGCCCCCAGGGTCCACCCTGCGCCCAGGGGCCCCATGAGGCTGGGCTGCGCCAGGGCAGGAGGTCCGTCCCCCTCAACTGCCCAGACAGGGATTCTGGGCAGGACGAGGTGACCAGGGCCAATTTGCACACACAAACACACACACACACACACACACCTGTGCCCACCACCTGGAGATACACACACCTGTACACGCACACCTAGGGCTACACACACACCTGTGCACACACCTGGGGACGCACACACACACCTGTGCACACACCTGGGGCTACACACACACCTGTGCACACACCTGGGGATACACACACACCTGTGCACACACCTGGGGCTACACACACACCTGGGGCTACACACCTGGGGATACACACACACACACCTGTGCACACACCTGGGGACACACACACACCTGTGCACACACCTGGGGACACACACACACACCTGTACACGCACACCTGGGGCTACACACACCTGTGCACACACCTAGGGCTACACACACCTGTGCACACACCTGTACACGCATACCTGGGGCTATACACACCTGTGCACACACCTAGGGCTACACACATCTGTGCACACACCTGTACATGCATACCTGGGGCTACACACACCTGTGCACACACCTGGGGACGTACACACACACCTGTGCACACACCTGGGGCTACACACAGACCTGTGCACACACCT
>CM027387.1:107693814-107710453 GCA_015711505.1 Sylvilagus bachmani
GGGTTCTAGTCCCGGTCGGGGCGCCGGATTCTGTCCCGGTTGCCCCTCTTCCAGGCCAGCCCTCTGCTGTGGCCCAGGAGTGCAGTGGAGGATGGCCCAGGTGCTTGGGCCCTGCACACCATGGGGAGACCAGGAAAAGCACCTGGCTCCTGGCTCCTGCCATCGGATGAGCGCGGTGCGCCGGCCGCAGCGTGCCGACTGCGGCGGCCATTGGAGGGTGAACCAACGGCAAAGGAAGACCTTTCTCTCTGTCTCTCTCTCTCTCACTGTCCACTCTGCCTGTCAAAAAAAAATAAAAAAAAAAAAATGTTTACTTATCTATTTTCATCTGCTTGAAGGGTGGGGGGAGGTCTTCCACCGCTGGGTCACTCCCAAATGGCCGCAACAGCCGGGGCTGGCCCAGGCTGAAGCCGGGAGCCAGGAGTCCACCGGCTCTCCCACGTGGGTCGGCGGCACAGCTGTCTGAGCCGTCACGGAAGCGTGGAGCAGAGATGGGCAGGGAAGACAGCAGGTGCCAAACCATGGAGTTGCGTTGCCCCTGGAAACAGCGCCGCCAGGTGGCAGGTGGAGGGAGGCCCGAGGCTGGGGGCAAAGCGGAGGGCGCGGCCTCAGGGTCCAGCGCAGGATTCAAAACCGCCCGGATGGACAGAACGTGGGAACGTGAGTGCAATCCTGGGAGCCCACCGCGCAGGCAGGGGCAGGCGGGGTCACTGCCGAGACGGGGACCCACGTGGCTGTCAGCAGGTGGCCGCTCCGTGGCCTGTGTTCCACGAAGCAACGATGTCTGCAGCCAGAGGAAGGTTGAGACGCCTGCACCCGTGTCAGAGTGCTGGGTTCAAGTCCCAGCGCCATTTCCGATCCAGCTTCCCGCACATGCCGGAGAGAGCAGGCCGATGGCTCAAGTCCTGGGGTCCCTGCCATCCACGCGGGAGGCCGCCGGGGAACCCCCGGGTCCTGGCTTAGCCCCCGCTGGGGCTGGGGTTCGAGGAATAAAGCAGTGGACTGGAGATCTCCCTCTGTCTGTCCATCCTCCTGTCATTCACCAAGGGCGGGGGGGGAGGGGCAAGGCCTTTCCTGGCTGCATCCCCTCCCCCGCCCAGCCTGGCATATGGGAGATTCTGGACAGTGCCCGTGGCACGCAGAGCCCTGCGCTGGCTGACCTGTCACCCACCTCCCTGCAGCGACCCTGGGGGCGGGAGCCAGCCAGTGAGGATGCGCGGCTGGGAAGGCCGACGGGGGTCTGGAGCGGGTTGGTTTCCTGGGTCCATCCATCAGCCCATACCCATGGCACCACTGGCCGGCGAGCTCCCGGGGCCGGCTGGGCGGGGTGGAGGCTGACCTGCCCCCGCGGGACAGACCCTGGGAAGAGGCAGCGGCCACTTGGTCACGGGGGGCGGGCTCAGCTGGGCAGAGCTCCTGTTCGGCAATGGAGACCACTGGGGTTCACCAGCTGGGCCGGGCGGAAGCTGAAGCCCCCCACCCCCAAGCCGGGGTCGGCGACCAAAAGGCTTCTGGTTAAGCGGAGGAGCAGGGTGTGGGTGGGTCACACCTCCAGCCGGGGCAGGCGACACAGGTGCATCTGGGAGCACCTGGCTGTAGGCCACGCTCCTCGGTGATGACTGGGCCCCCTGCGCTCCCACCCGCCTCCCACGGCCCCAGGTCCCTCGCCAGATGGACTCCCATATGGCCTGTGGGTGCTGCCGCCGCTCCTGCTGGGGGCCAGGAAACAGGTGCCACTGCCCAGGCCTGCAGCTGAGTCACTGGCCCGCGCCCCCCGGCTCTCCCCGCCGCAGGCCATCCGCCCCGGCCATCAGGCAAGGCCAGCCCTGCCAACTTCCAGAAACCGCCAACTCCAACTGGTGGATCACCGAATCACCCGCCCCCGGCCAGGCAGGTGCCCAGCAGGACCCTGGGAAGTGCAGATGGGGGGGGGGGCAGAGGCGGGCTCAGAGTCAGGGCAGTGGGGGGGCGGAGCGGGTGGTTTGGGGGACAGAAGACGGTGGGGGGAGAGGACGCAGGTTCTGCGAGTTCTGTCTGAATGCATTTCACAAATCCGGGTAAGGACGACCACCCGGCCTCACAGACCCGCTGACAGGGCTCCGAGCTGGCCCTGTGCACGGGGAACCGGAGCAGGGGGGTCTCAGGGCACAGCCAGCCGGACACCATGTCAAGGGCACGAGCACCCGTGGGGTGACTCCGTGCCTCTGTCCCCAGCAGCCGTCACCTGGTGGCCCAGGGCAGTTGCTCACTTCCAGCCCTCACGTCCACGTTCCAGGCAGCAGGAAGGAAGGGAAATGGATGGAACAGGGGGCCTCCCAGCGTGACCTCCCCGCACTGGGCGTGTGCTGGGCCCCGCGGTTCCCCCAGCAAGCCTGAGTCCATCCTCCTCCCTGTCGGGATAGCCAGGGATAGCTGTGTGCGTGTGTGTGTATGTGTGTGTGTGTCTCCACTGGGTGCCCATCCTACCGGGCGCTAATTTCATGGCCGGAGGTGTGAGGAGGCGCTCCCACAGGGCGAGGCGCCCTGGTTGTGGGAGCTTCAGAGCGGAGCCGGGCAGTGCGCGAGGCTGGGTGGGCCGAGGCTGTCCGCCAGCTGTCCATTACGGTAATGCTGGGCCATTTTGCCGGCCACACACTGGGCTGTCTCGGCCATCACAGTTTGACAGCCACTCCCCTCGGGTCGCTGCGGGGCGAGGAGCCATTAGTGGCCTGGCTGTGGGCTTCAGCACAGCTTGAGCCAGGAAGCAGGTGCGGGCGCCCCGGCTGGGCTGGCCTGGGTTGTCTGCCGGGGGTCACCGCAGGTCCTGTGCGCCCGCCGGCTCTGGGATCTGGCGTCCGGTTGCCCAGGCTCGGGGAGCGGTGCCAGCTGGGCGTGGGTCGCCCCGAGCAGCTGGCGTGTTTCCTGGAGAATGGGTCTCTGCTCAGCGGACACAGCGCCTCAGGTGGCCCCATCGTGCACAGTTGCTCACGGAGACACGCGGGGGCCACGGCCAGACTGGGTTCTTGTTTAAACTTGTATTTGTGTACTTATTTTGTGAGGCAGTGGGACAGACGGGGGAGAGAGAGACAGAGAGACACAGAGACACACAGACAGAGACCGGGGGGCTCCCATCTGCTGGTTTGCCCCCAAATGCTTGCAACAGCCAGGGCTGGGGTGGGCAGCAGCCAGGAGCCGGGAGCCACATCCAGACCTCCCACGTCGGGGGCAGGGACCCAATGCTTGTGGCAGGGAGCTGAGTTTGGGCTCCTGATTTGGGTGCGGGCGTCCCAGCTGGGGTCTCAGTGGCCAGGCCACGCCCACCTGGGCCCTTCGGTCTGTCTGGCTCCCCTGTCAGTCATGGCCCGGCCCAGCCTCTGGGCACCCGTGGAAGGTGGGGCTTTGCTGCCCAGAAATGCCTGGGGGCCGGCACCGCGCACCTCCCAGCGTGGAGGCCGAGCCGCAGCGTTCGGCCCTGGCCTGCTTGTGGCCAGATTTTCCTGGGAGGCTGCGGGAGAGCAGCTGGGCTCTCTGCACCTGCTGGCCCCACGCCGGAGGCCCTGGACCCCATGGGAGCCTTGTGACCCCGCCCACCGCCCAGGGCCCCCTGCCCCACTGGTGATGTCCCTCTGGCCTCCACAGCTCAGACCTGCCGGGGCCACAGCCTCTCCCTCCCTCTCGCTCCCTCCTCACCCTCACCCCAGGATGGTTAAGTCCGGTCCAAGACCCCTCCCTGGGCCCGGTCACCCCCAGCACCCCGCCCACAAGCCAGAGCAGGCGTCGGCCCCAGCACCTGCCCTCCCTGGCCGCCAGCTGGCTGTGGCCAGGTCCCCGAGTGCCCCGGGGGTCCTTCCTCGTCCCATTGGGAGCCCACGGCTCTCCCTTGCCCCCCCTTGGCGGGCTGCGCAAAGGCTCTTGGGACATGGTGATGGCCTCAGCGGCCATCAGTGGCCCTGTGCTGTCCACCCCGGGTGCCCAGTGACAGCACCGATCGGAGCTCAGCTCAGGGGGTGCAGCGGCCGAGGCCTCCTGCAGGAAGCCTGGGCTTCTCTGAGCTCTGGAGCAATGACGGGCAATGCGGGCGGTGCCCTGCGCTGTGCTGTCCCCGGGACTGGGGGTGGGAGGGTGGAGGGGGTTGCCCCTGTGTGGGGGTCTGCACCTGCCAGTCCGCCCCCGCCCCCGCCAGCCTCTGGGAGTCCCAGCTGGACTGGAGCAGTGAGGCCCCACCGCTGTGGCCAAGAGACCGCCGCTGCGGCCCCTTCAGCTGGGCACGGGGCTCCGGCCAGGGCCCCGCCCACTGGGCCTAATTGGGACTTCGGTGGTCCCTGACCGCGGCTGCCCTCTTGTGGCCGTGTCCCTCCTCTGCACGCCTTCCCCTCAGGCCGGCTGGTGGGGCTGGGGGCTCTGGCTAGGAGCCAAGGCGGGGCGAGGGCGGCGAGGACCTGGGCCGGGAGTGGGGGGCTCTCCCCGGGGTTGGTCTCTCCCGCGGGACGGGGGGGGTCTCTCCTACGGGGGTGGGGGTCTCTCCCGTGGGGGTGGAGGGTCTCTCCTGCGGGATGGGGGTTCTCTCCCCCGGGGGTGGGGGTCTCTCTCCCGCGGGGGTGGAAGGGGTCTCTCCCGCGGAAATGGAGAATCTATCGCGGACGTGGGGGGCCTGCCTTTGCCCCCCCACAATACAGGCCCCCGGCGCTGCCTGCAGGGATGGAGTTCCGGTCACTCCCCCCTGCTGGTGGGGGCGCTGGGCGGTGCTGGGCCCCGTGACGCGGCCGCGTGGCCCGGGGAGGCGCAGATAAATAGCGGCGGCCGCGGCCCCGCAGGACACGTCGAGGGAGCCCGGCCGCCCGCTGCCCGCTGCCCGCTGCCCTCTCGGCGACCCGCCGCGCCATGCGCTGAGCGCCCTGCCGGACCCGCTGACGCCAGGACCCAGCCCGGACCCGCTCGGACCCGGCCAGACCCGCCCGCCCCGCGACGTCCCGGGACAGTCCCGCAAGGTGCGCGCCCCGCCCCGGCCCCGGCCCGGCCCCCGCGGCCCCCGAGCCCGGCCCGACGCCCCTGCCCTCCCTCCGCAGATGGCCCGGGCCGGCGCCCTGCTGCTCGCCTGCCTCCTGCTCGCCGCCGCCCTGCCGGTCCCGCGGGCGCTCGCGCCGCCGGTGAGTCGGGGATGGCGCGCGGGGCGTGGTGGGCGGTGTGACCGCGCGGGGCGCCCTGGAGCCGCGGCCGGGGGTGGACCCCCACGCGCTCTGCGGCGGTCCCAGTGCTGCGCCCCCAGGCCCCTGACCCCCTCCGCTCCCTTTCCAGGCAAAGGGAAAGAGAGGCTGGACCCTGAACAGCGCCGGCTACCTGCTCGGCCCACGTGAGCCGCCAAGGCCCCGCCCACCCAGCCCTCATCACTTGGCTGTCCCAGCTCTGGGCAGGCCCGGGGGTGGGGTGGGAGGGAGTTTCAGTCCCTGCCAGCCTGGGTGGCCACTCACCTTTGCCTGACCCTCCCTCCCAGGAGGGAGGCAGGACCTGCAGACCCCCTCTGCCCTGGCCTCCGGGGCCTCAATCCCTCGTGCACCTGACTCTTGTCCCCCACCCTGCAGCTGGGCAGCCTTGAGGGCGTCTCGCCAGGCTCCCCGGCCCCACCCTGCTCCCCGAAACCTCCCCTGGGGTCCCCAGGGGCCTCCACAGTGCTCTGCACATGGCACCTCTTCCTCCCAGAAGCTTCTTCCGTGCCTGCTCCGCCCTGACCCCGGGCATCCTCCCCCTGGGCTCTGCAGCCCCGTGCTCCCGTGCCCTGGCTCCCATGGCACAGGCGCACCCTCTGGGCTCTGCCCTTGTCCCCTGCTCCAAGCTGCACGTGGGAATTGACATGTGACCCGCTGCAGGTGGCCGGGCCCACTTGTCCGGCTCCAGACTACACGGGGATGGTTCTCCTCCTGTTCAGACCTGTCCCCGCCCCCTCCTACGCAGGCCAGTCCCACGGGCACCGCGAGGACCCCTCGTGCTCCGAGGACGGAGGCTGTCGGATGGCTAACGCCTAAGCAGGGAGGGAGGCCTCAACAGGACGCTGGGGGTGGGGCGTCCCCCTGGTGTGGCTGACCTAAGAGGAGGCCGGGTGGGCACCCCCCCGACCCCACGCCTCGTGTCCCTAGCCTCCTCTGCTGGGAGAGGGTGGCCAGGCTGCAGCCGTGGGCACCTGCTGTGCTGGGAGTCGCCCCTCCGTTACGTTCTCACGCAGAGGGGACGTCACGGAGCCCGGGGCCCCGTTTTCTGGCTCTCCTGCATTGGGCTCCTAAGTGGGACCGGGGGTGGCCGACAGTGGGGAGACTGCACGAGGGGCAGGCGCACCTCTCCGGGCGCTGCAGGCTGCCGGCCCCTCCCCTGGCCCCTGTGTGGTCAGATCCCAGTGATCTGCGGGCAGGCACGGGGGAGACCTGGCTCCTTGCCCTCTCCTCATGCCGACCCCTTACAGCAACGTCCCCCCTGTCCCCACTTGCTGCCCATTCCGCGGGCCCCGGTGCGTCCCGGTCTGCCCCTCCTCGGCCCCCTCTCTCCAGCCCCACCCGTCTGCAGTCTGGGCACGTGCACGTGGATGCTGCAAACAGCCATGTGCCTGTGGCCCTGGCACGTGCAGCCGGGCCGGTCACCCTCCCTCCCGGCGCCTGGCCCCGGCTTTATTTTGCAGTGCAGGTCTTGGGGCTTGGGGGGGCTGGCAGTGGTCAGACACCTGCCTCTGATCTGCCGACAGACGCCATCGATAACCACAGGTCCTTCCATGACAAGCAAGGCCTCGCTGGCAAGCGGGAGCTCCAGCCCGAGGACCAGCTGAGGCCAGGTGAGAAGGCCCCTGCCCAGGCGCCCCCAGGTGCATGCCGGGCAGGGGAGGATGCTGGGGCGCCCGCACCCCGCCTCCCCTCCAGCCACAGCCTGACCTGGCCCCTGCCTTGCCCGCAGCCCTCTGGCTCCGCCCCAGCTGTTTACAGGGCCGTGGCACGGACAGCCCGGGCGGAGTGGGGCCTGGAACCCCTCTCCAGGCTGCATGAGCGAGGCCCTGGGCCCCTGGGCTCAGGGCCGGGCAGCGTCACGAGGCCGCGGCTTACAGGGGCTCTTGCCTGCTCTGCAGGGAGCTGGGACGGGTCCCCGCCCGAGAGCCCCGAGAGCGTCGCGCGCACCATCCTCGAGTTTCTGACTTTCTTGAGGCTCAAAGGTGCGTGAAATGGTGGCGGCCGGAAACGCCTTCGGGGAGGGCGGAACCCCACCGGGCAGCGGCTCACCCTCCCCCGCCCAAGTACTAAGTCCTGGGCCAGCACTGCCACCGGGGAAGAGAGCGGGGGCCTCGGGGCGGCCGGTGTCCTGGGCAGCAGGAGGCCCAGGGCAGGGGGCCTGGGGGGGGCAGGACAGCACGGTGTTGTTGACCCGCCCCTGCCCGAGCCCCGAGGGGTGCAGGGAGCCTGGGGGGGGCAGGACAGCACGGTGTTGTTGACCCGCCCCGAGGGGTGCAGGGGCTCAGCCGGTCTTTTTGTTGCCCCCTTTGCAACACGAGCACTCCTCCAGGTGACAAGGTCGCTGCTTGCAGCACTCCCTGGACACGACTTGAAAGGCGACGGCTGCAGACCTGCGCTGACACGGGGTGGAGCCCACAGAGGCGGGCGGGCCAGACTTCGCACCTGACCCTGGAAGCCCCCGGGAGGCCCTGCGCAGCCCTGCCCAGGCCGGCTGCTGAGGCGCGGTTGGTTCTTTCCTTGCAGAGGCGGGGGCCCTGGACAGCCTGGCCGACCTCCCCGTGGCCGGGTCGCCGGAGGACGCCGGGCAGCCCTGACCAGCCACCGTCCTGGGCGGCCAGACCTGCTCTGCCTGCCTCACTCTGCTGTCGTAATTTAAGATTTTGGGACAATTATTTTGAGTGGCAAAATAAAAAATAGCAACTGGCCACAGTGGTCCTGCTCACTCTGTCCGGTCACCGCTGCCTGGGGGGGGGGGGGCTGGGTTTCGGTTCGGAGCCACGCCCCCACCGCAGGGGGTCTGGACACTGCCTGCGCTCACCAGGGGGCGCCGCGCTAGCTCCCGGGTCCACACCAGCCGGGAAGGTGGAGACGGACCCAGGAGTGGGGGGGACTGGCGGGGGCCGTCCTCCCGTGGCCAGAAGGCTGGCAAGGGGCAGGTCGGATGGCTGCGGGAGCGGCAGACCCCGGTCCTCTGAGCAGAAATTTTAAGATCATTCCAGATTAGAGAACGGGCCAGGGGGAGGAGCCAGGCAGGCTTCGGTCCAGTTGACTGCTGCAGCTTCCCCACCCATCAGACTGGGAGGTGGGGCGGGGCCTTCCCTGGGCGGAGCCTTCCCTGGGCAGGGTGGGCTCTGCAGAGGTGTGGCTCCCAGCTGACCGCAGGGCCACACTTGGCGCCCGCTGCCCTCTTCCCCTGGCCACGCCACAGAGCCCCAGGCTGGAGTACCTGTGTCCGCCACTCCCAGCTCGGGGTGGTCTACCCCCGGGGCCCACCCCTCGCACCCGGCTCCCTCACCACACTCACTCTGTCTCTTTAATTCTCCCACTTGACCAGGCAGCGGTGAGCCGAGGCCTGGGTCAGGTGTCTAAGTTCCCGGGCCACTGCTCCTGGCCAGGGACACACAGAGGCCACTCGGCCTCAGCCTGTCTGGCCTGGCTCCATCTAGCCTAGCTCCATCTGCAGCCAGGGCCACCCCGTCCCTGTCCCCGGCCCCTGGGTCGCGGCCACCTGCAGGAGCTGCCGGGCTCGGCTGGCACAGTCCTCTCGGCAGTGCGGTCGCAGACACAGCCGCTCCCTGCTCCGCGGGGCTTGTCCCAGCGAGGCCTTCAGAACTCTCGCGGGCGGCGCTGCGCAGGTGAGCAGCTTCACCGACGTGGTGAACTCCCGTCCAAGCTCACTGGCACACTGAGACACTGGGGCCTTCTTACGACCTGGCTCCTGCGGGCTGGGGGTGATGATATTTCAGCAAGGACGATGGGGAGGTTAATCGGGTAATAGGACTTTTCCGCAGCTCAGATACAAACTGGACAGAGCTCTAACCCCTGCAGCTCCCGACACCGCTGACCCAAGCCCAGTCTCCCGCAGACTCGGCAGCGGGCGACTCTCTCCAGGCGGCACTGTGGGGCAGCCCAGCTGGGGCATTTATTTCTAAATAATTTAAAAAACAAACAAACACCAAAAAGCGCCCGAGGCAGCCCCTGGGAAGCAGCTCCCTGAGGCCGAAGGTGGGTCCCCCCTCCCCTCCCCTGGGACCCTCCCCAGGGCCTGCGTCGCCTGCCTCTCCCTGCGGACAGTGCTCCCAGGACCACGGCCCCTCCTTCTCTGGCCCAGACAAGCAGGGCTTATGTCGCCCACTTGGTCAAAAAGACAGCGCCCTGGTCCACACAGCCGCCAGCGAGCTCTGACAAGCCTCCGGCCCACGGGGCAGCGTTAGGTCAGGTTTTGGGCTCCCAGCTGCGGCCACAGTCCCGGATCGTCCACGTCCCCAGACAACACCTGCTCTGCGGCGCTCTACTCCATCTTCAGCCCCTTGGACTTGAACTCAATGTGCAGGATCTGTGATAAGCAGCGTCCGAATTCCTCTAAGACCAGCTGCTCCGCCAGGCACTGGGAGCGCTGCTGCTTCTCGGCCTCTTCCCCCTGAGCCAGCAGGCAGGCGCACGTGGCCTCCACCACCTCCCAGGAGAAGCAGGACGCCGGCCGCCTGTGGGGAGCAGGGTGGTCAGGGCCAGCTCGGGGCGCGAGGTTCCCAAGCCCTCTGTGCGCCACTGAGCAGGGGCGCGAGCGTCTGGGCCCCGGCCAAGGCCCACGCAGCCACCTCGTCCTTCTGTAAGGCAATCGCAGGAGGACTGGGAACTCAGTAGGTCTGGGACCAGCGCTGTGCGCAGCAGGTCGTCGCCCGGCACCCCAGGTGGGCACCGGTTTGAGTCCCGGCTGCTCCACTTCCCATCCAGCTCCCTGCTAATGGTCCGGGAGAGCAGAGGAAGATGGCCCCGGTGCTTGGGCCCCTGCACCCGCGTGGGAGACCCGGCAGACCCGGCAGACCCGGGTGAAGCCCCCAGGTTTGGGTGGGCTCAGCTCCTGCCGTTGCGGCCATCTGGGGAGGGAACCCGAGGATGGAAGATCCTCACTCTTTGCCTTTGTTTTTCTGCCTCTCTGTGACTCTGCCTTTCACATTTTTTAAAAAAATATTTTATTTATTCATTTGAGAAGCAGAGTTACAGACAGAGAGAGGGAGAGACGGAGAGAAAGGTCTTCCGTCCACTGGTTCCCTCCCCAGACGGATGCAACAGCCAGAGCAGGCCCGGTCCAGAGCCCGGAGCTACTTCCGGGTCCAAACAGGTGCAGGCGTCCAAGCCCGAGGGGCATCGTCTGCTGCTTTCCCAGGCCATTAGCAGGGAGCTGGAAAAGAAGGGGGCAGCGGGGACTCGAACTGGTGCCTGTATGGGATGCTCGTGCCAAAGGCAGGGGCTTAGCCTACTACGCCTCGGTACCAGCCCCAATAAATAAATTAAAAAAAATTCAGTAAATCTGTAGCAGGCTGATTTCTAAGTAGTAAGGCCTGCGGGTGGCGCTCTAACTACCCACAGGGCCCTGGGCAGAAGGGCGCTCACTGCCCCTGGAGCCATCAGCGCTGTCTTCTGGTGCTGGGAGCGCACCAATCCTGTGGGCTGCTGTCGGGGACGACACAGTGCAGGCGGGCGTCTGCCTCCCGACATCCCTCAGGCCGGCCTCTACATTTTCTCAGTTAGATCCACTGACAAACCCAGAGGCTCCCGGGCTGCAGCGTCTGACTCCAGGGCCAGGCAGGAATCGCTTAGGACACTGGCCTGAGCTCCAGGGGCAGTGCCGAGTGTTGGCTCCGCCCCCTTCCCACAGGGGTGTCTGCAGCTGCCAGGGCCCCGGGGCTGTGCGGACTCCGCCTCTCACCTGAGGCTGGCCCTGGAATGCCCCGGGGCTGTGCAGACTCGCCCTCGCAGTCTGAGGCTGGCACCGGCTGGTGCTCCGGCCCTCAGTGCCCTTGGGGGCCCCCAGGCTCTCAAGGACAAGGTGCACCATGTTATGTAGGAGCAGCTGCTTCCCCCCTGAGCTCCAGGGACAACTGTGGCTTAACTAGAGGTGCCCAAGGAGCGCTGACATGGGGAACATCAGGAACACGTCTCAATCTCTCTCTCTCTCTCATGCACACACACATGCACACACGCACACATGACTGAAAGCGTGGGCTGTGACGACAGCGCTCAGCCTTGGCTTCAGTCTCTCTGCAAAGCTGGTGCCCTGACTTCTGCTGGAGACACAAGTCTGCAAGCAGCGTCCCACGCTTGGGAGCCCCACGTCCACGGCATACAGCACCGTGGGGCGGGGACAGCTCCACCCACCGCCTCTCGGAACATGCCGCCGGCTCCCAAAGATCTCTGAAGACACAATGCTGTTTCTGATGTCTCCTAGCCGCATACGTGTGAATTTGGTCTTGCAAAATGACGCTGGTTAATCATGACACCTGCCCCATTACGTGAACGTCAAGGATGCCTTTAGTGGAGAAATCGAGCCCAAATCAGTGAATGGCTACTCTGCCCTCGACATCTAGGACTGTGACCCGCTTCAAAGTCCTCCCGTGAGCGTGCGGGCGGTGCAGCAGGTGAAGCGGCCTGGGACACCCACACCCCACCCCGGAGCCTGCGAGGGGGTCCTGGCCCCTCTGCTCTGACCCACGCCTGGCAGCACGCCTGGGAGGCAGCCGTGACGGCCCACGCACCTGAGTTCCTGCCAGCCACGTGGGAGCCACGTGGGGGCCCCTGACGGAGTTCCTGGCCCCCGGCTTTGGGCTGCTCCAACCCGAGCTGTCGAGGGTATTTGGGGGGCAGCTCATCAGTGGACGGGACATCGAGCTGGCTGGCGCTCTCTCTCTCTCTCTCTCTCTCTCTCTCTCTCCCTCTCTCTCTGTCCCTCTCTCTCTCCCTCTCTCTCTCTCTCTCTCTGTCTCTCTCTCCCTCTCTCTCTCTGTCTCTCTCTCTCTCTTTCTCTCTCTCTCTCCCTCTCTCTCTCTGTCTCTCTCTCTCTCTCTCCCTGTCACTCTGCCTTTCAAATAAATACATCTTTTTTTTTTTTTTTTTTTGACAGGCAGAGTGGACAGGGAGAGAGAGAGACAGAGAGAAAGGTCTTCCTTTTGCCGTTGGTTCACCCTCCAATGGCCGCCGCGGACGACGCGCTGCGGCCGGCGCACTGCGCTCGTCGGATGGCAGGAGCCAGGAGCCAGGTGCTTCTCCTGGTCTCCCCATGGGGTGCAGGGCCCAAGCACCTGGGCCATCCTCCACTGCACTCCTGGGCCACAGCAGAGAGCTGGCCTGGAAGAGGGGCAACCGGGACAGAATCCGGCGCCCCGACCGGGACTAGAACCCGGTGTGCCGGCGCCGCTAAATACATCTTTTTTCAAAAATGATAGTTTTCTGCCGGCGCCGCAACTCACTAGGCTAATCCTCCGCCTGTGGCGCCGGCACACCGTGTTCTAGTCCCGGCCGGGGCGCCAGGTTCTAGTCTCGGCTGCCCCTCTTCCAGGCCAGCTCTCTGCTGTGGCCCGGGAGTGCAGTGGAGGATGGCCCAAGTGCTTGGGCCCTGCACCCCATGGGAGACCAGGAGAAGCACCTGGCTCCTGCCTTCGGATCAGCGCAGTGCACCAGCCAGAGCAGCCATTTGGGGGGTGACCCAATGGAAGGAAGACCTTTCTCTCTGTCTCTCTCACTGTCTAACTCTTGCCTGTAAAAAAAAAAAGATAGTTTTCATTTTAGTTAAAAAAATCCATTGACTGGGCAGTGGGTGTGTGGCATGGTGGTGGAGCAGCCCGCACTGCCGGTCGGAAGGCCTGGGTTTGGTTCCCGGCTGCGGCTCCTGACCCAGCTGCCCGCCCACACCCCGGGAGGCACTGCTGAGGGCTCAGTCCCCCCACGGGAGACCTGGGTTGGGTTCCTGGTTCCTGATTCTGGCTCAGCACCAGCCTTGGGGGCGTCCAGGGAGCGGGCTGGCGGTGAGATCTGTCTCTGAAGAGACACACTCGCACACACGCACACACACATATACACGCACACACACATGCATACACACATACACACATGCACACACATATACACATGCACACACATACACACATGCACACATACACATACACACATACACACACTCACACGCACACACATACACATGCACACACATATATACATAGACACATATATACACACAAGCACGTACACACATACACACATACACACATGCGCACACACACATACACACACACACACGGGACCCATCCGCCACCTGCTCTGGAACCCACAGCCACTTCAGAACGCAGAAGATGGAGAGTCGTCCCTGGCTGCGGCGCTGCGTGAGGTCACAGAGGCTCTGTGCTGACCGAGGGCAGCGTCAGACCCCTCGGGCCACTGCGTCTTGTATGGACCGCGGC
Source organism: Sylvilagus bachmani (assembly GCA_015711505.1). Lineage (NCBI taxonomy): Eukaryota > Metazoa > Chordata > Mammalia > Lagomorpha > Leporidae > Sylvilagus > Sylvilagus bachmani. Next base: position 107,707,232 of record CM027387.1, read on the forward strand.
CACTCAGTGCGCAAAGCCCACAGTTGCCTCCTGGGGCCGTGCTCAGCTCCGCCCACACCCACGCCCACGCCCACGCTCTCTTTCCTGAGTGGACATGTAACTCTTGAGTGGACCCCTGCCCCCGTGGGGGCGGGTGCCGAGCACCTACCTGTCTTTTCTGGGCTTTGGCAGTCCTGCACCTGCGGGTGACAAACAGTGGCCGCCTTCCAAGCTGCCGGCGTGCACGCAGTCCGGCGCGTTCCTCAGCGTTTTGCGCTCTGGGCTTTCTTCATAATTTTTGCAGCCAATGCATTTGCAAATAGAAGAGCACATAATCTTGGCCTGGTAATGCAAAATGTTTTAGTTAAAGCAGGTTGCCTGTGAGCCATCTAATACCGAGACACCCTATTGGTGCCTTAACTAATTCTCTCTGTGTATCTATGATTCACGAGTGAGACAAAGGGACCCGGAGCGGGTGCCTGGCCAGTCTAGGTGACCCGCCGCGAGCCACAGCGCCTGCGCCAGCCCCACTGGGCCCCCGACCCCAGCTTCCTGCCAGGCAGGCAGTGCTCCAGCAGCTGGGCCCTGCCGCCCACGGGGACCTGGGGGGGAGCGGTTCCAGCTTCTGCAGCCTGGCCCAGCCCAGCCAGGTAGGCTCTGAGGAGTGAGCCAGACTCTGTCTGTCTCTCTGCTTTGCAAATAAAGTAACAAACAAATAAATACGTCTTAATAGAAGAGGGCAGAAGTCTCCAGACGTGAAAGGCAGGGCCACGGCCGCCGGCCGCCGAGGGCAGGGCAGGGCAGGGCTCGGGGAGGCTCCCGGCTCCAGTGGAGCCCCACTCCTGCCCCGGCCTCACAGGGCTCTGCACGTTTTTCAGGCACTAGTTCAGATTGAAACGTGGGCCCTGTGGAAACCCTGGGAGGAAGAAGGCATCCCGCTTCCCCCGGAGCCTCAGTGGCTCCGAGCCACGGGCCGGCCGTGGCCTGCGTGGCTCCTGCGTGTCCGCTGGCCGGGGCAGCCCTGACCTCGTAGCACTCGCAGTAGTTCTTCAAGCAGCCCGACCGCTTGCAGTTGCAGCCTTTGCTGTGCCGGGGCTTCGCACTGCCTGGCCCGCCCTTCCCGATTTTTGGCTGGAAAGCTTCTGGGTTCCTGTCCAGACAAGCCTGAGGCAGAGAAGGGAAACTCGGTCAGGAGCCGTGGCTGCCCGGGGCACGTGCTGGGAGCGGGGGGGGGGGCAGTGGTCAGGAGCCGTGGCTGCCCGGGACGTGTGCTGGGAGCGGGGGGGGGGGCAGTGGTCAGGAGCCGTGGCTGCCCGGGGCGCGTGCTGGGAGCGGGGGGGGGGCAGTGGTCAGGAGCCGTGGCTGCTGGGGGGGCGCATCCTGCTGGGAGTGGGGCGGGGAGAGTGAAGGCTCCCCACGGGCTCGGGGGCCACCCCTTCTCGTTTGCACACAAAAATGTAGGCCACAACCAGGCTTCTTTGAACTTGGCTCTCTTTTGCGTTTCAGAGTCATGTCCAATTACCGCAAAAAACTAACGGACAACAGAGAGGGAAAAAAGCAGTTTCCACATGGGCGTCGTCCCTCTGAGCCATCCTTGCGCCCTGTCCCGAGCTGACTGGGGCCACGCCCCTGCCGCCGGCTCACTCTGGCTCCGCGCCCCGGCACCTCCCCGGTGATTCACACAGACCCTCTCATCCAGTGCCCTCGGCAACCGCGGGAGTAAAACCTTCCGCGTCATCGCATCCCATGGAAGGCGAGACGGGGCACGGAGGGGTTGCATCATAGACGGCAAGCGGTGGGGCCAGGCCCCCGACGCTGACACATCGCGCTCCGCCTGGCTTGTTTCCCATCCAAGTACACACAGACAGACGCACTTTAGAGCCCAAGCGGCTCGTGCTCTTTGAAGCTCACGCACCACAGGGGTCACTGGGGAGGGCTCTGCCCTGCCTTCCTGCCACCCAGCAATGCACACGGTCTCTCCAAGCAGCACAGCGCGATGAACCGATGAACCGAGTGCACCGTGTAACCACCCCACCCCCAGGAGTTAGAGGACGGCCCCGCCCCGAGGCCCGGCCTCTCCTCCTCGGCTTCCGCTGTGCTGCGCTGGGAGGTCGAGGAAGTGCCGTCCTCACAGAGTAGGGACCCAGCAGTGTCCGGCTCCGGTGCTCCGCGTGCTGTCTGGCGGATGCATTTGCTCGGCTGGGGCTCCTGTTTCTCACTGATGAGCAGTATTTCATTCTATGCTATGGCTCAATGATTGATCCATTCTACTGAATCATAAACAGATCTCACTGTTAGGGGTACAGGCCGCTACGGACATTGTTGTCCAAGTCTTTTAGGCAACATTATAGTGTTTGCTGCATCGCAGGGCACACAAATTTTTAGCTTAGCAGCGACTGCAACACAATTTCCCAAAGTGCTTGTAGCATCGCCGATGCACGAGGATTCCAGTGAGCATCTGACCCTGACCCAGCCTGCAGCACCTTCGCCCTGAACGCAGGCCACGCCCGGCGGACACGCGCCTGCGCCGCCGCACTGCACGCGCGGCGTTTCACAGCCGCTGACACTTGCGACTGGAGCATCTGTGACTCGAGAGGAAACTAAGACACAGGCTGCCCGTGGCGCAGTGGGACTGTGCTCCGTGGGTGCTGACTGTGCTGCAGTGGGACTGTGCTCCGTGGGTGCTGACTGTGGTGCAGTGGGACTGTGCTCCGTGGGTGCTGATGTGCTGCAGTGGGACTGTGCTCCGTGGGTGCTGACTGTTCTGCAGTGGGACTGTGCTCCGTGGGTGCTGACTGTTCTGCAGTGGGACTGTGCTCCATGGGTGCTGACTGTGGTGCAGTGGACTGTGCTCCGTGGGTGCTGATGTGCTGCAGTGGGACTGTGCTCCGTGGGTACTGACGGTGCTGCAGTAGGACTGTGCTCCGAGGGTGCTGACTGTGCTGCAGTGGGACTGTGTTCAGTGGGTGCTGACTGTGGTGCAGTGGGACTGTGCTCCATGGGTGCTGATGTGCTGCAGTGGGACTGTGCTCCGAGGGTGCTGACTGTGGCACAGTGGGACTGTGCTCCGAGGGTGCTGATGTGCTGCAGTGAGACTGTGCTCCGTGGGTGCTGACTGTGGCGCAGTGGGATTGTGCTCTGTGGGTGCTGACTGTTCTGCAGTGGACTGTGCTCTGTGGGTGCTGACTGTGCTGCAGTGGGACTGTGCTCCGTGGGTGCTGACTGTGCTGCAGTGGGACTGTG
>CM027387.1:107719925-107742650 GCA_015711505.1 Sylvilagus bachmani
GCACGAGCTCCCTGGGCGCCCAGGCCCCGCCGTCTGCTCACACGCTGCCCTCGTCCCAGGCAGGTTCCCACAGGGAGGCTCTGCGTGCACTGGACACGCACAGATCCCAGAGCTGGAGCTGCTCTGAACCCCAGCGTCCCCGCCCCTCCTCCTGTGACCCCGCCAGGCCCCTGCGCCTCCCCTCCCTGAGGCTTCCTCGCTGGCACCGGCAAGACGTCACCGCAGCACAGGGTCTGACCCCCAGGTCCAAGGTGAGAGTCAGGGCCAACGTTTGGAGGGCATTACCCAGCTGCTCTCGGGAGCGCGCCCACCCGGAGCCCCGCACAGCCCCCGGACCCCAGAGGCCAGCGCTGTGGAGCAGTAGGTGAAAGCCACCGTCTGCAATGCTGGCACTGCACGGGGGCACCGGTTTGTGTCCCAGCTCCCTGCAAATGGCCTGGGAAAGCAGTGGAAGATGACCCACGTCCTTGGACCCCTGCACCCAGATGGGAGACCCGGAGGAAGCTCCTGGCTCCTGGCTTCAGATCGGCCCAGCTCCGGCTGTTGCAGCCACTGGGGAGTGAACCAGCAGATGAAAGACCTCTCTCTCCCTTCCCTCCTCCTCTGCCTCTCTGTAACTCTGCCTTTCAAATAAATAAATAAATAAATCTTTTTTTAAAAAAAATGACAGCTTAGTAACTTTCTCTATGTTTGGAGATTTGTCAAGAATACTCCACTTGGCTCCCAGGAAGGTGAACAAGACCATATCCTTGTCCCAAGAGTGTGGTGCAACTGAACTCCTGGCTACGGGTCTTTCCAGACCTCGTCCTATGCATCTCTTCATCTGACTGTACATTTATGTCCTTTAAAATAGCCTTAAGGACAGACATGGTGGCACGGCAGGTTAAGCCATCACTTGGAACACCCACATAAAATATCAGAGTGCCTGGCTCTAGTTTGGGCCACTTTGCAATTCTGATCCAGCTCCCTGCTAATGTGCTTAGGAGGCAAGGGATAATGCCCTAAATACTTAGGTTCCTGCCACCCACAAGTAAGACGAGGATGGAATTTCTGGCTTCTGGTTTTGTGCTGTCTATCTCTGTCTGTTGGAGGCATCTGGGGAGTGAAGCAGTACATGGAAGATCTCTCTCCCTCTCTCTATGTCCCTCTGCCTCTCAATTAAAAATAAATCCTTAAAAAATAATAATAAAATATTATTTATAATAAACCAATAAACATTTTTAAGAAGATTACTTACATCATGTCCAGGGTCTGATTGATTTTGGCAATGATTCCTAAGGAGGGGTCGATCTTGCCGTACGTTGAGGACATCACACCCACCACCACGATGAGCCAACTGGAGGGGCCTGCTGGGTACATGCCAGTAATGATGCCGTTCTAGAAACAGACAAGGGAGCTGTCGGCTATGTCCCCCCCACAACCCACGCTGTGACCGCCCCCGCAGCCCTGGGGACTGAGCGGCGGGGGCATCAGGCAGTGGGGATCTAGGGGACCTCGCTGTCACCACTGGGAATCCTGCAGTGGTGCCAACCCCATCCAGCCTCTTCCCTCCTCCTCTAAGCCAAGGCCCTCCCTGAGACAGCTCCCCGACATCGGATCACCCCTGCACTGGTTAACAGACTCCCGAGCTCCCCCCGGACTGACATGGCAGAGTCCTCTCCCCAGCCTGCTCCATGGAGGGCGCCCTGAGACCTCGGCTCCCACACTGCCTCTCCCTTCACTCCTGGTTAAGACCCTGACGGACCCAAAGTATATACAGGAGTCCTAACTCCATGTCAAGAATTGGCTGGAGGGGTTGGTGCTATGGCATAGCGGGTTAAGCCTCTGCAGCACTGGTTCAAGTCCTGGTTGCTCCACTTCTGATCCAGCTCTCTGCTGTGGCCTTGGAAAGCAGTGGAGGATGGCCCAAGTGCTTGGGCCCTGCACCCACATGGGGGACCAGGAGGAAGCACCCAGCTCCTGGCTTTGGATCGGCACAGCACGCCGGCCACAGTGCGCCAGCTGTAGTGGCCATTTGGGGGGTGAACCAACGGAAGGAAGCCTTTTCTCTCTGTCTCCTCTCTCACTGTCTAACTCTTCCTGTCAAAAAAAAAAGAAGAAGAAGAAGAAGAAATGAAATGAAATTGGCAGTTTTGATAGCTATTAAAACTAGAAGACCAGCAACAGGGGATCATTATTCTATTCAGTTTTTTTTTAAAAAGACTTATTTATTTATTTGAAAGCCATCCACCGCTGCAGTAGACTCCACTCACTGGCAACCATCAGCTGAGCTCCAGGACACCCGTGCAGCAGAGCCGGCTCCCAGGGACTCCCCTCTCCCTACCGTAGCTTCTTCTAAGCATTCATAACAGCCCTCCCCTTGGCTATCTGGCAAGAGGGACCTGGAGAATCCACAACCTGAATGGCAGCTCCCTTGCGAGGCTGGGTAGCTCTCACTTGACACTTGATGAACTGATTTTAATTTTTCAAATACACATTGATTCACACTTATTTGTTAATGAAAATAAGACTCCCGCTAAAACAAGGAAATAAATGCGCGCTTCCTCAGGTGCTCAGAACTGAGAAGAGATGGATGGGTGGACAGCACCGGACCATCCAGACAGTTTTACAAGCTGGCGTAGTCTACCAGCAAGGCAGTTATGAAATCAAGGCACCCAAGTTCGGGAAAAATCCTTTTTTGACAAGGAATCTAGAATTCTAGTCTCCTTTCTCCTTTTGTAAGTTGGCGGCTTACCCTCAGAGCCTGAGTCTCCTTAGCTGTTCTACAGCACGCGAGTCGCTCTACCTGCCTCACCAGTTTCTTCAAGAGCTCAGTGCGCCAGCACACACGGGAGGCTGCTCCGCAAGCCTAAGCACCAGGGAATACAGAGCTGCTGCCATTGCCAGTCTGGGAGACCCGAGACCCACTCCTAGGTGGCAAAGTGTCTGCTGTACATAGACCTAAACAAACATGGGAAAACCTTGACTCTCAGGATCCTCTTTTTCCAGGAATGCAGTGTAGGGAGATGGATTTCCTGAAGGACTTCTTGGCTTCGATGCAAGTCCATGCTGTCTGCAGCGCCTGGGAACTGAAGGCCACAGCCTGGTGAGCCTCTGCCAGCTTCAGCGATTACCTGGGGAGAAGTGGAAACACATGACACAGCGCAGCACTTTTCTTTTCTAAGATTTATTATTTCTTTGAAAGGCAGACTTAGAGAGAGAGAGAGAGAGAGAGAGAGAGAGAGATTCTCCATCTTCTGGTTCACACCCCAAATGAGCGCAATGACTGGGGCTGGGCCAGGCCAAAGTCAGGAGCTTCATCCAGGTCTCCCCTCTTTGTGCACGGGCCCAAGGATTTGGGCCCTCTTCCACTGCTTTCTCGGTGCACATTAGCAGGGAGCTGGATCACAAGTGGAGCATCGGGGGCTTGAACCACTGCCCATGGAGGATGCCAGTGCTACAGGCCGTGGCTCAACCCACTGTGCCACAGCACTGGCATCCTGCACTCTTCTAGATATTAGAAAATTTTTCATAGAGAATTCATTTTGAATTTAAGTTTTTTTCCCATTTAAGAGATTTAATGTTTTTCATTAAAATATTGGATTTGGGGGCCAGCGTTGTGGCATAGCAGGTAAAGTCACTGCCTGTGACACCGGTATCCATATGGGCACCTGTCCACGTCCTGGCTCCTCCATTTCCAATCCAGCTTCCTTGCTAAAACACATGGGAAAGCAGTGCAACTAGCGAAGACTTGGGTCCCCCACCCACGTGGGAATCCTGGATGAAGCTCCTGGCTCCTGCAGCCACCTGTGGGATGCAGCAACAGAGGGAAGATCTCTCTGTGTGTCTCTCCCTCTCTCTCTGCAACTGTGACATTCAAATATATAAATAAAGCTTCACAAAACTGGATGTGGATTTTTGTCACCATATTTTGCACCCTCTCCCCTGTCTAGCTGCTTCTGCTTAGAGGCTGGGATGACCACAGAGGCCACACCAGAGGAAATCATTACCCACTGGCCTGGTCCATCCCAGGCCACACCCAGCTGACCCAGGAAGCGACTCTCGGGCCTGAGACAAGTCCCAGCCTTCACAACAGCCCCTAGAGGCTGGCAGAGGAGACCCTAGAACATCCGCCAGTGAGTCCACACTGGCTGGAGGCCCTGACCTCCAGGTGTGGACAGCAGCCGCAGGCGGGCACTGGGTGCTGTATTGAGAAACGAGTTCTGGCTCTCAGAGAGCACCGTATGGATCCAGGGATCCCCACGCACAGGCTCTTCGAGGATGAGCTCCCAGGACCGGGCCGAGCCTCCTCCGCCAGAGGCTGAGTCTGCAGTCAAACCTGCTTGAGCGGGGCCAGCGCTGTGGCGAAGTGGGTTGACGCACTGGCCTGGAGCCCTAGCATCCCATATGGGCGCCAGTTCGAGACCCGGCTGCTCCACTTCCGATCTAGCTCTCTGCTGTGGCCTGGGAAAGCAGTGGAAGATGGCCTAAGTCCTTGGGCCCCTGCACCCGCATGGGAGACCTGGAGGAAGCTCCTGGCTCCTGGTTCAGCTACTCACCACCCATCCCCACCCAGCAGCCAACAGCGCAGGCCCAGGGGCTCCAAGAAGGCGGCTGCTCCACCTTCGCCCGGCTCGTGCCAGTCCTTCCCGCTGTGTTAGAACCTGCCCATTTCTCTGCCACAGCAAGGCCTGAGCCAGGCCCAGCCTGCCTGGAGGTACCTGCCCCTCCTCTCTCCACCGGCCACCTCTCGTGAGGGCGGGAGGCCACGGCACCTGCGTGTTCTGACTCCAACTCTCCCACTTGGCAGGACTCCTGGCGTCCCACAGCACTGCTCTTGTGCGTTGGCGCAGCACAGCTGGGAGTCCCGGTGGCTGGGAGAGGAAGGGCCCGCAGGCCAGCTGTGTGGGCTCCAGGTGGCAGGCCGGGCCCGGGTCTGGATCCCGGCCACCTCGTGCTGGGCAGGCTCTCCCTACCCTCGGCCTTCCAGAGGCCACCACAAGTGGGGCGGCACAGGGCACCGAGGGCTCGGGGCCGCGCGAGCACCAGTCCCTCACCTCCACAGGCGGCCGGGGCGGCACAGGGCACCGCAGGGCTCGGGGCTGCGCGAGCACCAGTCCCTCACCTCCACAGGCAGCTGGGGGCAATGCCACGTCCCCAGCACACTGCGTAAGGAGCCACTGGTCTCTGTGGACCAGCCCCACTGCCCGGTCAGCAGGCACACCTGCTGTGGCCCCTCACCCCGTGCTTCTGAGTTGCTGTTCAGCTCCATTCTGCTCCCTGCACCCCAGGAGTCTGCCAGGCCCCAGGCCCTGCCCAGGGCTTTCACTGCAACCTGGGCACACGACCCCTGCTTTCCAACAACTTTGTAGAACTATGCCGAATGATACAAGCCAGGTATCACCATGGCCCCTCTCCATATGCCTGTGCCCTCCCTCCCACCATGCTCTTTAGACCACTGCCAGCACTAACCTTCCCAGGCATCAACAGACCAGAGCTGCTCCTGGGCCGTGCCCCACCTGGGCTCATGTGGACAGGCACGCCGCCCCACCTGGGCTTGTTCTGCTCACACCTGCCCACCAGCAGCAGCCTGGCCCTCACGCCTCTCCCAGCTCTCCCTCCTCTACCCACTCCCAAACAGGTGCATACACACACACACACACACACACCTCACAAGCCCCCCTCGGTTGCTCTCTAATCTACATCACCCCCAGGGTGCCCAGAACTCTGAGACACACCACAGCCCAAGGTGGACAAAAAGTCCTGGCTCCAGCCACGAAGTTTGCACAGCACGACCGCTGGGTTCTAACTGCTCGGCAGAGTGTGCAGCTGCGCCCAGGCCCGGATGCCTGGAGGAGAGGACGCAAACGCTGCACCAGAGACGCAGCCGAGGGAAGGGGAAGAGAGCTGAGAGCGAGCGAGCAGACGCGGTGGACAGAGGGCTCGCCCTCTCCCTGTCACTCACTCGGTCCCTGCCCCGGCCCCGGGCCCTGGCCCCCTGGACCGCAGTTCCGCACAGAGGGAACTGGCTGCAGAGGGCTCACCTCCGGTCATCAGCCCGGCTGCTCCTCCCCCACAAGCAGTTCTGGGCGGGTGACAGAACGGACCCCTGGGGACGTCCCTCAGGCAAGGCCGCTCCGAGTCCTCGGATCAGCTCTGGAAAACCAGCGGGGTCACTGTAGCAGCAACCTGCTGGCTGCTGGGGGACACCCAGCATTGTACGGAGTGTGCCAAGGCCAACATGCCCTCTGTCCACGTGGGCCAGCGCTGCCGGGGGCGTGGATGTGTTCATTGTCAGGGAAAACACACAAGCCATTTCTGAGAAGCAAGCGTGGCGGCCTGGAACCCAACTTTCACCTCTAACCCCAATGGACATGAGCCCTGGTTGCTGGGTCAGGTAGGGTCACCCACAAACCTCTCTGCCTGAAACCACTCAGGGCTCCTGCCACCCCAGGGGAGCGTCGGAACCCTTTAGAAGTCCTGGGACGAAGCCAGAAGAGGGTTAGGCTGCATCCCAGATGCAGCCCCTGTATACGTTCTGAAGACTCTGTTTCTGAGCAGCTCCCTCCTAACGTGCCTGGGAAAGCTGGGATTCACACCCCAAGTCCTTGGGCCCCACCACCATGCAGGAGACCTGGTTGACTTCGCTCTGTCCCAGTCCCTCTGTTGCAATCATTTGGGGGAATGAACCAGCAGATAGAAGATTTCTCACTTTCCGCCTCTCTCTCTCTCTCTCTCTCTCTCTCTCTCTCACACACACACGCACACACCCACACAAGAAAGGAAGGGAGGAAGAGAAGAAGGAAGGGGGGAGAGAATTTTTTCAACAGTCTTGAGAGCCACTAAAGGAGACGCATCGCCAATTTCAACCAGAGCACTTAAGCACCTTTACATTACTCTACTCAAAAAAACACCAAGAGGGCTGCGCACTGTGGTGTAGAGGTTTAACCACCACATACAGTGCTGGCATCCCATACCTGCGCTGGTTTGCCTTCTGATGCAGCTCCCTGATAACGAGGCTGGGAAAGCAGCAGAGGATGGCCCATGTCCTTGGGCCCCTGCACCTGCGTCAGAGACCTGGATGAAGCTCCTGACTCCTGGCTTCAGATCAGCCCAGCTGAAGCCACTGCAGCCATTTGGGGAGTGAACCAGCAGGTGGAAGACCTCTCTCTCTCTGCCTCTGCCTCTCTCTCTCTCTCTGCCTTTCACATAAAGAAATAAATCCTTTAAAAAAGTCACTAAGATGCAGAACCAGATGGTGCAATCTGCTTATTGTTTAAATAAATAAATGATTAAAATTCATCTCTTCAGTCCAGAGTTCATCTAGCCACACCTTCTCTGCCACGACCACTCTAGCCAGCCAAGCCCACTGGCCACCTCCTAGAGCTGGGAGTTCTGTGCTTTGTCCATTTCTCTTCTCTTGGCACTTAGCTTAAGCCCCCCTCTCCTGGGGTCCTGCTCAGCTCGGCCCCTGCATCCGCACCCCCAAAGCACAGGAACTCTGTCTGCCCTTCAGCATTTTTACTCGCACTTGCTAGCAAAAGACCCACTTCTAGGTCACGTGTTTAAGCCAGTTTCTCATGGACACACATCTTTATTTACTTCTCTAAACCACATTGTGAGGACCACAGAGTGTCCTCCAGTATTGAAAGTGAAATGAATGAATTGGGAGGGGAGACACTGGAGCATCTTATTCCATTTTGGCAAGATTACTTGCACTTTAATAACCTTGTTCACCTCCTTCCCCAGATCCTTGGCAATACGGCTGTGCAAACGTGTCTCCTTTCTTCATGACCAATTCTTCTCACCAAACCTCCTCCCCTCAGGGGCCAGGGGCCTGTGAGCCCTGATGCTGGCCACAGGCCCAGTGCCCGCCTCTAACAGAGCCCACTCTCTTCAGGAACAGGCCTGGCCCTCACGCGGAGTGACCTTGCCCCCGCAGGAGCGCCCAGGTCCGCAGCCCAGACACAAAGCAGTCTGCGCAAAGGAGGTAAAAGGCCAGGCAGTGCGCTGGCAGATTTCAAAACACACCAGGGAAAACGGTGATGTGGAAACCACCTTTGTCTGATAAAACAAACAATCAGCTTTGCTGTGTGATGAGGAACCTCCGAGAAAAGAGACTTCATGTAACAACCAAGATCTATGAAATTGCTTCTGTTCTGGTAGTGTTTCTGCAGTCTTGCTAATTAATCAATATGGAGATGGGGGCTGACACCGTGGCTCACTAGGTTAATCCTCCGCCTGCGGCGCCAGCATCCCATGTGGGCGCTGCATTCTAGTCCCGGTTGCTCCTCTTCCTGTCCAGCTCTCTGCTGTGGCCCGGGAGGGCAGTGGAGGATGGCCCAAGTGCTTGGGCCCCTGCACCCACATGGGAGACCAGGAAGAAGTACCTGGCTCCTGGCTTCAGATCGGCGCAGCACCGGCCATAGCGGCCATGTGGGGAGTGAACCAACAGAAGGAAGACCTTTCTGTCTGTCTGTCTATAATTTTAAAAAAATGTCAAAAAAAATATGGAGATGGATGTGTGGATAGGTATATAGATCAGGATGTAGACAGGTAGGTAGAGGGATATTTAGGTGTATATGGCATCTCATTCATTTTGTTCTTTTAAAAATGAAAATACATGAGGCTGAGCATTGTGACACAGCAGGTAAAGCTGTCACCTGTGACCCCAGCACCCCACAGGGGCGCTGGTTTGTGTCCGGCTGCTTCAGTGCTGCTCTCTGCTATGGTCTGGGTAAGCAGCACAGTGGGGCCCAGGACCTGGGCCTGCACCCACGTGGCAGAACCAGATGAGGCTCCTGGCTCCTGGCTCCCGCCTGGCCCACTATGGATGCTGCAACCATCCGGGGAGTGAACCAGTGGACGCTCGCTCTCGCTCTCTCTCTCTCTCTGCCTCTCCCCCTCCCTTCTCTGTCACTCCCCCTCTTTCTGTAACTCCGACTTTCAAAATAAATAAACAAATATTTAAAAAATAATTAAAATACAGGGATGGACTTAGTAGCACAGGAGGTTGAGCTGCTCCTTGGGATGCTCGCAGACCATATCAGAGTGATGGGTTCGAGACCCAGCTACTCTATGTCCAACTCAGCTCCAGGCAAGAGGTGAAGGCCTAGGCATGTGTCCCTGCCCCCACGTGGGACACCTGGATGGAGTCCTGGTCCCTGATTGGTCTGGCATTCAGGTGGATGGAAGTACCCTCCCTCTCTGTGACTCTTTCCAGTGAATAAACAGGTCTTTTGAAATGAAGATACAGAATATTCCTATTACCAGATGCTTTGGCATGCACTGGAAGACATGATCCTGAATGCCTGCTTCAGGTCCCAGACACAGTGAGGAAGGCAAGTTTAAGAGCAATGCTGGTAGCAGAAATAGGACTTAGCCCTGACCGGGAGGTTCTAGGATGAGCCCTCGGTGCCGGGCACAGGGGCCAGGCCGTCGGCATCAGGAACACAGAACACTCCTTTCCTTCCCCCCAGGGAGCTCAGCGTCCAGTGATCAGCTGACGGGTGGCAGCTGTCCTGGGCAGGAACGCTTCAGTCGGCAGCACATTCCTTCATTATGAAGTTCCAGACATCCCTGGACACAAGAACGATGCACATGAAGAAACGCAAAGGTGGTTCCTCAGAACCGAGGTTGCCACATGACTCCCGCAGGGCAGCCGATCACGGCTCAGCCTCGGGACCCAAGGTTCACTCAGTGTTTGCATGAAGGCAGCCCCGCAGGACAATCTCCACAGTGCTGCCAAGCAGTAGATGGCTAAAACTGCGTCATGGAGTCAGCATCTGGGGGCCACCTGAGAAGCCTGCACCCACATCTGTGTGTCTGGGTTCCGGTCCAGCTCTGCGCCTGACTCCAGCTTCCTGCTAGTGTGGGACCTGAGAGGCAGCCGGGGCTGGCGGAGCAGCTGGGTCCCACTCAGGCGGAAAACCCAGACTGAGTGTCAGCCTGCAGTTCAGCCTGACCCACCGCGGCTGTTGAAGGAATTTAGGGAGTAGAACCAGCAGAGGGGAGGTCTCTGTCCTCTGCCTTTCAAATGCATAGACTAAAACATTTAAAAAACTGAAAATTAAAGATAAAAATATATCCTGTAGAGCCCAGATTACTCCTAAAATTATCTCAGAAACTGTCAGTAGTGGTGGTGACTGCAGAGGGAAAGCTCCCATTTCTCCCTTTTTAACTCTGCGTGTGCCGCTTAGTTTGAAAACCACACAAAATCCGCACAAGAAGAGCACAGGACTGGGATTAGCCACTGTAATGCACGGGCAGCCTCCTTAAGCTACCGTGTGAGCTACCGTCATTGGAACACATTTTGAATATTCTGTCTTGAAAAATCATTTTATATTTTTAAAAAGTTTGTGTATTTGAGGGGCGGAAAGACAAGACAGAGAGAGCCCCCATGCATCAGTTCAGTCTCCAAATGCCCTCGGTGGGCGGGGCTGGGCCCCATCAGGTTGGCAGGCTCACTGCTGCCTCCCAGGTGTGCACTAGCAGTAAGCTAGTGCAGCGACTCAACCAGGCACTGCAACATGGGACGCAGGCGTCTTAGCCAGCAGCTTCACCAGGGGGTCAAATCCTGGCCCCCATTTTTTCAGCTTTTTTAAAAGATTAATTAATTAATTAATTTGGAGGGCAGAGTGAGAGAGAGAGAGACACAGAGTTCTTCCTTCTGCTGGCTCACTTGCCCGAATGGCCACAGCGGCCAGGTCTGGGCCAGGCTGAAGTCCGGAACCAGGAACTCCATTCTCGGCGGAGCGCCTGGGCCGTCATGCACCGCCTTCCCAGGTGTATTATCGGGGAGCTGGATCAGAAGCGGAGGGCAGATGCCAAATGACACTCAAATATGAAACGTCAGCAGCCCAAGCACTGTCTCTCCCTCTCCCTCCCTGCTCCCCAACCCCATTTTGTTCTCAAAGCTCCAGTTCTTCCAGAATCCAAGTTCAGCTTCCACCAACCTTAGAACTCTGGCCTGCCAACAATAACCCTGCAGGGTGACTAATGTTTTTTCCAACCAAGGTAAAATGCAAGCGATCAAAGTGCAACAGCTCTGGGCCCAAGGAGGCACCCTGTTCCATCTCCCACGCCCACCACCTTCCCAGGGCCTGAAGCCAGGCACCTATACCCCACTCCACCCCCGGGTTATCACGTGACAGCGCAAAGTAGGGGAAAGGTTAGCAGGAGCTCTGGAATGGCTGGTTCGTCTGAGGGCACTCAGATCCTGTTCCACTGGCTGCGATGCACTTCACCCAGAAAAGCGGAGCTCCACCTTCGAGATGGTTAAGGGCTCATCATACCTGCCCGATACCACATGGGCACCAGTTCAAGTCCCAGCTGCTCCTCTACTAACCCAGCTCCCTGCTGTGACCTGGGAAAGCAGCAGAGATGACCCAAGTGCTGGGTCCCCCACACCCATGTGCGAGACCCAGAGGAAGCTCCTGGCTCCTGGCTTTGGATGGGCCCAGCTCTGGCTGTTGCAGCCATTTGGGGAGTGAATCAGGGATGGAAGACCTCTCTCTCTCTCTCGGCCTATGCCATTCTGTAACTCTGCCTCTCAAATAAATAAATAAATATTAATATTTTAAATAATAATTACATAAATAAATATCTATTTATTTATTTGAGAGGCAGAGTTACAAAGAGAGGGAAATACAGAGAAAGGTCTTCCATCTGCTGGTTCACTCCCCACACAGCTGCAATGGCCAGAGCTGGGCCCATCCAAAGCCAGAAGCCAGGAGCCAGGAGCTTCCTCTGGCTCTTACATGTGGGTGTAGAGGCCCAAGCACTTGGGCCATCCTCCACTGCTTTCCCAGGCCACAGCAGAGAGCTGGACTGGAAAAGGAGCAGCTGGGATATGAACCAGCGCCATATGGGATGCTGGCGCCTTAGGTGGAAACTTAGCGTACTACGCCACAGCGCCTGTCCTACAGTGTTGTTACTAATGGACATGGGGGCCGGGCTTGGACATGCACAGGCCAGCACCCAAAACCTCCCCTGAGGCCCTGAGGTCACTTAGTGACCACCGTCTGGGCGGGGGCCAAACACAGCACCCTGGAAGGGAGGCCACTCTAATTCCCTCCACTTCCAGGTTGGGGGCTGGACCCTGACACAGATTTCTGCCTCCTTGATGCTAAACATGTGTGCTCCTAAACTCGCCTTTTTAAAAACTACAACAGATGTTAAGATAGAGTTCAAATGCAAGGTCAAGTCTAGGAAGGAGTGATTACAGGCTCTTAGAACTGAGGCAAAACCACTGCACAGAACCAACTCTGCATGGTGATGGTTTCAGATCGACTTAGGAGATCTGCCCGCCCCACGCCCACCCTGCACAGCATTCTCACCAGCCCCGTGTCCCCCGCCCCACAGGCACCTCTCCCACCAGGGCCCCAGACAGCTTGCAAGGAGCTGCTTGCTGGCTTAAATACAAGATCAGCACTGCCGTCACCTTTTCACTCACTTGGCTTGTAGTTTAGAAGGAAACAAATACGCTTGAATATTGGTTGCCCAGGGGTTCTTGTCTGTTTAAGACAGAATTCTGATGTGAGACAGAGAGCAGAGGTAAGTGAGGAAGCAAAGTCATACAAAGAGAAATAAAGAAGAGAGTACCCCTGACAGGCCAGGCAGGTGCAGCCCCAATACTTGGGCCAGTGGGCCATCCTTCGCTGCTTTCCCCGGCACATCAGCAGGGAGCCGGATCGGAAGTTGGTGCGGCCAGGACTCCAACCAGAGCCCATACGGGATGCCGGCACTGCAGGTGGCAGCCTAACCGGCTATGCCACACCCCTGACTAGAGTTTTTATGGACATGAGTGTGGGTCCCCCTTTCTTCTCCCTTGTGCAAAATCACAGGTAGGGAATTTCTGGGTATAGAGTTCCCAAAAACCTTCCCAGGAATTCATCAGCACAGTGTCATCAGACCGAATCTCTCCTGGGTGCAGGGCGGGGGGAAGGCTGCAGCCCCCAACAGGGTTACAGACAAGAGCTGTGAGTGCAGGTGCAGTTGCTGATCTGTTTACAGGGCCTGTGTCCTCATTTCATTACACAAACAGTTATTTTCTTTAAAAATTCTCATTTTCTTCCCGTTTCCTTCAGCCCCTTACACACACAGGCTCATGTGCACTTAGCTACCTTAACAGAGTGACCAGAAACAGGAGGCCTGTGCAACAAAATCTATGCCTCAAAAGGTTGAACTGGTTTTCATTCTATTCAGTAACTCACTAAGTTACCGGTTTCCTACAAACCCTGCTGGGAATGTTTCAGGAATACAAGGGGAACCTGTGGGGAGCGCGGCTCTGTGCTTAGATAGTTACTTGGGATTTTTGTCTCTTGAAAGTATTTTCGTCTTCAAAAAGTGAGATCAGCCTTCATCTGAGTTTCCTTCGGCTGCCAAGAAGCAAAGCCGGCACACGAGGAAAGCGGCCGCTACGGGCTCAGACCGCGGTGCCCCGCCCTAGCCCACTGGGCTCCCCCCAGGCCTTCTCCGGGGCTGGCGCGGCCTTGGCAGCCTCTCCGCGCCCACCTGCCCATGACCGGCGGCGGAAGTCTGCGGGGAGCGCCCCGGTCCTGCGCTCGGACTGCGCTGGGAGCCCCGCGCCCACTGCGTGACCTGACCGCTGCGCGGCGGGGAGGGGGCGGCGGCGCCAAGCCGGGCCGAGCGTTCCTTCCGCCGCCGCCCAGGGCGGACCCCGGGGCTGGCTGACCCCTGAGGGGCACAGACTAGTCCCGACCCGCTCTGGTTTTGGGTTCTCCACGAATCCCGCCACGCGAAGATGCTGGAATTCCCTCGGGTGCCCCAGCTCCTATGCTGCCCAGCCGCGCAGCATCTGGGCCCCGCGGGCGTCCCTGCCTGGGTCCAGCCCGGCAGCGCGCCCCCCGCCCCCGCCGCGCAGCCCAGCCTTACCGAGTCGGTGCAGCTCGGCGCGGCGGCACCTGCGGACTGAGGAGCGGCGGGGCCAGGGCAGGGCTGGCTGTAGGCGAGGCCGCCCGCAGCCCATTGGCTGAGTAGCAGAATTATTAAATCTGCCCTGGAGTCTTGATAAAGCTTACACCAGCAAAGGCGGGGGGCGGTTAGAGCATTCCTCGGGAGGCAGTAGGCGCCATGTCAGCGCCAGCTGCGGTGACTGTCCCTCCACGAAACTCATGTATTTAACGGAGGGACAACTTATTTCCTCCCTTATTAGTAAGAGATATGGAGCCAATCGTCTGAGCACAGTATTCACTCGTTCATTTCACAGATGCTTACCCAGGGTGCTGCCAGCCACAAGCTGAAGCATTGGGCGTTTTCATCTCTAGGGGTTAATACCAGACGCAGGCGTCTAGAATGCTCTTAGAAAAGATCGGAATAGTTCAAGGGTCACCGTGATCGCCCCTGGGACCCCAGATCCTGTCCACCAGCCCCACCACGGCCTGCATGCACCAGGACCTGCGCTCTGGGTTCCTGGGGCTGGAGCAGACGTGACCTAGAGGACGCCGTTGGAAGTGGGAGACTCGATTTGCCCATAACCAGAGCAGAATGGAGATGGACACCAGGCCCTCAGGGACAGGGGCTGCCCCTACCCCGTAGCTAATTTTAGCAGGTGTAGATATCCAAAGGAGGGCACTGGCGGAAGGTGTCTGTGCAAGGATGAACATCCTATATATTGAGTCTGCTGTCTCTGAAGAAAGCCGAGAGCCTGGGGCCACTCTCCAGCCCTGAGTAGCTCTACCTAAAGAACAGCTGAAGGGGGTGGGGCTTGACACAGCTGGTGACACAGCTGGTGACAAGGGGGTGGGGCTCTGAGACACAGCTGGTGACAAGGGGGTGGGGCACAGAGACACAGCTGAGACACAGCTGGTGACAAGGGGGTGGGGGTTGACACAGCTGAGTCACAGCTGGTGACAAGGGGGTGGGGCTTGACACAGCTGGTGACAAGAGGGTGGGGCTCTGAGACACAGCTGGTGATGAGGGGGTGGGGCTTGACACAGCTGTTGACAAGGGGGTGGGGCTTGACACAGCTGAGACACAGCTGGTGACAAGGGGGTGGGGCTTGACACAGCTGGTGATGAGGGGGTGGGGCTCTGAGACACAGCTGGTGACGAGGGGGTGGGGCTTGACACAGCTGGTGACAAGAGGGTGGGGCTCTGAGACACAGCTGGTGATGAGGGGGTGGGGCTTGACACAGCTGTTGACAAGGGGGTGGGGCTTGACACAGCTGAGACACAGCTGGTGAAGTGCTGCCTGTGAGACCAGCGTCCCCTCTGGTGGATGGGTGGAGTCCCGGCTGCTCCACTTCCCATCCAGCTCCCTGCTACTGGTCCAGGGAAAGCAGTAGAAGACGGCCCACGTGCTTGAGCCCCTGCACCCATGTGGGAGACCAGGAGGAAGCTCCTGGCTCCTGGGATCCTCAAACAAATAAATTCTTTAAAAAAAAGATAAAAATGTGTGCAACCCAAGGTCCAACCCTAGCTCTCCTTTAATTTGTTAAAGTGTAAATCCTTCCTTCCTTAACTGTTCTGTGTGGAATAAATGAAATAAGCTTTGCTGCAGCGATGCCTGAACCACCCACAGCCCAGGTCTGAAATCCCGTGTATCAGTTGCTCAGCTGCTCTAATAAACGCTTATTTTGGGGGCTGGGGCTGTGGCATGGGGGGTAAAGCTGCCACCTGCAGTCCAGCATCCTATATGGGCGCCAGTTCGAGTCCTGGTTGCTCCACTTCTGATCTAGCTCCCTGTCATGGCCTGGGAAAGCAGTAGAGAATGGCCAGAGTCCTTGGGCCCTGCACCCATGTGGGAGACCCAGAAGAAGCTTCTGGCTCCTGGCTTCAGATCAGCACAGCTCTAGCCATTGCAGCCAATTGGGGAGAGAACCAGAGGATGGAAGATTCTCTCTCTCTCTCTCCTTCTGTGTGTAACTCTTTCAAATAAAAAAATAAATTTTTAGGAAAAAAAAAACACGTTTATTCTTGCATGGAGCTGCCTATTCATGCTTTGTTCTCAGGATTCCTGCTCAGCTGGGGACAGGGGTGTGCATGACATGCTCCACCGGCCTGCACTGCACTCTGGCAGCTGGCAGTGAAGGGGGCACGGGCCAGGGAGCATCCCCGGGGGATCCCAGGTCAGTCCGGGCCCTGAATGTGGGGAGAGTAAGGAGACACCCAGAACACTGCTGCGTTTCCATGTGTTGCCTAACCCACTGCAGGAGGGAGGCTGCTGCTGCCACAGCGGGACAGCTTTTGTTGTGGGCCAAACAGCCCTCAGAGCCAAAGATAATCCCAGCAAGGACATCGTGTTGGTAGCAAACCCACAGTCTCGCGTTGGGGGGGAGTGTAATCCAAAATTGCCCAAGTATTTTTTTTATTTGAAAGGAAAAGGTGTGGGGGGGTATTTCCCATTCACCATTTACTCTCCAAATCATAGCACCAGCGAGGGCTGGACCAGGCCAAGGCCAGGAACCCAGAGCTCCATCCTGGTCTCCCATGTGGGTGGCAGGGACCCAAGTACTTCAGCCAGCACCCGCTGCCTCCTTCACATGCAGAGGAAACGGAAATGTTGAGACACAAGGATGGGCGGCGCCGCGGCTCAACAGGCTGATCCTCCGCCTGCGGTGCCGGCACACCAGGTTCTAGTCCCGGTCAGGGCGCTGGATTCTGTCCCGGTTGCCCCTCTTCCAGGTCAGCTCTCTGCTGTGGCCAGGGAGGGCAGTGGAGGATGGCCCAAGTGCTTGGGCCCTGCACCCCATGGGAGACCAGGCACCTGATTCCTGCCTTCGGATCAGCGCAGCGCGCCGCCTGTGGCAGCCATTAGAGAGTAAACCAATGGCAAAGGAAGGCCTTTCTCTCTGTCTCTCTCTCACTGTTCACTCTGCCTGTCAAAAAAAAGAAAGAAAGAAATACAAGGATGAACCTCTGGGGCCAAGGCAGTTCCATCTCTGCTCTAAGCTAAAGCCCAGACCCTGCTGAGAGCAGCTTCCTGGGAAAGAGAAGGCTTATTTCAGCCTACAGTCTGGAGGTCACAGTTCAAGATCAGGTGGATCAAGTGGCCCCACCGTGCAACATCTGTGGAGACTGGGCTCAAATAATGTGTCACGGCACTTCCATCTACCACACAGCTCTCAGAACACAGTATTCCACAACAGCAGCAAGGCAGCCTGCTCAACAACAGACAAAGGCCTACTGGGTAAACCCGTCTCAGGCAGCCGCACACAAGTCCTTACAGAAAGGTGAATGCACTCACACACTCACGTGGTTGGTATGTCTGCTCCCCCCGGACACCTGGGAGCACCACCCTAGCCCCAGACACCATCTATGTCCAAGCTGTACACCCAGATGCTGTGCTAACATAGCTAATACACAGACTGAGAGCACTGCTATTTTTTTTAAAGTTTTTAAATTTATTTGTAAGTCAGAATTACACAGAGAAAGGAAAAGACACAGACAGACTGTGTGTTTTTTTTTTTTACAGGCAAAGTTAGCCAGTGAGAGAGAGAGAGAGAGAGAAAGGTCTTCCTTCTGTTGGTTCACCCTCCAAATGGCCGCTACGGCCGGTGCTGCGCCAATTTGAAGCCAGGAGCCAGGTGCTTCTCCTGGTCTCCCATATGGGTGCAGGACCCAAGCACTTGGGCCATCCTCCACTGCCCTCCGGGCCACAGCAGAGAGCTGGACTGGAAGAGGAGCAACTGGGACAGGACCGGCGCCCCAACTGGGACTAGAACCTGGGGTGCCAGCGCCGCAGGCGGAGGATCAGCCAAGTGAGCCACGGCGCCAGCCAGACTGTGTTTTCCATCCTCTGGTTCACTCCCCATAGGGCTGGACTGTGCCAGCTCAAAGGCAGGAGCCAGGAGCTTCTTCTGGGTCTCCCACAGTGGGGCAGGGGCCCAGGTACTTGGGCCATCTTCCACTGCTTTCCCAGGCCATAGCAGAGAGCTGGATCGAACTGGCACCCATGTTGGGTGTGGGTATCACAGATGGTGGCTTAACCTGCTATACCACAATACTGGCCCAAGAGTGCATTGCTACTTTAAGCCCAGGATACAATGAAATGGGGACTCGGGTGGCTTATTCCCTAGGGGGTGAGTCAGGTATTTCTTGCCATAGTGTAAGGATTCACTGGTCCCCCTACACTGGTCCACATTTATCTTGTTAGACTCTGGATCTACAGGCATGACTTACGCCCTGCGTGGGCTGAAAAAAAAAAGTCAGAAACCGAAACCTCGGCAAGCAGAGAGAATGCTTACTTTGCTCTGTTCCTTAATGGGCCCCTCCCTGGAATCAGTAATGTAGTTAAGAAACGAGGTGAACGAGACAAGGTGACGAGGCCGCCTATGCACCAAGGCAGACTCCAGGACACACTTCCTGGCGTTGACTTGGCTATTTTGAAACGCTCCATAAAAAATTTACATTGCATACTTTCCTGTCTTGTCTTTTTTTTTTTAAGATTTATTTATTTATCTATTTATTTGAAAGTCAGAGTTACACAGAGAGAGAAGGCGAGGCATCCTGGTTCACTCCCCAGTTGACCACAACAGCCGGAGCTGCGCCGATCTGAAGCCAGGAGCCAGGGGCTTCCTCCGGGTCTCCCATGCGGGTGCAGGGGCCCAAGCACTCGGGCCATCCTCCACTGCTCTCCCAGACCACTGCAGAGAGCTGGATCGGAAGTGGAGCAGCTGGGACTCAATCCAGCACCCAAATTGGATGCTGGCACTGCAGGCGGTGCCTTTACCCGCTACGCCACAGCGCCGGCCCCCCCTTTCCTTTTTTTCTCTCATTTTAGACTATCAGTCCTTCAATTGCCAGGAAAAGGTAGAAAATAGAACTATGTGGAAATTAAGCAAAGAAACAAATTTTAAAGGCTTTCTCCAAAAATAAATGGAAAGCCATGGCCGTCTGAGCAGGGCAAAAGTTTTAGAGTAGAAGTTGAAAGCCTGCTTCTGTATGCATGTGTGTCTTGTGTGTGTGCTTACATGTGTGTGTGTGTGGTGTGTGTGTCTGTATGTGTGTGTATTTGTGTCTGTGTGTATATGTGTGTGTGTCTGTGAGTGTGTATGTGTGTATGTGTGTGTGTCTGTGAGTGTGTGTATGTATATGTGTGTGTCTGTGAGTGTGTGTGTCTGTGTGTGTGTATGCATGTGTGTCTTGTGTGTGCTTACATGTGTGTGTGTGTGTGTGGTGTGTGTGTGTCTGTATGTGTGTGTATTTGTGTCTGTATGTGTGTGTATGTGTGTTTGTGTGTCTGTGTGTGTATGTGTGTGTGTGTGTGTGTCTGTGAGTGTGTGTATGTATGTGTGTGTCTGTGAGTGTGTGTGTGTGTGTGTCTGTGTGTGTGTATGTGAGTGTGTCTGTGTGTTTGTGTGTGTCTCTGTGTGTGTGTATTATGTGTATGTGATACTTTTCCATCCCTGGACAATGTTGACAAAATTTATAAATTGCTCTACTTAATTAATTTAAAGAAGAAAAAGCACTTAGATAAAATATTCTCTCTGAAAAATATAAACTAATTCAAATGCCTTTTAGTTCATGTGATCTGAGATACTCTTTGGTAAGGAAAGCTAGATTCTACATTGTTGGTAAAAATTAAAAGCATGAGTGCCTCCAGAATAGTCAGCACTGATTATCATGCGAGAGCATTTTGCCTAGATGTTGTCAACCGAAAATAAATCAGAGATTCTCCAAAGAATTTTGAACCACAGAGCACTGTGGCAGGCATGTGTACAGCGGAGTAAGCAGATTGAGAGGCTGAGGAAAGAAGTTCACAAGGCAAACAGGAGGAGGATTCTATCAGATGTTCTGAAACAATAATCTTTGGCCATGGTGACTAAGAACCAGGGTGACGTTAATCAGAGGGAACAGACTGCAGTCGGGCAATTGTTCTTATAGAAGCATTTTTTAAAGATTTATTTGTTGATTTGAAAGGCGAGCTGACCATTGCTGTGGCTCGCTGGTTAATCCTCCGCCTGCAGCCCCAGCATCTCACATGGGCACCGGTTCTAGTCCCGGTTGCTGCTCTTCCAGTCCAGCTCTCTGCTGTGGCCTGGGAAAGCAGTGGAGGATGGTTCAAGTGCTTAGGCCCCTGCACCTGCATGGGAGACCAGCAGGAGGCACCTGGCTCCTGGCTTCGGATTGGCGCAGCTCTGGCCATTGTGGCTAACTGGGGAGTGAACCAGCAGATGGAAGACTTCTCTCTCTCTCTGACTCTCCATCTCTCTCTGTATAACTCTGACTTTCAAATAAATAATAAAATAAGTCTTTAAAAAAAAAAAGTACTTTTCGTACAAGGTTGTAGTGGCCTGTGTGGTGTGTGTCTGGCAGGTCTCCTGTGATGCTAAATCAGGGATCCTGCGCCTGAGCCTCCCTTCTCAACCTTCAGGCTTCAGTTGCTCATCTCTTTGCTTAGGGCCGACATCTGCATTTTTATTCTGACAGCCTTCTATTCCTTTCACAATATATTAGTCAAAACAAGCTTTTCATCACTTACATACACAAAGGCATTTCAAAAAGTTTGTGGAAAAATGGGATGAAACTGTGTTTATTTTGGTACAAAAGATTTCAAAATGCATGAATACTTTTTTTAAGGATTTATTTTACTTATTTGAAAGGCGGAGTGAGAGAGACAGAGAGACAGAGAAACAGGGAGAGTGGTCTTCTATCTGTTGGTTCACTCCCCAAATGGCCACAAGGGCCGGGGCTGGGCCAAGCTGAAGCCGGGAGTCAGGAGGTTCTTCCAGGTCTCCCACATGGGTGCAGGGGCCCAAGGACTGGAGCCTCCGCTGCTTTCCCAGCAGGGAGCTGGATCAGAGTGGGGCAACTGGGTCTTGAACTGGCACCCATATGGGATACCAGTACCACAGACAGCACTTAATCTGCCACACCACAGTGCCCAGCCCCACATACTTTTTCATAATATACATTTTCAAGGAACTTTCTGAAGACCCTTGATATGTACGGATCTCAAGATTCTTTTTGCACCAAAATACACGTATCTTTTCATTCCACTTTCCCCAAAGTTATTCAAGTAACCTTACGTAAGATCATAAAGCTATAAATACTGTATAAGAGTAGAATGCATGGGGCCGGTGCTGTGGCTCAGCTGGTTAACACCCTGGCCTGAAGCGCCGGCATCCCATATGGGCACCGGTTCAAGACCTGGCTGCTCCACTTCTGATCCAGCTCTCTGCTGTGGTCTGGGAAAGCAGTAGAAGATGGCCCAAGTCCTTGGGCCCCTGCACCCACATGGGAGACCTGGAAGAAGCTTCAGGCTCCTGGCTTCGGATCGGCGCAGCTCCAGCCATTGCGGCCATCTGGAGAGTGAACCATTGGATGGAAGACCTCTCTCTCTGTCTCTCTATGCCTCTCCTCTCTGTAACTCTTTCGAATATATAAATAAACCTTAAAAAAAAAAAAAGAGAGTGGAATGCACAATGAAAATAAATTGTATGATGGAGGCTGGCGCTGTGGCCAGCCGCCTGCAGCACCGTCATCCCATATGGGTGCTGGTTCTGGTCTTGGCTGCTCCTCTTCCAATCCAGCTCTCTGATGTGGCCTTGGAAAGAGTAGAAGATGGCCCAAACACTTGGGCCCCTGCACCCACGTGGGAGACCCGGAAGAGCCTCCTGGCTTCAGATCAACTCAGCTCCAGCCATCGTGGTCATTTGGGGAGTAAACCAGTTCACAGAAGACTTTTCCATCTGTCTCTCCCTCTCTCTGTCTGTAACTCTACCTCTCAAATAAATAAATAAAATCTTTAAAATAAATAAATAAATTGTATGACACACTCAGTCGTGGCAGTTTTAAAGAACAGTGGGAAGAGCCATGTTCAACATTCCTTTGCTTCTGTGCTGTTTTTGATACTTGTCTGGGTTGTCACCACATAATGGCAGCTGAGCCCTGCTGGGCACTGTCTAAAACCTCCACGACAACAAGGCGCCTGGCGGATGTTCCGGGGGCGTGTCTGCGCTGCCGTGGTTAAGCCACGTCTGCTTTGGTTCCGGACACGTGGACAGTGCATGATCCCTATGCTGTGAGATGCCCCTGTGCGTGGTCCACCCGCGCCTGCATGACCTTTTCGCTGATTGGCTCCCCTACTGCGCATGTCCTTCGTAAGCCTTATAAGCCTGTACGCTTCCTCAATAAAGCGGTTCCTGCTTCGACAGAACTCGCGGGTGCCTGCGGTGTTCTTGACCCGTCAACTTTACCTTTCCCGCTCACCTCGTAGGGAGTGCTTGTTCTGCCCCTGCTGGTCAGGGGCCAGTCTTGGGCTTGACCCGACACAGCCCTATGGAGGACATATCTTTGGGCAGACAGGGGAGTCCAGAGAAAGTCTCTCCCAGCATTTTCTACTTTTCAAGTGACATTGACTCAAAGTAATCAGTATACCAAAGTGGCATGTGTTGGGGTGACATTTTTCTGAGCTGATTCAAAACAGTTTTGTGTACAGTGCAGTTCAAGCATAACTGCCAAGAATGCACACAGTAGGTGAGTGTGAATGAGATGAGGGTATACAGATGAGCTGGCCAGACTTCCAAAAATCATACTCAGTAACTTGAGATTTAAATATCATGTTATGTTAAATCTAGTAATAGACATTCATGAAATGCCTGCATCATTTCTAAGTTAAACCACTGAAACTTGGGCGTAGCGCTGTGGCCTCGTAGGTTAAGCCTCTGTCAGCAGTGCCAGCATGCCATATGGGTCTGTATTCCTGCGGTCAGCACCACACATGGGCGACATGCGCCTGTGGTACACACGGGTCTGTATTCCTGTGTCAGCACCACACATG
>CM027387.1:107742750-107752849 GCA_015711505.1 Sylvilagus bachmani
AGCATTGTGGGGCAGCAGTTTAAGCTGGCACCTGTGACCCCAGCGTCCCACATGAGTTGGGTTCTGGTTCCGGTTGCTCCACTTCTGATCCAGCTCCTGCTAATGGTCTAGGAAAACGGTGGGAGATGGCCCAAGTACTCAGGCCTCTCCCACCCACGTAAGAGACCTGGAGGAAGCTCCCGGCTCCTGGCCCAGCCTGGCCCAGCCCTGGCTGTTGCAGCCATTTGGGGAGTGAAACAGGAGATGGGAATTCCTTTCTCTCTCACTGTAACTCTTCCTTTCAAATAAATAAATCTCTTAAAAAGAAAAAAGAAAAGACACTGTCCTCAAGGCACAGACTGCTTCAGCGCTGGCAGGCCGGCAACCTTGCCACACTTTTTAGGTCATCCTGCCCTGGTGCTTGCCAAAATGCTGATAACACTGTTGAGAGAAATACCCACGACGCTCTGTGCCGAGTTCCCTTAGCTCAGCCACGTGGTATCCCTGAATGTGAGAGTCTAGGGGGTTGAAAAGCAGGACAGGGTGAGCATTTGGCCTAGAGGGAGTCCGTATCCCAGGCTGTGGGTCCTGGGTTTAAGTCTCAGCTCTACTTCCAATTCCAGCTTTCTGCTAATGCACCTTGGGAGGCAACGGGTGCCAGCTCAAGTCCTCGGGTCGCTGATCCCCATGTGCTTTTCTTGGCCCCTGGCTTCAGCCTGTCCCAGCCCCATCTGGGACATTTGAAGCAGATGGGAGACCTCTCTCCTCTCTTTTTTTCCCCTTTCAAATAAATAGAATGAATTTAAATTTTTTGCAAAAATTAATTTCTAAAAAAATTTTTATTTGAGGGGCTGACGCTGTGGCCTAGCAGGTAAAGCAACCACCTGCAGTGCCAGCATCCCACATGGGCACGGGTTCGAGACCCGGCTGCTTCACTTCCCATCCAGCTCTCTGCTGTGGCCTGGGAAAGCAGTGGAAGATGGCCCAAGTGCTTGGGCCCCTGAACCCGTGTGGGACGCCCGGAGTAAGCTCCTGGCTCTTGGCTTCCGATCGGCGCAGCTCCAGCCGTTGTGGCCATTTGGGGAATGAACCAGCAGATGGAAGACCTCTCTCTCTCTCTGACTCTCCTCTCTCTGTGTAACTCCAACTTTCAAATAAATAAATAAATCTTCAAAAAAAAAACAAATAAATCTTTAAAAAAATTTTTATTTGAAAGACAGAGTACAGAGAGAGAAAGGGAAAAAAAGAGAGAGAGTGAGAGAGAGAAAGAGAGATCCTCCATTAGTTGGTTCACTCCCCAAATGGCTGTCAATGGCCAGAACAGGGACGGTCCAAAGCCAGGAGCCAGGAGCTTTGTCCAGGTCTCCCACATGGGTACAGGGGCCCAAGCACCTGGGACATCTGCTGCTGCTTTCCCAGACACATTAGCAGGGAGCTGGATTGGAAGTGGGGCAGATGGAACTTGAACTGGTGCCCATATGGGATGTCGGCACTGCAGGTGGCAGCTTTACCTGCTATGCCACAATGCTGGCCCCCCAAAATTAATTTTTTAAAAAAGATTTATGTATTTATTTGAAAGTCAGAGTTACACAGAGAGAGAGGGAGAGGCAGAGAAAGAGAGGTCTTCCATCCGCGGGTTCACTCCCCAATTGGCCACAATGGCCGGAGCTGCACCGATCTTAAGCCAGGAGCCAGGAGCTTCTTCTGGGTCTCCCATGTGGGTGCAGGGGTCAAGGACTTGGGCCATCCTCTACTGCTTTCCCAGACCACAGCAGAGAGCTGGATCAGAAGTGGAGCAGCCAGGTCTCGAACCAGCACCCATATGGGATGTTGGCGCTTTAGGCCATGGCGTTAACCCACTGTGCCACAGCGCCGGCCCCCCAAAATTAATTTTTTTTGACAGGCAGAGTGGACAGTGAGAGAGAGAGAGAGACAGAGAGAAAGGTATTCCTTTACCGTTGCGTGCTGCGGCCAGCACACTGCGCTGATCCGATGGCAGGAGCCAGGTGCTTCTCCTGGTCTCCTATGGGGTGCAGGGCCCAAGCACCTGGGCCATCCTCCACTGCACTCCCGGGCCACAGCAGAGAGCTGGCCTGGAAGAGGGGCAACTGGGCCAAAATTAATTTTTAAATGACCTGAGATGAACTGAACTCATTGGCCACCCTGACAAACCACCTTCTTAAAAACATTTCACAACATTGAATTAAATATTTAAAACATTTTAGATGCATGTTCAAGCTATAAAAAAGTAAGGAAACTTCTCAAAAGGCAAAAAAAATCAAAGGAGAAAAAATTGAGAAGGACAAGTGACCGCTAAGCCTGCAGTGCCTCGGGGCGTCTGCTGAGGCTGAGCGCCAAGGCTGCACCTCTACCGCCTGGAGGGGAAGGGGGATGAGAACAGCTATAGCAAAGGCCCACAACTCCCTGAGCGCCAAGGCTGCACCTCTACCGCCTGGAGGGGAAGGGGGATGAGAACAGCTATAGCAAAGGCCCACAACTCCCTGAGCGCCACAGGCTGCCAGGCAGTGCTCCAGTGGCTCCCATCTCCTAACCGAGCTTGCAGCCAGGCAGCTCCCGGGTCTACACAGAAAGCAGCACAGCAGAGGGGCTCCACCCAGGGAAGGACTGAGCCAGGAAAGCACGCCTTGTAGACCGCGATGAGGACGCCTCTGTGGGGGTCAGTGGGGAGAGGGACACGCTCACTTAGGTTTCAAATCCAGATCCACACATACATAAAAACAAAACATTCAGGCGAAATGTTTAGTTGTACAAATGGGAAGAGCCACCTAGCTGCAGGTAGAAGCAAACTTTCTCTGAAGGAATGCGTCCCCACCCAAGGTCCAGGAGGGCCTGCTCCCCTGTTCTTTTCAGTTCTGAAGAACAAAAGCAAA
This sequence comes from Sylvilagus bachmani, assembly GCA_015711505.1. Taxonomy (NCBI): domain Eukaryota; kingdom Metazoa; phylum Chordata; class Mammalia; order Lagomorpha; family Leporidae; genus Sylvilagus; species Sylvilagus bachmani. The sequence goes on from CM027387.1 coordinate 107,745,621, forward strand.
CCCCTGAGCCCCTGGCTGAGTAAAGGCTCTGCTCCACAGATAAGTAACGCCTGCTGTGAACTCCAGAAGCCGACCTTGGAAAGCCAGCTGCGGTGGCAAAGAAGCTGACCCTCCCCGTTCAGCGTGGCCAGAGGCTTGACTTTATTGGGACAATCCAAAGTAAGGGCATGGTGGCTCTGGCCTAAGTGGGCTTCATCCTGATTAATAAACACTGAAATTCTTTGCTTTTTTCTGCTCTCAGCCAGAGAGTGGACTGTGCCCCACTCCGCCCTCCTTGTGTAAAGTAAAGCCATCCACAAGCAAGTTCCCCGCGGAACTGGAACTGCGATGATTGTGCAAGATGCCCTTACCAGACCTGCATCTGGCTCGGCGTCTGGCTCGGCAGCGCAGCCTCCTCAGCGGCCTCTGTGAGAACCGCAGACTGTCCTCCCCACCAAGCAGGACAATGGTTCTCCAGTTGCCTCATCTATTGTTAGACTAAACTCTGTCTTTCCTTTACCCTCAAACCTTTGCTATTCTGAGACAGAGACCAAGCTTTCGGTAACATGCTCAAGTTCCAGTGATTACGATATAGAGTAAAAGCAAAAAACAAACAAACAAACCAACCCAGACAATATATGAGGAACCAACCATCATGAATGAATCATCATGAATCATCATGAATGAAGAAGCAAACACCAGAATCAGATAAGCAGAGACTTTAAATACTAGAACGGGCGAGCATCCGGCCTAGTAACTAGGCTGCTGATCAGGGTGCAGGGTCCTACCTTAGAGCACCTGGTCCAATTTCCTGCTCCAGCTTCCTGGTAACATGGACCTGGGAGGCAGCAGTGAGGCCTCGGCCAGGCAGGCTCCTGCCTCGCACACGGAGGCCTGAGCTCCTGGCTCCCAGCCGTGGTCCCCCGGCTGTTGCAGGCACTGGGGAGTGAGCCAACAAGTGGGAGTTTTCTCTCATTGACCCTTGTCTGTCTGTCTCTCAAACACATTAAAAATATATATTAGGACTTTATAACATAGAAGTCAGTATTTTAAAATAAACAGAAAAATCAATAGTATGAATAAACAACAGGAGACTAAAAATCACCACTCAGGTTTGACCTTCTACTTCACAGATTTCTGGTGGAAATGATCTGGGTAATCAGAGACAAGCCACCTGAAGAAGCAATATCAAAGACTGAAATCTCAAATAAGTGCAACTAGCATAATAGCTCTCAACTGACTCCACCCAATATCTCAGTTTGGGTTTGTTTTTCTTTAAAGTCAATATATGAGAGGGCTGATTAAGACCATTCTGGAAAAAAAACTGAGCCCATATGATAAACCCATTTATCATAGTGTTCCTGAAAGAAAAACCTCTCTACACCAGGGAAGAGGGCTCCTTCTCACTTGAAATTATTGTTTAAAATTCAGGATCTAGCAATTATGTTGCTGCCTATATTTTAAAATTCCGTTATAAAAGTGGGTTTTATAGTTGATACTTTAATAAACCAATTATGAAGCAAATCAATGTTTAAAGTATATAAAATTATTAATAACAGCATATGCAATAGAAGTGGAAAGGTAAAATGACTTAAAAATCTAAAAGTCACATCAAAAATATTTTTAAAGGCTTATTTATTTATTTTGAAAGGCAGAGTTACAGAGAGAGGGAGAGACAGAGAAAGATCAATCTTCTATCTTCTGGTTCACTTCCCAAATGACCACAATGGCCAGTGCTGGGCTAAGCTGGATCCAGGGGCTTCATCTGGGTCTCCCACATGGGTAGAAGGCACCCAAACACTTGGACTATCTTCCTCTGTTTTTCCTAGGCCATTAGCAGGAAACTGGATTGGAAGTGGAGCAGCCAGGACATGAACTGGCACCAGTATGGGATGCCAGCATTGCAGGTGGTTGCATTACCCACTATATCACAATGCCATTTTCTATAAATACTTTGCAATTGTATTTATTTGAAAGGCAGAGAGACAGAGAGCTGCTATTCGTGGTCCATTCTCTTCCACACAGGTTGCCAAGGACTCCACTACTTGAGCCATCACCCACTGCTTCCCACGGTGTGTGTTAGCAGGAAGTCCCATCACCCACTGCTTCCCACGGTGTGTGTTAGCAGAAAGTTGGAATTGGGTCCAGTGCAGAGGGTCAATCCCAGGCACTTCAATATGCAACTTGGAATGCAGGAGACACAGCTAGCTCACACACACACACACACACACACACACACACAGAGAGAGAGAGAGAGAGAGAGAGAGAGAGAGAGAGAGAATACATCTTCTATCTTACTCTCCAGATGGCCTCAGTAGCCAGGGCTGGGCCAGGTTGAAGCAGGAACTCCATCCAGGTCTCCCATTTGAATAGCAGGAGTTCACGTGTTGGAGCCATCACCTGCTGTTACACCTCAGCAGGGAGCTGGAGTGGAAGTGGAGGAGCTGGGACTCAATATGGGATGCTAGTGTTCTAGGTTGTGATTCAACTACACCAAGACTCCCATCCCATCTGGAAGAGGAAAGTAAAAGGAGTAAAGCCCTGGTATGCCACAGAAGGAAGGCAGTAGACAATCTTTATAGATGTGACGGTGGTGCTAGAGAATTTGAAGACACAAGTCAGTAAAAATGGAGACTTCTAATAGGGAGACCAGAATCTTGGAGAAGTGGAGTAGGTACCATTACTTTCCTTTTTTTCTACCATGATAGTAACCACAAACTATATTTACTCATGTGTAAGGATGACCTTGATTTTTTTTTAAAAAAAGACTTACTTGAGAGGCTGGAGTTGTGATGCGTCAGGTTAAGGAAATCCCAGAGTCCCGGCTGCTCCACTTCTGATGCAGCTGCCTGCTCATGCGCCTGGGAAAGTGGTGGAAAATGGCTCAAGTGCTTGGGCGCCTGTGCTCACATGGGAGACCTGGATAGAGCTTCAGCCTCCTGGCTTCAGCCCGGCCCAGCCCCAGCCTCGTGGGCATTTGGAGAGTGAACCAGTGGATGGAGGTTCTCTCTCACTCCCCTCACCTCCTCTATCTTCCCCTCCATCACTCTTTCAAATGAATGAATAAATATTATTTTAAAAGATGTATTTGAAAGGTAGTGTGACAGAGAGAGAGGGAGAGCCAAAGAGAGAAACTTCCATCTGTGCGCTCACTCCCACATAGCTTGGACTGAGCCAGGCTGAAGCCAGGAGACAGGAACTCCATCCTCCAGGTCCCTCATGGGTGTGGCAGGGACTCAATAATCAAGACATCATCTGTTGCATTAGCACGAAGCTGGGTTGGAAGCAGAGTAGCCAGGACTCAAACCAGCGTTCTACCATGGCATGTGGGCATCTCAAATGGCAGCTTGACCTGCTATGGCCCAGTTCTGGCCCCATGTGACTGTGATTTTAAAAATAGGACAATTTCCTTTCCTCTGCGTCTCCTGCAGTTGCTCATGACACTGAGAGGAAAGAAAGCCGGGGGAAGAACGTGGTTCCAGGCTCTGCTCTTGTGAAGAAGCCTCAAGCCCGGGAAGTGGTAAATCCATTTGAGAAAAGGCCTAAGAATCTGGCGATGGATAGGACATCTAGCCCAAAAGGAAGCTCACTTGTTTTGTCAACGGCCTTGCTGTATCCCACTGCAGAAGTAAAGGGCTGTCCTCTTAGGTCTGAAACAGCCTTCCGTGACTAATCAGCTCTTCCAGGCCTTGGGCAGCTGAGAAGCTACGGAATTGAGTAACCCAGCTCACAAGTGGAGAAAGGCGATAAAGGAAAAGAAAGAGATGTCTGGTGGCTCAGGTCAAGTAGAGAGCTGTGGCAAAGGGATGTCCCCACTAGAAGACCACTCGTTCTTCAAGCATTCGCACCTTGGTGGAGAGTAAGACTCAGCTGGTGGGACTGTCCATGACGTGGCCCCAACTGAGCTTGTCACCTTCCTGCCTGCCTCGTGTCAAACGGAAGGCGCCTTACAGCATCCTCCTGCCATTCACATGCGAGACCCAGTTGGGAGTTAACAGGTTCCTGGCTTTAGCCTGGCCCAACCCCAGCCATTGTAGCCATTTGGGAATGAACCAACAGATGATAAATCAGTCAGTCAGTCAGTCAGTCTCTCTCTCTCTCTCTCTCGCTATATATATATGTGTGTATATATATATATATATATATATATATATATATATATATAGCATTACTTTTTAAAAAAAATGTATGTATTTGAGGGGCTGGTGCTATGGTACAGTAGGTTAATCCTCTGCCTGTGGCACCAGCATCCCATATGGGTGCAGTTCTAGTCCCAGCTGCTCCTCTTCTATTCTAGCTCTCCACTCTGGCCTGGGAAAGCAGTAGAAGATGGTTCAAGTGCTTGGGCTCCTGCACCCACGTGGGAGACCCAGAAGCAGCTCATAGCTCCTGGCTTCACATCAGCCCAGCTCCAGCCATTGTGGCCATCTGGGGAGTGAATGAGTGAATGGAAGACCTCTCTCTGTTCCTCCTTCTCACTGTCTGTAACTACCTCTCAAATAAATAAAAAAAATCTTTTAAAGAAATGTATGTATGTGAAGGGCACAGAGGCATAGAGATAGACAGATAGAGGGAGACCTTCCATCCACTGTATCACTACCCAAATGACCACAAAAGCCAAGGCTAGGCTGGGCCAGGCCAAAGCCAGAAGCGTGGTACTCAAAGCAGGACACCAAGGTGGGTGGCCAAGACCCAAGTGTTGGGCTGCTCCCTGCTCCTCCCAGGGTGGTCATTAGCAAGCAGCTAGGGCTGGAAGCAGATCTGAGACTCCGAGTGCAGATCAGCCATTCCAGCGTGGGCGCAGGCCTCCAAAGCAGGAACCTAATTACTACATCAAACACTGGCAACAGCATTACTGTTTACAAAACCAGTCTGCTCACTTTGTCCCGTGCACCCAGTGTCACGGGCCTGTGGGTTCTGCCCACGTGTGCACCCCCACATCACTGCCCGTCATGGAGCTCTCATGGCTGCAGCAGCTCTGAAACGGAAGATCACGTGGAGCGGTGGTTAGGGCTGCAGACACGGGGACAAGGACACATTCTGCCCTCACTAGGGACTGAAGGTGAGGCAGGCGGGCGGGGCAGAAAAAGAGCAGCCTGTGGCAAGAGCGGAGAGCAGCTGAACAACACCAGCAACAGATTCGACACTGGCAGAGTGGACAAGGAGACACTGCCACGCATGGCGATCAGCTCCACCTGCTGTTCCGGCCACGCTGTCTACTTCTGGCTGGGGTTCTGCCTGACAATCTGCCCGACCACCCCTGACAGCCTCCTGGGAGCTGGCACCTCCAGGGGAGAAGCTTTGTGACACAATTTCAATACAAAGTAAACCGATTCATCAAAATTCTAAAAAATAGGGTGTGGAAACGTTATAGCGAATGCTCAACCCGTGACAGCACGTCTGAACACTCGTCCGAGGGGTTAGAAAATGAAACCAAACCCAAGAAAGTGACATCATTGCACAGTGGGCAGTGTTATTTATGAAGTTGGCTGGCCAAGATAATGCCAAAGGCTCAGAAGTGGGTTCACACACAAGAGAGTAGCTTCTTGTTCTGGTTCACGATGTCCATCAAGACGCGGTTGTTGAGAAATAACTAGCACGCGCACAGCAGGCCGTCCCCGGTTGTCTGACTGCTGTCCACATACTAACTTCATGTTTTCTTAAGAGTTATTTATTTTTATCTGAAAGGCAGAGTCACACAGAAAGGACAGGGGAGGGGGGAGGGGGAGGGGGATATTCCATCTGCTGGTTCATTCCCCAAGTGGTCACAATGGAGCCAGGAGTCTCTCCATCTGGGTTTCCTACGTGGATGGCAGGGACCCAGGCACTTGGGCCATCCTCTGCTGCTTCTCCAGGCACATGATCAGGGGCTGGATTGGAAGTGGAGCAGCCGGGACTCGAACTGGTACCATGTGAGCAGAGTTGCAGGCAACAGCTTAACCCGCTGCACCACAATGCCAACCCCTATACTGACTTCTAAACAACTTTATTTCATCATTAATAATGAAGGATTTTTGATAACTTACAATTTTAGACCCTTGGATTTGGTACAGTTACGTGGCTTTTTAAGCTATAAACTAACAGTTACTCTATAAAGATTAAAAAAGAAAATATTCACATGGTTACTCTTGATAAAGAGAATGAGTTAAGAATCTTGGTGTTTTTGAACAACTATGGAGAATATTTTTTTTTAATTTATTGGAAAGGCAAAGGTACAGAGAGAAAGAGAGGGACACACACACAGAAAAAGAGAGAGAGAGAGAGAGAGAGAGAGAGAGAGAGAAACTTCTAGTGTAGGTTTATTCCCCAAATGGTTGCAATGGCCAGGGTTAGGCCAGCCTGAAGCCAGGATGCAGGATCTGGGTCTCCCACATGGATGGCAGGGCCCAAGTATTTGGGCCATCTTCTGCTGCTTTTCAAGGCACATTAGCAAGAAGGTGGATCACAGGCAGAGCAACTGGGACTCGAACCATTGCTCATATGGGCTGCTTAACCCTCTGAGCCACAATGCCAGCTCCATTTATGGAGAATCTTAATACCAGATGATTATAGGTATTATTTTTAGGTGCTTGATTATAGAGTAGGAATGGCATGCATTGTTTACAACGGGGTAGAACTAACCTCACCAGATCCAGCCAGTGCTGGATTTCTCAGTGAATTGGGAACAGATTCCTGTTCCTCTTCATACCTGTCAACACGACTTATTTAAAACAAGGATTTATATGATAGGCAGAGTGAGAGAGGGAAAGACAGAGAGAGAAAGAGAACTCCCATTCACTGGTCCACTTTGCAAATGGTCACAGCAGCCGGGGTTGGGCAAGGCTGAAGCCAGGAGCCTGGAACTCCATCCAAATGTGGGAGGGGCCCAAATACATCTTCTGTTTTCCCAGGTGCATTAGCAGGGAGCTGGACCAGAAGCAGAGCAGCTGGGACTCAAACTGGCGCTCCACTGCGGGATGCTGCGTTGCAGACAGCAGCTTCCTCTGCTGTCACAGTGCTGTGCCCTGCCCGCCAGTCTCTGTGCAGAGTCTATTTTTTTTAATGAATTTCCATGTTGGTTTCAGGCTCTTGCTATTCAAATTCTTTCTCCAGGAAGCTGCCAACCACAGTGGCAGCACGTCGGGAGAGTCCCCAGGCACTGCCCTGAGTGACACTCACTAGGGGAACAGGGAGGTCAATCACGGGAGAAGTTGAAAGGTCATGGTGAAAAGGAGGGGCCCATTGTGCTGCGGGCTCTTCCTGGCACTGAC
>CM027387.1:107753349-107773268 GCA_015711505.1 Sylvilagus bachmani
GTCACCTCTGCGGAGCGCCGTCCCCGTGTCCAGTGTGTGTGCAGTGCAGGGACGCCAAGGCTCCGCCTCCTGCCCGGCCGCACGCCTGGGAGCAGGACTGCAGTCACGCGGTGGCGCCTGCCGTCTAGGGAAGCACGCGCCAGCTCCTCTCTGGAGGAGACTTGGGGTTTTCCGGGAGCGCTGAGCCGTCCTGGCCGGGGCAGGGTCGAGACCTGGTGCACTTGGCCGTACCGCAGGGCCCGCGCTGCTTCCCCACATGGCTCGGCTACTTCCTGGAGTTGGATCTGAGCCCGAACAAGGCGATGATGTCCGTCATCGCCTGCTTCACGTGCTTCCCAAAGCGGTGAGAATCCTGCAGCAGAAAACGAGACTCGTGAAAGGCGGCCCACCGCGCTTCAAGTGCTTGCACGTGGACTCTAACAAGGAGTTCAATGAAAGTGTCGTGTTGTCTTGTGCCAGCTCTAAGCTTTGATCTCTGGCTTCGGCATTATCCCATCCATGTTCTAGGGAAGTGTCCCAGTTCCTGGACGCATGACTGTTCCCACTGAGGATAAACACTGCGTCAACACCGTCGGCAAACAGCGCCTGTTCTGCGGGCTGCCAGCGCCCAGGCGGTGCCTGTCAGGATGGGGGTGCCGGCCAGGCGCGGTCACTGCTTTTAGGATCCCACACGGCCCTGCTGCATCATGTGGGCATGTTTTGTTTTGTTTTTCAAAAAAAAAAGTTTTATTTATTCGCGAGGCAGAGGGAGAGAGTGAGCTCCCACGCCGGCTGGGGCTGGGCCAGGTGGAAGCTGGAAGCCAGACCACAGGCTCAGGAGCAGAGCTGTGGCCTCCAGTATGGGACTCAGGTGTCCTGACAAGAGCCTGCCCGTGTGTGGCCTCCGGAGCCCAGCACCCCGGGCGCCCCTTGCACCCGCCCCTACTCAGACTGCCAACCAGTGTCCCCAGCGACGGGACCTGCGTCAAACCAGGTTTCTGTGAGACTGTGCAATGAGGACTCTGAAGTTCATGCATTTGCAATGTAAGCACAGAAGAGTAGATAACTGGACTGGAACTTTCTCGACCACGGGCCCGCCCCAGAAGCAAGAGGGAGAGAGAACTCTTCGGGAAAGCAGCCCTTACCGTCTCGGGGCAGGAGAACTTGGAGGAAATGTGGAAGTTGATGAAGTTCTCGCCCACGATGATGTACGACACGCCATAGCCGTCATCCGCAACCTACGGGACAACGTGCTCCAGTGCGCCGCAGGGAGGCGAGCCGACGGGACGGACTTCCTAACGTTCTGAACGGAGCCGCCCTCAGCACGTCACACGGAACGTGCCGATTCCCTGACAACCGTGCACACGCAAGGAACCCAGGTGGGCTGCAGTGGGCGGGTGGGGCAGGCCTTGTCCCTCCACGCCGCCCACGCCCGCTGCACTCACCGGCCCGAAGCCCCCTCCGCTGGACAAGTGGTCCGGGTTCTTGTCAAAGTCGAAGAGTTCCACCTGCTGCTGAGGGGTCTGGCTTGTTGACAGCCTCCAGGGCTCAGCCAACACCTGCAGGGAGAAACTGAGTCGGAATCCCGCCTCCTGGGGGCCTGCAGAGGCCCTGGGGAGCAAGGCGGGGTTGCTGGGCTGCTGCCGGTTTCACACGCAAGAGAGCTGACGGCTGTCACAGTGACGGAGTCACGCAGCACGTGGCTTCCCAGGGCAATTAAAACTCACGTTCACACCATGCGGGATCATATAACTGTGAAACAGCATGATGGGGAAAAAACTAATCCCCAGTCCTTATCACAGATGTTTCATGGCTTAAGAGTGTGAAGAATTACGCTGACTGCTGGAGAAACAGCCGGACAGCCATGCTCGCCTGAGGGCTACACCAGCCTCCAGGTGTGAAACACCGGATGGCGCAATGCAGGGAAGTGCCTGTGGCTGCGGCCATGAATCAGGGCTAAGCCTGCCAGCAGACGCCGCCAGGGACGCACGGCCCGCCTCGGAGCCACACACCCGTTTTCAGACGCGTCCCGCGGCAGGCCTGCATGTGCTGGGCCCATCAGGAGACCGAGGGAGCCGCCCCGGGAAGCGGCCTCACCTCCTTCAGGAACGGGGACTCGACCGCGAGGTACTTGGACACCACGTAGAGGCAGAAGAGGTGCCGGTCGATCCCGGCGCCGGTCATGGCGAGGCGGTACAGGTGCTGGTGCTTCTCGGACGCCAGCCTGAACAGTCGGAGCCTCTGTTCCACCTGCATGGCAAAGGGGCGGGCCGGCACGCGTCAGCCCGGCCACGGGGGTCTACGTTCCTGGGGAGGGAGGCAGGCGCCTGGGGCCTCCTGACGACACACAGGGGGCGCCTGCCCCTTCCCAGATTGGCGCCTGCAATGGGGGGGGGTCTCCACACAGAGGGGCAGGTCTCTGGGGAAGCACGCCGGGGTCGCGGTGTGCATGCCCCGCATCAGTTCACCCGACACACACGCGGTCACAAGCGGGTGGCAGAGCGCACGCTGCCCCGGCTCCCGGTCTGCACGCGGAGTTCTGTCCTCTCGCTCATGACCGCGTCACCCTGGGCTGTGACCCCCACCCCTGCAGAGAGCTCTGGCCCAGGAGTCCCCTAAAGCTGGGCTTCTGGCCTTGGAGATCCGCCCCGAGTGGCTGCTTCAGGTTCTCCGGCTCGGTGCTGAAATGGCATCCGGGCACGCGGTGCCCTCGGGGCGGTCTGTGGCCCTGGCCCCACCTGCTCCTCAGGGCTGTCTTTGGAGAGCCGCCTCAGAGCCACCAGCCACGACACCGGCTGACCTCTGCCAGCGGAACGGGGAGCCTCTCCTGAACAGAGCGCTCCCCGGAAGGGAACCTGCCCTGGGTGGGGTCGGGGGCCAGGCACGTGCTGACCTCTGCCACGTACTAGGTGCATGGCCAGCAGTTCGCTGACCTTCCTCTGAGTCTGTTTCTGCCTCCATGAATGGCAGGTGATGACACGTCACAGGCTAGCGCTGGGATTTCTACAGGCAGCGTGCAGAAACCCCTTGCCCGAGCCTGGCGCCCACGACCCCGCGGGGGCAACAGCCTGCTGAGGCCAGGAGGAAGGCTGCTGTGTGAGCCACTCTTCCTCACCCTCACGCCAGCTGCTCCGCTGCTCTGCAGCCTCTCCCTGACGTCCCTCTGCCCCGTGTGTCGTATCTGGTTCTATTTAAAGACTGTAGCAAGGACCAGCTGCTTTCCAGAAACCAAGTTTAAAACACTGCTCCGTGCGCCATGTCCCTACCTGGGAGACACTGATGTCTGTCCCGTCCCCCCTGTGTTACACTGATCTCTGTCCTGTCCCTCCTGTGTTACACTGACGTCTGTCCTGTCCCTCCTGTGTTACACTGACGTCTGTCCTGTCCCTCCTGTGTTACACTGATGTCTGTCCTGTCTCTCCCATGTTACACTGATCTCTGTCCTGTCCCTCCTGTGTTACACTGATGTCTGTCCTGTCCCTCCCGTGTTACACTGACGTCTGTCCCGTCCCTCCTGTGTTACACTGATGTCTGTCCTGTCCCTCCTGTGTTACACTGACGTCTGTCCTGTCCATGTCTGTGTTACACTGATGTCTGTCCTGTCCATGTCTGTGTTACACTGATGTCTGTCCTGTCCCTCCCGTGTTACACTGACGTCTGTCCTGTCCCTCCCGTGTTACACTGATGTCTGTCCTGTCCCTCCCGTGTTACACTGACGTCTGTCCCGTCCCTCCCGTGTTACACTGATATCTGTCCTGTCCCTCCCGTGTTACACTGATGCCTGTCCTGTCCCTCCCGTGTTACACTGACGTCTGTCCTGTCCATGTCTGTGTTACACTGATGTCTGTCCTGTCCGTGCTGTCCACTGTAAAGGGTGGAGGGAAGTTGATGTGGGGGGAGGAGAGGTCATGATGAAGGCACAGAGGCCGCACCGCAGCCCCCACAGCCCTCAGGAGAGGCAGGGAGGCGCTGTGTGTTACCGTCTGGGTGGGGTCCGCCATGGCCAGCACGAAGTTGCACGACTCGGTGGTGCAGGAGCGCACGGTCTCCGTCCTCCCCTCCCGGAACAGCCGGGTCATGGAGGCCTCGTAGGTGAGGCAGAATTTGCCCATGTCCTGGGGAAGGAAGAGGGTTTCAGTAGAGGGCCAGGCACGCGGACGAGAGCTGAGGCAGAAGGATGACTGGCTGAGCTGGTGAGGAGCTGGGGACTGCACCATGGGCTTTTGTTATCGTCCGTTCTGACCCACGGCTGTCACGTGGCAGCACACGGGGTGGCATCTGCATCCGGACAGGCTGGGTGGGGGTCAGCCCCTGGCCGACCCAGCTCTGAATCGCTGTCACTCCCCTGTCAGGAGGACGGGTCGCAGCCCTGGCCCCAGGAGCAAACTTTCTCCCTGGGGGCAGTCCTGCATGCATGGTGACCTCTCAGCCCACCGGGGACCTCAGAGGCCATCGAGCTGAACAGTTCCTCCTGCCCGGCGACACTGCGGCCACTGTGACACGGGGTACGACACGGGGCTCACCGCGGCTCTGCCGGGCCTGTAACGGGTAGCGCACATTCGACCACAGGCCATTCTTAACCCAGCTCAGGAAAACAAACCATGCGTTCCAGTTTTTACCGATCACGGGATGCCTCCCACCATTAGAGTGGCCTCTCCCAGCTTATGAGAACAGGTGGGGCCGGCATGTGGTGTGGCAGCCCAGAGGTCCCTTGGCAACACACACACCAGTGGGAGTGTCTGCTCCCTGGTTTCCAATCCAGCTGCTGCTGTCTTGCTCCTGGGAGGCGACAGATGATGATGGCTCAAGCGGCACATCTCTGCTCCCGCGCACGTGGGGACCTGGATGGATTCTGTGCTCCTGGCTTAGGCCTGGCCCAGCCCGGGCTCTCAGACACAGGAGGAGGGTGCCTGGAGCTCACCACTAACCCTGCACCAACGGCCTGCGCTGGGCTCAGGATGGCGACAGGAGCACTTTAGCCGGCCAGCTATGTCCCCTCGTGCGTGTCCTAATGTGCAGTCTGTCCGTCCGCAGAGGGAGCCTCCTGTGCGTCCCACAGGACGGCCCTGAACTCAGCAGGATTGTGAATCCGTGTCAGAGATGAACGCGCCGGCGTCTGGGAGGTGGGCCCAGGGCGAGGGGCTGAGGTCCCGGGTAGGGGCATGCCCTCAGAAAGTGGTTCTCCACACAGGGTCACTATAACTGTCTAAGTCATGTCCCCTCCCGGCCTCCCCACAGGCTCCACCACGGCTGTCTGCCGCCGTCCTGAGGCCGCCCAATCTTAGACCTGAGCTCCAGAGCCAGAGCAGGCCCCCGGTGACCGTCTGCATGCCACCCTTAAGGCACTGACGCGCACAGAGCTTTCCGGCTCAACTCCCCCCACGACGCACCAGCGGCACGGCACGGCACGGCACGGCACCTGCACAGTATCCTCCGCGGGACTCTCACTGCTTCGCAGATAAAGCAAGCAGCGCAAACGTGCCGTGCGTGGACCTGCCGTCTTATGGATGCTTGTCTCTCTTAAGATTTCATTTAAGGCAGCGAGCAGCAGAGAGAAGGGGAAGGAGGAAAGGCGGGAGGGAGGGAGGGAGAGGGTGCGCGCCCCTCCCCTGGTTCACTCCCCAAATGCCCGCCAGAGCCAGGCTATCAGCCGGGAGCTGGATCAGACGTGGGGCAGCCGGGACTCAAACTGGCGCTCCAACAGGGGTGCACCCATCGCGAACTGGGGCTCAACCCTCTGCCCCGCCGCCCCAGCCCGAGTGTGCTGCCCAGCTGGGACCACGTCCGCGCGTTCGTCTCCTGAATGAATGCCGCCGTTCCCCTGCCCCGTGAAGCCGTGGGCTGCAGGGGGCACCCTCGTGTCCCTACAGTGACGCAGCTGCCCCCACACGTCCCCCGTAAGCAGAGCTGCTAACAGTGGCACGCGGCCAGTCCGCACGATGCTGTATGCGGGCTCCGTGCACCTACATGGTCTCTTTTCCGGGTGTCGCTGCAGATTCTGGAACCGCCTTCCTGGTTCCAACCTGGACTTGGCTGTGGACGCGCCCCATGCCTGACACGGAATTCCACGGCAGCTCTCAGTCACGTGTCTCAGAGAACACGAGCCGAGTCCCCCCAGCCCCCAGGCCCCACGCAGAGCTCAGGATCCCGTGCATTCCACTGAGCTCGTGACGTCCTGCGTGTCCCGGCCTGCACAGGGACGGGCTCGATTCTAAGTGCACCCAGCTTGCGGGCAGTCTGGCAAGTCACCTGTCCCTGTGGGCGGAGTCTATCTTCTCCAGCTGCAGTGGGGCTGACCAGCACCTGGCTTCACCTGGGCCACAGGCCTTGTGGCACTTCTGCAATTCACCCCACCTCTCTGCACCTCACTTTCCACACCTGTGAAATGGGATCGAACACTCCCCGGCAGAGACAGAAGCAAGAGGGGCGTGAGCCACACAGAGCAGAAGGCACACAACAGAACAAGGGGCCGGCACTGTGGCACAGCGGGTTAAGACACTGCCTGCAGTGCCGGCATCCCATATGGGCGCTGGTTCAAGTCCTGGCTGTTCCACTTCTGATCCAGCTCTCTGCTGTGGTCTGGGAAAGCAGTGAGGATGGCCCAGGTCCTTGGACCCCTGCACCCATGTGGGAGACCCGGAAGAAACTCCTTGCTCCTGGCTTCAGATCAGTGCAGTTTCGGACACTGCGGCCAATTGGGGAGTGAACCAATGGATGGAAGACCTCTCTCTCTCTTTCTCTCTCTCTCTCTGCCTCTCCTTCTCTCTGTGTAACTCTGACTTCCAAATAAATAAATAAATCTTAAAAAAAAAAAGAACAAAACAAGCACAACCCAGCTGTGGCCACGTGGACACCACGCGCTTGGCCACGGGGACACCACGCGCTTGGCCACGGGGACACCACGCGCTTGGCCACGGGGACACCACGCACGCCACAGGTGTACAGCACTGAGGTTCCAAAATCAGGCTTCTCGTGCAGAAACGGGGCTCGTCCTGAGCCAACGCCACACAGACTTGGGTTCCCGGAAATAGGAAGCTTCACTGACGTCCTAGGCACAGGCTGCTACTCTGACAGGGGCTGTCACACGCAAGCCCGGAGCGGCCACCCGACAAGCTGGCGGTGTCCCCATTTGTGGACGAGGATGTCAGAGGTCAGAGCCATCACGTCATCTGCCCTGAGCGCCAGGGGCCTGTCTCGAGGTCCCCTCCCCACCCTGCTTCCAGCTCCGGACTCCCCCCTCCCGTGTCACGCCGGACCACTACCCCACAGGGCTGCTGCTGGCCTCGCTGCTGGCCTCGCAGACCCCGTTCGCCCTACAAACCCGCAGAGCCAGGAGGGCTGTGCTGTGGGTGCCAGATGTCGGGCCTTCCACACCCACTGGACTACCAGCCTTGGGCATGCGTGTGGGGCCACCCAAGTGCTCGCTCCCAGACCCGGCTCGTGGCCTCACCCTGTAGTGAGCGAGCTGGAGAGCCAGCTGCACGAAGGCGTCCGGGCTTGTCCGGCACTTCTTGATCAACCCTTTGCCGAAGGTGTCGAACGGGAAAGAATGGATGTCCACGTCGTCTGCCAGAAGCGACGCGCTGCTCAAGGACGTCTCTATCACCTCTTGACACTGAGAGAGGAGAGACAGGTGTCACTCGGGGGGAGGAGCGACTGACGTGAGAGGAAGACGATCGCAGCCACCGTGTCGCCCCTGCAAACCTCAGGCCTGCGCTGGGTCCCCCAGGAAGGTTACCCAGAAGCCCCAGGATAGTCACCGGCACAGAGCCCCGCCCCGGCGCAGTGGGGACACCAGGAGAGGCTCTGTGGCCGCTGGTCTCCAGTGAGATCCCAAAGGGCTTTGCTTTCTGGAGCTCACCGTGGCAACACCCCAGGGATCCAGGTGAAAACCAAACAAAGGGGCGACCTCATGACGGAACAGCATTCACCCAGAGCGGGCTCCTGCAGCCCCGCCCCCTCCCGCAGAGCACGCTGACAGTGGGAGGGGCTGCGGGAACAGGGGTGTGGGCAGCCTCTGCACCTTGCACCCCTCCTCACGGTAAACCTGAGACTGCTCCAGGAAACACAGCCTGGTTCATTACCCGGCCCTAAGGGCGAGTGCCCCTGCACAGGGTAGCTCTCCGCAGACCAGATCTGAGCACACACCAGCCCTGGGGTCGCAGGAGGAGCAGGCGGAACCAGGCAAGACAGGGAAGAGCGGCGGGACTAGCGCACTGCCTGCAAAGCTTCCTCCCGGGCCGCAGGGGTGCCGGCTGGCACGAGCTGGCACCTGGGACTTGCAGCCTGAGCCCTCTTCCCCAGAGGGTCCTGAGGAGTGGGCGGTGCCTGCGGCTTCAAGAGGAGCAACAGTAAGTGAACTGACCTGACACTAGCACTTCACCTCCCGCACTCTGCTCTCCGGAACAGGTGTGTGACTTTCCTGTTGCGCCCAGCCCAGCGCAGGGTGGATCGCGCCAGTACTGTCCAGATGCTACTATGTGGCAGAAGCATCCGTTACTGAGGCTGCTGGAGCCATGGCAGCAGCGTGGCCCCAGTCCGCTGTCCCCGGCCCCAGGGACAACACCTGGAAGACCCAGCTGTGAGAGCTGACTCCCTCCCAGCACAGGCACGCCACCACGGCTCGGTCCCCTGGACTCACCTCCACCGGGATGTCCCACTGCAGCCTGGTGGGGTACGGAATGCCGGGGTTGGTGTCCCCCTTACAGTGTCCGTCCTCCGCGTAGCCCAGCTGGAAGCAGTCGGTGGCCATGACGTACTGTCAAAAACGAGAACAATGAGCCCGGAAGCCAGACAACACAGCCTGACGTCCCCAGGGAGCCAGCGCACACGGCACTTCTGTCCTCTGCAGAGGTGGGACTCGGCTCCACTCCGGAGGAGAGTGATGACTCGGGAGGGGTCAACACCTGGCTGAAGATCACACGACCTGCGAGGCGCACAGCCAGGGTGCACGCTCAGAGTGTCAGCTGCAAACTCACAACAGGAAGCCCGGGTCCCGGCTCCAGGCCAGGGCCCCCCTGGTGCTACCATGCCCTTGACTGTCCTGTCACCTGTGTGGTACTAACTGCCACGCCCACGGGGGGACAGCAGACAACGGCCACGGGATGCAGGCCCAGACAGAGCGGGGGCTCTCCTCCACTGGGGGAAACCTAAACCGACCCCTACGACAGGGCTCCCGGGGCGCCTGAGCAGCGCCAGTGAGAGGGCAGTGACACGCAGCCCGCCCTCGGTATCTACGCGTTCCTGCTTCCAGGGCCCCTGTGGATTCTGCAGTCTCGGGACACTCAGGGCGCTTGTACAAGGGCCCAGCAACCCACACCGGAGGGAGAGCCCGCGCTCAGCCCTGGCTCTGCTCTGACTCAGCTTCCTGCTGTGTGCACACTGGGAGGCGGTGGTGACGGCCCGAGTGCTGGGTTCCCGCCACTCCCACAGGAGACCTGGATGGAGCTCCTGGCTCCTGGCTTTGGTCTGGCACAGCCCTGGCTGTTGTGGTCATTTGGGGAGTGACCCAGCAGACAGAAGATATCTCTATTGTATTTGTTTAAAAGAAAAGAAAGTTAAGAGATCAACAGATGCGGGGCTGGTGCTGTGGCACAGCAGTTGAAGCCACTGCCTACAACACTAGCATCCCATATGGGCACCGGTTTGAGACCCAGCTGCTCCATTTCCAACCCAGTTCTCTGCCAATGTGCCTGCCAAGGCAGCGAAAGATGGCCCAAGAGCTTGGGCCTCTGCACCCGTGTGGGAGACCCAGGATAGGCTCTGGGCTCCCAGCTTCGGCATGGCCCAGCCCCTGACTGTTGCAGCCGTCTGGGGAGTGAACCACAGGATGGATGATCTCTGTCTGTCTGTCTCTCTCTCTCTCTCTTTCTGTAACTCTCCCTTTCAAATAAATAAGTAAATATTTTCAAAAAAAGATATTAACATTTAAAAAATTCTTATTTGAAAGGCAGAGACAGAGAAACATCTTCCATCCGCTGGTTCATGCCCCAAACACTCGTCAGCAGCTGGGGCTGTGCCGGGAAGAAGCCCAGGGCTGGGAAGGCCGCCCGGCATCCCACGAGGGCGGCAGAGACTCGGCCGAGCCATCACCTACTGCGTCTCCGGGAGCAACTGACCGGCGCTGGACTGGAAGCAGAGCTGGGACTGCGCCCAGGCCCTCTGATCCGGGCTCGAGCACGCCGGGCAGCCTCGCAGCCCGCGCCAGGTCACACGAGGGACTGACGCAGCTGCCGATTGGGTATCTGAGGGCAATCCTGGGGCCCATCCCCCACGGACATGGGGTGACGGTATTTGCCCAAAGCCAGAGAGACTGCCCACTGCACACCTGAATGACCCAGGAAGCCCATTTCTGCTGTCTTCTCACCGAAACCCCCACACAAGTGCTCACGAGAATGCACACGGCACACCCATGGTCACGCATGTGCTGCGAGATGGGCGAACCTTGCGAACATCGTGCCAAGTTTAAGTCAACCCCAGAGGCTCCATGTCGCACACCCCCGTTTCTGGGAAAAGCCCATGCCAGGCTGGGCCAGAGAGAGCAGACGAGGGCGGGGCGGGGCTGGGGCACAAAGGGATGTGGGTGCTTTCTCGGGTGAGTTCACACCACCAGCAGAGAACACTGCCCACCAGAGCGCCTGCCCCGTGTGAGGCTGATGTCACGGCACTTGAATTGTCACCTGTTTCTAAAAACAAGGTTTCTTGAGAACTGGCATCCCTGTGCTCTGGAAGTTTCCATTCCGTCCAGGGCAGTGAAGAAACAAGATAACGTGGACTTTCATATCACCAATCTCACATCCAGGTGCCGGTCTGAGCTACTCCGCCCCGACCCGGCTCCCTGCTAATGTGCCTGGCAGGCAGCAGTGATGGCCCAGGTCGGGGCGCCTGCCCCCCATGGGGGGACCTGCCTTCGCCTGAGCTGGGTGGGCACTTAGGGAGTGAACCAGCAGGTCGCAGCTCTGTCTGCCCCCTTTCCCTGTCACTCTGCCTTTCAAATAAAGAAAGAAGTTCTAAAACACGCAGGGAGTAGGTCAGGTGTGACACTGCTGGGAGGGGCTTACTGCTCTGGTCTAGGGGAACAGAGGGCACTCTCAGGGAGGAGCTGGGGAGAAGACGGCAGAGGACACGGTGGAGCCACGTGGAGGGCGTGGACGCCCACAACTCAGGACCCCGGCGGCGAGAGCCGCAGCACTGGCTCTGGAGTGAGGTGCGACCAGACGGCAGCAGCCCATGCCACCGGCAATGCAGCGGCGGGAAGAGCCTGGCTGAGGCCAGCGTGGAGCCCTGTGGGGGACAGCGTGCCTGCCCACCTAAGGGAACAAAGGGGGGCATGTTCCTCTCTCCCACCGTCCGGCACCAGCATCCTGCAACTGGCCCAGAGAGGCTGCGTGCCATTTTGCACACAGGTAACAGCTCGTGTCCGTGTGCCCAGCACCAGCCGAGAGGACTGGCTGGGAGGACTGACAGGGGCTGGGTGCTCATGACTGCGGGAGGCCTGTGTGCCGGCTCTGTGGAAACACTGTGGCTGCGTGGGAGGACCCAGGGTGTGGCCGGGCCTCTGGGCGGCTCCCCATGCTCAGGGCTCCCTGATTCCCTGGTGAGGTCACTGCTGTGGGATCCTGTGTGTGGCTCCCGTGGCAGCGTGGGCGAATACTGCACCCACTGGGGCTGGTGCCCAGGCACTGGTCTCCGTTGAGCAGAGAGGGTGAGGGTGAGAATACGCCGACAGAACAGAACATACTTCCCCTCCGATCAAAAAAGAGAGAGATTCACCAGTTTGGACACTCCCCTCACCCTGCAGCACTGAGCAGAGCCCCTTGGCCACACCCAGCCCCCTCCGGTCATTCACTCCAAGAGTGGGCGTTCCAGTAAGTCAGAGGCATAGTGCGAAGACAAAAGCCAGCACAGGGGAAAACACCAACGAGTATCCCCACAAACACAGCGATCCAAGAGACAAGAATGCGGAAGAAACACGACGCCCCCCGGAGAACACAACACTCCAGTACTAGGGTGTGCAGACGAAGGGACTGAAGAAATCCCAGAAGCAGAATTTAAAAACTGACTGCAGGATCGCTTAGAAGTAATCAGAAACAAACTCACGAGCTAAGGAAATCTGTACATGACAGGAATGCAGAATTTCCACGTACAGTTGAGTTTTTGAAGAGAAATCAAAATGAAGAACTCAAGAGATCAAAGAAAAAACGCAGCGGGAAGTCTTACCAACAGACTCAGCGAGGCAGAAGAGAGAATATCAAGTTAGAAGACAAATATCGGGAAATTTTACAGTCAGACCAAAAAAACGAAGAAGAAATTAGAAAACGAAAACCAGTGTTGAGGGTCTCCTGACACTATCAGACGACCCAACACGTGGTTCTAGGAGTTCCTGGGGACATGGACAGAGTGACGGGATTGGAGGACTTCTAGTGAGATAAGTGCAGAAAACTCCCCAGATTGAGAAAGAAAGGACGGCCAAGTACAGGAAGCACAAACTGCTGACAGACGTGACCAGAAAAGACCCTCACCACAGTCAGTCAGCCGCTCCACAGTGAAACATAAAGGAAAGATTCTAACATGTGCAGGAGAGAAACGCCAGATTGCTCTCAGAGGATCTCCAATTACACTCGCAGCTGACGTCTCATCAGAAACCCACAGGCCAGGAGGGAATGGCGAGATATATTCCAACTCTTAAGAGAAAAAACTGTCGACCCAGAACACTGTGCCCTGCAAAGCTCTCGTTTATGGATGAAGGTGAGATAAAGACCTTCCATAAAACAGAAGTTGAAAGAATTTGTCACCACTCGTCCAGCCTTACAAAAGATGCTCAAGGATGTGCTGCACAGAAACACGGACACACGGACATCACGAAGAGAAGGTGAAGGCAGAAAACCCCCCAGTAAAAGCACAAAGGAGATCCAAAGTAAACAACAGGAATATCCAAAGTAAACAACAGGAATATCCAAAGTAAACAACAGGAATACTTATGGGAAACGGCAGGGCCAAGCCATCACTCATCAATAGTCACCTTCAGTGTAAATGGCCTCAACTCTCCAGTTAAAGGAGACATCCTGGCAGAATAGACTGAAAAACAAAACCCGTCTATTTGCTGCCTACAAGAAACGCATCTCACCAACAAGGATACATGCAGATGAAAATGAAAGGATGGAAGAAGATATTCCATGCTAACAGAAACCAAAAAAGAGCTGGCGTAGCCATCCTAATATCAGACAACACAGACTTTAACACAAAAACTGGTAAGAGACAAAGGGCACTATGTAATGATTAAGGGATCAATTCAACAGGGCACCTGGCTACTTAAAGAAATGTTAATGGATCTAAAGGGAGACACAGACTCCAGCACAATGGTCAGTGGGGACTTCAATACCTCACTTGCAGCAACGGACAGATCAACCAGACAGGAAACAGCAGGGAAATAACAGTAAATTGACAGTATAGACCAAACGGACCTAACGATACCCACAGAACTTTTCATCCCACAGTTGCAGAACACACATTCTTTTCATCAGTGTGTGGAACTTTCTCTAGGATAGACCACAGGTCTCAGCAAATTCAAAAAGATCAAAACCACACCGTGCATCTCCTCGGACCACAGTGGAATGAGGCTGGAAATCGCTAACTCCGGAATCCCTAGAGCCTATGCAAACACATGGAGACGGAACAACATGCTCCTGGATGAACACTGGGTCATTGCAGAAACCAAAACAGAAATCAAAAATTTCTGGAAATGAATGAAGACAATAATACAACATATCAAAACCTGCGGGATACAATAAAGGCAGCGTTACGAGGAAAGTTTATAGCAATTGGTGGCACATCAAGAAATTGTAAAGGAACCAAGTAAGTGAGCCATCAATGCATCTCCAGAACCTAGAAAAAACTGCAAACCAAACCCAAAACGAGCAGGAAAAAAGAAATAATTAAAATTAGAGAAGAAATAAATGAAATTGAAACCATAAAATACAAAAAGCCAGCAAAATGAAGAGCTGGTTTTTTGAAAAAATAAGTAAAGTTGACACACCACTGACCCAATTGACCAAAAAAAAAAAAAAAAAAAAAGGGAGAAGATCCAATAAAATGAGATGAAAAAGGAAATGTAACAAGACACCAAAAAGACTCATCAGAAATTACTACAAACAGCTATAGGCCAACACATTGGGAAACCTAGAAGAAATGGAGATTCCTGGACACATACAACCTACCTGAACTGAGTCATGAAGACACAGAAAACCTAAAGAGACCAATCAGCAAGACAGAAGTGGAATCAGTAATACAGTCCCTCCCAGCAAAGCAAAGCCCAGGACCGAACGGCTTCCCTGCTGAACTCCACCAGAAGTCTAAAGAACTATCCAAAAATTGAAAGGGAGGGATCCTCCCAAACTCCTTCTGTGAAGCCAGCATCACCTTAATTCCGAAACCTGAAAAAGATACAACAGAGAAAGAGAACTACAGACCAATTTCCCTGACGAACATAGAAACAAAAATTCTCAACAAAATATTAGCCAATCGAATCATTTACCTGGACCAAGTGGGATTTATCACTGCTATGCAGTGATGCAACACTTGCAAATAAATCAATGTAAGACATCATATTAACACACTGAAGAACAAAACCATGATGACCTCAATAGATGCAGAGAAAGCATTTGATAAGATACGGCACTCTGGGCCGGCGCTGTGGCGTAGTGGGTACAGCCCCTGCCTGCAGTGCCGGCATCCCACATGGGCGCCAGTGCGAATCCTGGTGCTCCACTTCCGATCCAGCTCTCTGCTGTGGCCTGGGAAGGCAGGAGAAGATGGCCCAGGCGCTTGGGAGACCTGGGAGAAGCTCCCGGCTCCTGCTTCGGATCGGCCTCCTAGAGCCGCGCCTCTGTCCCCACACATGCAGCACTTTCTTTCTCTTTCTCATCGTTTTCACACAGAAAACCCTTGGCTGCAGGAGAGCCGGGGAGGCTGTGCCAAGACCTCGGCCAGGGCTGAGACAGCAGCGGGAGAAGGTGGCACGGGGCCTCCCGAGCTCGGTGTGGTCACTCCTAGGGGAGGGGGGGTCGGCCAAGACCTGAAGGCAGGCGGAATGGGGCCAGGGCCAGGGCCAGGGCGGGCCAGGGCGGGCCAGGGTGGGCCAGGCAGCAGGACGGGTACAGGCAGGCCCTGACACAGAAAGCGCTGCTCTGGGCCTTGCCTGGCTGGAGAGAACAGTGCAGTGACACAGCTGTGCACAGAAATGCCAGAGGCAGGCCTTCCCAGAAGTCCGAGGGAAAGAGGTGAGGGCGTCAGGGGCTAAGGTTGAGCTGGGGCTTGCAAGGCCAGAACCCCACACTGCAGTTCTGGTTCACATCCCTGCTGCTCCTCTTCCCATCTAACCCCCTGCTGGTGCACCTGGGAAAGCCGTGGAGGACCCAGGTGCGTGGGCTCCTGACACCCACGTGGAGACCCAGATGGAGTTCCAGGTGCCTGGCTTCAGCCTGGCCCAGCCTCACACGCTGTGGCCACGGGGGAGTGAACCAGCAGACGGCAGATCCCTCTCTCTCGCTCTGTCAATCTGCCTTCAAATAAATCTTAAAAAATAAAACCGTGAAGCAGTAGACTAGGGGCAGTGAGGTGACTGGCCTCTGGGCACTGGGCTGCGACCCCGCACACGCTGTGCCTTTAAGGACTCTGACTCGGCGGCGTCTTGAGTTAGAGAAGCAGGATGATTAAAAATACCACAAAGAGAGTTTCCAATCCAGCGGGAATTTCAAAGACGCTGTTGCTTCAAACAAATTTACGGTATGACTAATCAAAACAATGCGGTCTGCCGTGGGTGAGCCCAAGTTCAAAATAGGAGCCTCGCAGGAAACATGTTTCCGACCCAGTGTGAAGCAGCCCAGGCGGCGCAGTGATTGGTGAACAGGAACCACGGGCAGACGCCATCTCCACCCACGTAACAGCGCAGACAGTGATTGGTGAACAGGAACCACGGGCAGACGCCATCTCCACCCACGTAACAGGGCAGACAGTGATTGGTGAACAGGAACCACGGGCAGACGCCATCTCCACCCATGTAAGGCCGCGTGGAGGAAGAGCATGGAGGCTCTGGCGATTTTAAAATAGCCTAGCCATTTGAAGACCAAAACCCAATTTATTTATTTTCTTTTATTTAAAAGGCAGAGAGACAGAGCTCTTCCACCCACTGGTTCACTCCCCAAATGCCTGCACTAGCTGTGGCTGTGCCAGGTTAACGCCAGGAGCCAGGAGCTCCAGCTTGGCCTCCTACATGCCTCCTGGGGTGTGCTACAGCAGGGCGCTGGTCAGAGCAGAGCTGGGACTCGAACCAGGCACTCTGATCTGGGATGCAGCGTCCCAGCAGCATCTCCGTCAATGTGCCAAACATCTGTCACAATTTTAAGAATGAAAATGAGGGGCCGGCGCCGTGGCGCACTTGGTTAATCCTCTACCTGTGGCACCGGGGCATCCCATATGGGCGCCGGGTTCTAGTCCCGGTTGCTCCTCTTCCAGGCCAGCTCTCTGCTGTGGCCCGGGAGGGCAGTGGAGGATGGCCCAGGTGCTTGGGCCCTGCACCCCATGGGAGACCAGGAAGAGGCACCTGGCTCCTGGCTTGGGATGGGCGCAGCACCGGCTGTAGTGGCCATTTGTGGAGTGAACCAATGGAAGGAAGACCTTTCTCTCTGTCTCTCTTTCTCACTGTTTATAATTCTACCTGTCAAATAAATAAAAATCTTTAAAAAAAAAAAAAAGAATGAAAATGATGTTTTAGGGGCCAGCACCCCCTATAGGTGCTGGTTCAAGACCTGGCTGCGTCACTTCCAATTCAGCTCCCTGCCTATGTGCCTGGGAGAGCAGTGTAGGAAGGCCGAGTGCTGGGACCCCTGCACCCACGTGGGAGGCCGGGAAGCAGCTCTGGGTTCCTAGCTTTTTCCTGGCCCAGACCCAGCCCTTGCAGCCACCTGGGGAGTGAACCAACAGATGGAAGATCTCTGTCTCTTTCTTCCTCTGTAACTCTTTCAAAAAAAAAAAAAAGAGTCAGAGAGAGAAAGAGAGAGAGAGAGGGTGATAGAGAGACAGAGATCTTCCTCGGCTGATTCACTCCCCAGATGGCTGCAACAGCCCGTGCTGGGCCAGGCCGAAGCCAGGAGCCCAGAGATTCTTCCAGGTCTCCCACATGGTTGGCAGGTGCCCCAACACCTGGGCCATCTTCCTCTGCTTGTCCCAGGCCTAACTTAGTAGGGAACTGGATTAGAAGTGGAGCAGCCAGGACTCGAACCAGCACCCAGCTGGGGATGCCAGTGTGGCAGGTAGCAGCTGTACCTGCTAGGCCATGATGCAGGCCCCCACGTTGCCTTTAAAAATTTTTTGTTGTTTATGTATTTGAAAGGCAGAAATAGGGAGAGAGAGAAATAGTTCCCACCCACTGGTTTCCTTGAAAATGGCCGCCAACGCCCTGGGCTAAGCCGAGCCAGGAGCCAGGAGCCTCCTCCAGGTCTCCCACACGGGTGCAGGGCCCAAGGACTTGGGGCAAACTCTGCTGCTTTCCCAGGTGCATAAGCAAGGAGCTGGATGGGAAGTGGAGCAGCCGGGACTCGAACCAGCACCCAGAAGGGAAGCCGGCATCGCAGGCAGAGGTTTCACCTGCTCCGCCACAGTGCCGGCCCCCGTGTTGCCTTTTTAGGAGATTTTAACCTGCTTGTTGGTATTTGGCCTAAACCCTGGCAGGTAGGAAATGAGTACGTGAGGACCACCTGACTAGTCCATAAGAACCCACCCGACTCTGCCCTGTCCTCTCTGTCTGGAGGGCCAGTGGTCCCTTCACTGCCCCCGTCCACTAAGGGCAGGAAACACACAGCCATGTAGGGACCCTAGAGTACAGGGAACAACAGGCCATGGACACGCTCACCCTACTGACGGGCGTCACGCAGGTTCAGTACGTTCTAACACTCACACCTTGGAGAGGGGCGTGAGCCGGAGGGTTACAATGCCACCCAGGGGCGCCTGCGTCCCACACCTGACTCCGGCTCCTCGCTAGTGTGGACGCCGCGAGGCAGCAGTGTCAGCTCAGGTGACAGGTTGTTGCCCCCCCCCCCGGGACAGGACTGCACTCACAGCTCCCCCCTCCATACACCCAGCTTCCTGGGAGAGCCCGTGGACAGGGGCGCCAGCGCCTGTCTGCCTCTCAGACCAGCCGAGGTAAACCACCGGAGAGCCCTAACGGGCAGGCAGGCCGCCACGCCTACCGGAGCCCGTTGGGGCTGCGGATCTGACACCCACGGGGAAGCCGCAGGGCCTCACCTCCCAGAGATGACCGACAATGGGCGCATCGGCCCAGGAGTGCTCAGCGTTTATGCCCATCTTGCCGTTCTTGAACACGACGAACGTGAAGGACTTGTCAAACCACCTACGGGATAAGACATCACAGGAGAGCCATGGGGAAGCTGGCACGCGAGCCCGTGGGCGTATTTAGCGCCAGGGACCACACCCTCCCCCGACAGCCGGCCGTGTGGCTAAACCTCTGCAGGAGGGGGCAGGAGTGCCACAGGACCCGAGCTGGTCCGTCCTGAGCGAGGGAGCAGGACAGACGACCAGAACACGGGCACACCCGCCCTCAGCAGACCCCATCGGGCCCTGCAGGGGGCAGCCCTCCCTTGGCGGATGAGGAAGAGGAAGATCCAGGACAGACACCGTCCTTCCAAGGTTAGGGCCTCACCTGTCGAAACACCTGCCATGCAGGAGAGACTTGGCGTAGCTGTCCATGGAGGCCTCTGGGTCTTCCTTTCTGTACCCTTGCTCGGTCTCATCTAACGTCACGAAGAACGCCGCTCTCTCGATGGCATCCAGAGACTGCTTGTTCTTCCCACGTCCAAAATAGGCCTTGCGGCACCTGGCCCAGGGCACTCTGCACAGAGGACCACATGCAGGTCACCCGGCCAGCCCTGCGGCTGCGCGGTGACGGCTGCCTGCAGGTGACGTCTGGACGGCACAGCAGCCGCTACACACGTCCAGACACTCCCTGCAGGCGACCGTCTTATCCACGACTTTCTATCTGCCGCTGCCTCCCGGCTGCTCCAAGAGGCCTCCTGCTCTGTGCTCCCGACAAGCCCGGAGCTGGCCGTGCTTCTTGCTCAGTCAGCGCTGAGTGAAGAGACGGCCACACGCAGACCGCACTGAGGGTGCACCTGCCGGGGAGCGGCAGAGCCAGGGCCAAGTGGGTGCCTCCAACCCATCCCGCCCCTCACCCCCAGCCCCGCCAAGCCCACGGCTGCAGGGGAAGCGTCCCGAGTAGGCGCCGGCAGAGGTCACAGCAAACGGGAG
Source organism: Sylvilagus bachmani (assembly GCA_015711505.1). NCBI lineage: Eukaryota > Metazoa > Chordata > Mammalia > Lagomorpha > Leporidae > Sylvilagus > Sylvilagus bachmani. Next base: position 107,772,649 of record CM027387.1, read on the forward strand.
AGCGCTTTGCCGGTGCCGGGTGACTCTGCAGTCTTCCCAACGTCCCTGATTGGAATGATCAGGGAACTGAAGTCACAGCTATTCTGTGGCGAGGAGGCAACCAGGCCAGGCTCCCAGGCCCTCCCAGCTCCCCAGGCCCCCGGGCCCCCCAGGCTCCCCGGGCCCCCTTCCTGACGCCCCTGCGCCCCCCACTGGGCTCCTCTCAGGACCTAACAATGATCATGCTGCGGGAGCCCAGGAGCACTTGGCCCTGAACGCCGCCGCCCTGCAGACACGGGGCAGGGTCTGCAGACTCTTCCAGTGGTCACAACCAGGTCGCCACTGGCATCCGGGTACAGGTTGGGAACACGGCTCACCACCCGCCCCACCCAGCCAGCAATTATGTGGCCCCATGTGTATACAGTGCCCAGGGCAAGAAAGGCCGCGGGGCTCGCAGGGCCACATCCTCGCGTCATCAGAACCTCTGTGACTCTCGTTCAGAGGCAAGGACACCGACCCTCACACAGGGGCCTTGGCTGGGCGGTTCTGGCTCCTATCAAACTGACCCATGACCTGCACAAAGCCTGACTCTGCTCTTCGCTGTGAGGTCACTGCCCCACGTATCGGCCGGTCCCACGCAG
>CM027387.1:107773768-107790355 GCA_015711505.1 Sylvilagus bachmani
ACAAGGCACGATTCTGGGACCAGCATGGGGGGTCGGGGGGCTATTTTTCCCATTGTCTGGGTCCTAAAATGTTCGTCAGTGAAAACGACAACACAAAACTGGAACTGAGTATCTGGCATGGAACAGCTCGGCCACTTCCGAGACACCGTGGCGCTTTCAAGCAGGAGCCCGGCGTGTGACAAAGCACGAGGCGGCGGCTGCACGAGCTCCCTGGGCGCCCGGGCCCCGCCGTCTGCTCACACGCTGCCCTCGTCCCAGGCAGGTTCCCACAGGGAGGCTCTGCGTGCACTGGACACGCACAGATCCCAGAGCTGGAGCTGCTCTGAACCCCAGCGTCCCCGCCCCTCCTCCTGTGACCCCGCCAGGCCCCTGCGCCTCCCCTCCCTGAGGCTTCCTCGCTGGCACCGGCAAGACGTCACCGCAGCACAGGGTCTGACCCCCAGGTCCAAGGTGAGAGTCAGGGCCAACGTTTGGAGGGCATTACCCAGCTGCTCTCGGGAGCGCGCCCACCCGGAGCCCCGCACAGCCCCCGGACCCCAGAGGCCAGCGCTGTGGAGCAGTAGGTGAAAGCCACCGTCTGCAATGCTGGCACTGCACGGGGGCACCGGTTTGTGTCCCAGCTCCCTGCAAATGGCCTGGGAAAGCAGTGGAAGATGACCCACGTCCTTGGACCCCTGCACCCATATGGGAGACCCGGAGGAAGCTCCTGGCTCCGGCCTAGCCCAGCCCCAGCCATTATGGCCATCTGGGGAATGAGCCAGTAGATGGAAGACCTCTCTGCCTCTCTCTGTAACTCTGACATTCAAATAAATAAATAAATATTTAGAGAGAGAGCGCGCGCGCGAGTGAGAGAGCCTAGGCCCCAAGTCCCTTCTTTGAGAAACGTATCGTCCCGAAGGCCCCTGGCCCCAAGCCGTCCATACCCCTGGGTAACACAGCCCACACGCAAGCTCCTAGAAACATCTACAACTCCCAGAGGAGCAGCACTGGGGCCCTGTGCGGAAGGGGGTCCTAAACCATTTTAGGGGGAGCTAAGGAGCCTGCATCTCCTCCACAGCGGGGTTCAGGGGTCCCAGGGCAAACAAAGGCCACACCAGGAGCCGCCCTGGTCCTTGGAGAACCCTGGGGCCAGGCCCAGTGTCCTGCCACTGCTGGTCACCGCCTGGCGTCAGCAGGTGCCCCAGGCCTCCGGCCCCTTCTCACCCTCACAGCCAGAGGAAAGGCCACAGGGGACTGCCACTCCCAGGGAACCTTAACGCCAGGGACAGGAAACGGGGAGAAGGCTGGCATGGATCAGCAAATAGTCCTAACTGAATCCGGAACAGCGAACTCACTCTGTTTGCAGAGACACAAAAACACCAAGGATAATAGCTTCATAACTGTCCAGACGTCCAGAGATCCATCAGGGTTACTCACGTGCTGTCCAGGGTCCGATTGATTTTGGCAATGATTCCCAAGGAGGGGTCGATCTTGCCATACATGGACGACATGACGCCCACCACCACGATGAGCCAACTGGAGGGGCTCGCTGGGAACACCCCTGTGATGATGCCATTCTGGAAACAGACAAGGGAGCCATGAGCCTCGTCCCCCCCCAATCACGCTGTGACCACCCCCACGGCCCTGGGGACTGAGCGGTGGGGGCATCAAGCAGTGGGGATCTAGCGGACCTCGCTGTCACCACTGGGAATCCTGCAGTGGTGCCAACCCCATCCAGCCTCTTCCCTCCTCCTCTAAGCCAAGGCCCTCCCTGAGACAGCTCCCCGACATCGGATCACCCCTGCACTGGTTAACAGACTCCCGAGCTCCCCCCGGGCTGACACGGCAGAGTCCTCTCCCCAGCCTGCTCCATGGAGGGCGCCCTGAGACCTCGGCTCCCACACTGCCTCTCCCTTCACTGCTGATCAAGTCCCAGACGGACCCTGATGCGCCCCCAGGAGACCGCTCCACACCGAGGACGTGCTGCAGGGACGGGCATTTTATCCCGCGGGGCTCCTGACTCCAGCTTCCTGCTAACACAGACCCTGGGAGGAGGTGGAAGGAGGCAGGCGACGGGCACCGCAGGCAGCTGGGGGGTGGATGAAGAGAAGGGCACGCTCTCTCTCCCCTTCTTGTTTTCTAGCTCTTCCTCTCAAATAAATAAATAATTTTTAAAAAATCCTCAGGGCAAGGGGCTGGCACTGTGGCGTAGCAGGTAAAGCCACTGCCTGCAGTGCTGGCATTTAATATGGGTGCCGGTTCAAGTCCCAGCTGTTCCACTTCCAATCCAGCTCTCCGCTATGGCCTGGGAAAGCAGAAGAGGGCGACCCAAGACCTTGGGCCCTGAACTCGCGTTGGGAGACCCGGAAGAAGCTCCTGGCTCCTGGCTTTGGAACGGTGCAGCTCCAGCCGTTATGGTCAACAGGGGAGTGAACCAGCGGATGAAAGACACCCCCCCCGCTCCCTCCCTCTCTCTCTCTCTCTCTGCCTCTCCATCTCTCTTTGTGTAACTCTGACTTCCAAATAAATAAATTAAGGAAGACCTTTCTCTCCGTCTCTCTCTCTCTCTCACTGTCCACTCTGCCTGTCAAAAAAAAAGAGTGCTGTGCAATGGGACGAGGAAAGAGGCCCCGAGGCAGGGCAGCAAGGTCACCCGTGCCACCGCTCCTGTCCCACAACCCTGCCAGGTGGCTGCAGCCGGCGCCCCAGGACAGCTCAGGGGGAACCCCGCCCTCCTGGGCCCAACACTGCGCTGATGAGCCCTGCGGGATTACAGGGTCTCCACACCCAGAAACCCCCCAGTAACGCTCCAGAAGACGCAGGAGGGGAGAGACATGGGGCCCACGCTCCTGTCCACTCTCAGTGCGGGCCTGAGGCAGGTGCACCTCTCCTCATGCCCACCACAACTGCCTCACGCCGGGGGTCTTCCTCGCACGAGGACGAGACCCTCCCAGCTGCGCTCCTCACTCTGTGTCTGACCCCCTGGGGCCGTCTCCACAGATGCCGTCTGCCTAGTTGGCCAGCAGGGCTTCGTCTGAACTCGCTTAGAAGACACTTGGCGCCCCACACACCAGCCCCACACAGCTTCCAATGGGGAAGGATGTTCTCAAATGTGAGGAACGAATTCAATCATAAAAAAGCAGCAACAGCTGGGGAGGAAGGCGCCGGACAAAACGCCTCCTGTTCCCGTGGCCTCGAGGCTGCACACCTGCGCGGCGGGCTCCCCCGGCGACCACGCTGTCCCCCGGCACACCGCAGGGCCATCAGCCCTGCCAGCTCTCAGCAGGGGCCCAGGCAGGCGGCCCTGGCGTTTCCCCACAGGCCTTGAGAATCGGAGACCAGCACCCCCACGGGTGGAAGGTGGCGGCCAAGCCCTCGCACCCAAGATTCTGCTTTCTTAGATTTTTTTTAATTGCTATTTATTTTATTTACTGAAAAGTTAGAAAGACAGGGAAGCAGACGGGCAGACCCTCCTTCTGCTGGTTTACTCCCCAAAGGCCCACGACAGCGGGGCCCGGGCCAGGCCAAGGGGACAAGCCAGGGACTCAGCCGGCGTCTCCCACGTGGTAGCAGGGACCCGGGAACTTCGGAGACTCGGACCCAGACGCGCGGACAGGGAACGAGGAGTCACAGGCGGTGTCTTAGCCACGCACCAGACGCCAGCCCCTGCCCTCCGGGATTTGAAGGGAGAGCTGGCACGGGCTCACGCTGCTCGAGCGTGGCTTCTCCTGGCACGGACGGCGCCCTCCAGGACTGCGGCAGAAACAGCTGGAGAGGCGACTGCGATGTAACCCCAGCCGCGTTGTTTCTGAATGAGGAGCCTCCAGCGGAGCCCCAGGTCCCTGTGCACAGAGCTGGCTCCCAGGGACTCGCCCGTCTCTGCACTGTCCCTGCTGTCACCGGAAGCAGCACCTGGAACGCTGCCGACAGCCCTCGCGGCTACCCCGGGAGAGGGGAGCCGGGGAAACGGGGGGGGGGGGGGCGTTCACAGGGACCATTGAACCTGCCCTGCTCTGGATGGATTTCCTCCAGTTTTTCAAATAAGTTAAAGTCAACTACAAACGAGACACCTCCTTAAAAGAGGATGGAATGTCTCCCAGCTAAGCAGGTCTGTGGAGACGTGCATGGAGCTGGACGGAAATGTCCAGGGAGTCTCAACGTTTGGCTACTTCCCCAGCAAGGCATCTATCAAACGATTCAAAAGGTGACAGGGGGTCAGCTCTGTGGCACAGTGCCTTAAGCCACCACCTGCGATGCCAGTATCCCATGAGTGCCAGTTCAAGTCCCGGCTGCTCCATTTCTGGTCCAGCTCCCTGCTAGCAGCTGGGAAAAGCAGCAGCCGATGACCCACGTGCCCTGTCTGTGTCACAGTACAGGGGAGGGTGTTCCATCAGCCTAACCACCTGGGAAGTATACAGCTGGTGCCAATCACCACACTGACTTGAGCGGACAGACCCACCACCCGGGGAACACAGAGCGGGTCGCATGCTGCAGCACCTTGAATCGGATGAGCTTCTTCTTCCAGGAATACAGCCCCGACAGGCAGATTTGCTTCAGGGCCTCATGGCTCAGCCGCAGGTCGATGCCGTCCGGGGTGACCGTGAACTGGAAGGCCACGGCCTGGTGAGCCTCTGCCATCTTCAGGGGTTACCTGGGGAGGGGGAAACACGTGACATGTGGCACATCGCCAGACACCAGAAGTCCCCTAAGGAAGCGCAGTCGCTCTGAGCCTCAGTTCTGACCTCACCAGCCGCTGCCTCTGCTCAGAGGCTGGGGATGAACAGCAGGGGCCAGCCTGCCCAGCCAGTGCCGCAGGCCACACCCAGCTGACCCAGGACCCTCCCAGCCAGCGCCCCAGGCCACACCCAGCTGACCCAGGACCCGCCCAGCCAGCACCCCAGGCCACACCCAGCTGACCCAGGACCCGCCCAGCCAGCACCCCAGGCCACACCCAGCTGACCCAGGACCCGCCCAGCCAGCACCCCAGGCCACACCCAGCTGACCCAGGAAGCGACTCGCGGGCCTGAGACAAGTCCCAGCCTTCACAACAGTCCCTGGAGGCTGGCAGAGGAGACCCCAGAACATCCGCCAGTGAGTCCACACCGGCTGGAGGCCCTGACCTCCAGGTGTGGACAGCGGCCGCAGGTGTGCACTGGGCGCTGTATTGAGAAACGAGTTCTGGCTCTCAGAGAGCACCGTCCGGATCCAGGGCTCCCCAAGCACAGGCTCCTCGAGGATGAGTTCCCAGGACCGGGCCGAGCCTCCTCTGCCAGAGGCTGGGTCTGCAGTCAAACCTGCCTCAGCCACCCCAGGGCTGACCTCAGCCCTGTCCAGCAGAGAAGAGCGCTCCCCAGATCCACAGTGGACACAGCCCCCCCACCCCTGCCCCTTCCTGCAGGCCCCGCGGACCCGCGCGGAAGCACCACCCAGGCCCCCCGAGGCCACCCCACGGACCCCAGCGAAAGCACCACCCAGGCCCCCCGAGGCTGCCCCGCACCCGTCTGACTGCACACCTCCAGCTTCTCCCTCACAGTGTTTCCCACGAAGCACTAATCAGAACAAGAGGTCGAAGGAAACACTATCGGAAATCACGATGGCCGAGCTGAGCCTGGAGGTGGAGGTGCCCCCCCAAGGACTCCCCCACCTCCCCAGCTCACTGTCCACACCAGAGTGTGGCAGGTGAACCTGGACGCTGGGGCGTGACGGTCATTAAACAGCGGGTCCTCGGCACCCATCCGCCACAAGGCCGGTGTCCCGCCCCGCCTGGCGCTGACAGCCTGCTCCGTGGGCACTCCGTGCCCTTGCAAAGGCCTGGTCAGCTGCTCACCACCCATCCCCACCCAGCAGCCAACAGCGCAGGCCCAGGGGCTCCAAGAAGGCGGCTGCTCCACCTTCGCCCGGCTCGTGCCAGTCCTTCCCGCTGTGTTAGAACCTGCCCGTTTCTCTGCCACAGCAAGGCCCGAGCCAGGCCCAGCCTGCCTGGAGGTACCTGCCCCTCCTCTCTCCTCCGGCCACCTCTCGTGAGGGCGGGAGGCCACGGCACCTGCGTGTTCTGACTCCAACTCTCCCACTTGGCAGGACTCCTGGCGTCCCACAGCACTGCTCTTGTGCGTTGGCGCAGCACAGCTGGGAGTCCCGGTGGCTGGGAGAGGAAGGGCCCGCGGGCCAGCTGTGTGGGCTCCAGCTGGCAGGCCGGGCCCGGGTCTGGATCCCGGCCACCTCGTGCTGGGCGGCCTCTCCCTACCCTCGGCCTTCCAGAGGCCACCACAAGCGGGCGGCACAGGGCACCGAGGGCTCAGGGCTGGGTGAGCACCAGTCCCTCACCTCCACAGGCGGCCGGGGCGGCACAGGGCACCGAGGGCTCGGGGCTGGGCGAGCACCAGTCCCTCACCTCCACAGGCGGCCGGGGCGGCACAGGACACCGCAGGGGCTCGGGGCTGGGACCCTGCTCGGCAGAGTGTGCAGCTGCGCCCAGGCCCGGATGCCTGGAGGAGAGGACGCAAACGCTGCACCAGAGACGCAGCCGAGGGAAGGGGAAGAGAGCTGAGAGCGAGCAGACGCGGTGGACAGAGGGCTCGCCCTCTCCCTGTCACTCACTCGGTCCCTGCCCCGGCCCCGGCCCCCTGGACCGCAGTTCCGCACAGAGGGAACTGGCTGCAGAGGGCTCACCTCCGGTCATCAGCCCGGCTGCTCCTCCCTCACAAGCAGTTCTGGGCGGGTGACAGAACGGACCCCTGGGGACGTCCCTCAGGCAAGGCCGCTGGGGAGGACCAGAGGGGGGTCACTGTGACCCAGGGGCCCAATCACCTGACCTCACCCGCTGCCCCGCCTGCCAACCCAGAAACCGGGGCCGGGAAGCAGAGCCAGGACTGGAACCCACACACTCCCCGTGGGTTGCAGGGGTCCCTAGTGCTGTCTCAGCCGCTGCCCCGCCTGCCCACTTAGAAACCGGGGCCGGGAGCCAGCTCTCACCTCTGACCCCAGTGCAGTGAGCCCTGAGTGGCTGGGTCACGGACGGATCACCCACAAACCCTGCACTGCGCCCCGTCACAAGGCCCGAGGGCCATGAAGGGGAGACTGGTCGCCAAGGTCCACACCAGCACACGTAAGCACCTCAGGGGGATCTGCTCTCAAAAAGTCAGCGAGACGCGGGACGCGAGGGCGCAGCTGAGACCACCGCTTTCTGACCACCGCTGAACTGCTCAGCTCCGGCCGAGTTCCCCTAGGGCCGGGCTGCCCGCACGCCCTCCGGCCGCCTGCACCGCAGCACGGCCGCTAGAGGGTCTCTCCTTCCTTCACACTCGGCCCCCCTCCCCTTCACCGGCTCAGGTGAGCCCCTGGATCTGCAGTTCCACACCCCGAAACGCAGTGCCCCCAGAGTACGGGCTCCTCCTGCACCGGCGGGCGCCCGGCTTCACTGCCAGGGGACCGCTTTTGCCTCCAGAACCAGGTCCCTACTCCCTTCTGAGTCACCTCTCGGGGACCCAACACTGAACAAGTTTCCATCTTGGTCAGACCACCTTCATTTTAATAGCCTGGCTCAGCGCGGCCTGCCCCCTGCTGTTGGTTCGCAGGTGGGGGCCTGTGAATCCCGACACCGGCCACGACCCCGCAGCCGGCCTCGGGCAGGTCCCACGGCCCTCCTTGGGCGGCCCCAGGCCTGCAGGGCTCAGACAGGCGGCAGCAGGCTCAGGAAAGTAGGCGAAAGGTCGGCGTGCGGCCCAGCGCACTGCCAGAATTTACAACACGCCCAGGGAGAAGCAGCATGGGGAAATCACCTGTCACATGAAACAATAAAACTTGCTGTGCGACAACAGGCTTCCAGCCACTGCATGGTGTAGTGAGTGTGGTACTGGCAGGTGCAGACAGCCCTGCAGGCCGCAGACGTGCAGACAGAAGGCGGGGAGGCGGGCAGGAGGCGGAGATGCCAGGTACACAGGGACGTACAGCGCACAGGTTCACAGCATACTCCTTGTATCAAACTCCTTGGCACAAGATGAAGCATATTTTATTAATGTACCTGACCTGAGTCAGCTCACCAATCCCCACTAGAACCCGCAGAAATGGTACTACTGCTGACTCTGCATTTTTTAATTTACCGAGAGGCAGAGACAGACAGACAGACAGACAGACACTCCCCAAATGCCTGTCGTGGCCAGGGCTGGGCAGGGCCAACACCGGGCACCTGGAAAGCAACACGTCCCACGCGGGAGTGGCCAGAACCCAACCACCTCTCGCGTGTAGGATGGCGGGGCGCAGGCCCAGGCTTCCCCCGGGGCACAGACATCCTAACAGGGGCTAAACACCCAGCCCAACCCCACAAGGTCATGGCCACAAAACAGCTGGGCTGTGAAATCAAGCCCAGGCGCACCTCCAAAACTCGCGCTCTCACCTACCAAGGTTAAGTAGCGGGTACGACACTGGGAGTCCTGCTTAACACTCCTAACGTTACAACACAGATAGAAAATTAGGTCACTGTCGTAACCCAAATGATGTGACAGCCGCCAGCAGTAAGACTACAGTAGCGACAAGCGGGACGGGGGCCAACTCGAAAATTATTTGGATGCTCCAGGCTTCCGGCGGGGATTGCACAATTCCCAGGCACGCAGGAGCGAGCTCTGCCTTCTATTACAATCCAGCGCCGGCCCACAGCGCGTCTAACGGTCAACAAGTGTGCCGGAAGTCTTTCAAGGGAAGGCTGCCCGCAGGAGGCCAGCTCAGCTTAGCGCCAACACCACGCAGGGTCTCGAGGGACACAGCCCGGGGCCCGGGTAAGGAGCAAGACTGTGCACCCGCAGACCCGAGCAGCCGCTCCGGGCAGTCCTGCTGAGAGGCGGGGCGGCTATCTTACCATCTACAGCACGGCCTGGGGTGCCCCGGGGACCCACGCCTGGGAGGACTCTGCTCAGCCCAAGCCAGTTCCAGCCTCCAGGGCTGGCCCTGCCCTGTGGGATGTCCAGGGTGGCAACCCAGGCTGGCTCCCTCACTGCCCCCCAGGAACCTCGCGGAAAGGATCAGAACATTCTAGAAGGGCATCCCCAGCGCGGGGTCTCTGCCAAAGCAGCACGCACCTGCAGCTGAAGTCGGGTGGGGGTCAAAGGTGGCAAGGATGGGAATTACAGGAGGAGCCAGCTCTCAGTGGACGCGTGTCAGCACACGGGCTCCGGTGCCACACGCCGGCCGTGACTCACTCACACGCTTCTCCGCGGTTAGGCCCTGTGCTTCCCAGGAAGGGGGCACACACGCAAACAGCTCTGGAATGGGACGGAAACACCCGGGAAGCAACTCCTGTCACGGGGCCAGCGTTGTGGCATCCTGGGTAAAGGTGCCACCTGCGACGCCTGCATCCCAGATGGGCGCCGGTTCAAGTCCCGCTGCTCCACTTCCAATCCAGCTCCCCACCAAATGGCCTGGGAAAAGCAGTGGAAGATGGCCCAAGTGCTTGGGCCCCTGCACCCACGTGGGAGACCTGGAGGAAGCTCCTGGCTTCGGCCTGGCCCAGCTCTGGCTGTTGTGGCACCTGGGGAGTGAAATAGCTGTAGGAAGGTCTCCCTCCCTCTCTCTCCCACTCCCTCCCTCTCTCTTTCCCTCCCTCCCTCCCTCTCCCTCTCTCTCCCTCCCTCTCCCTCTCTTTCCCTCACTCCCTCCCTCTTCCTCTCCCTTTCCCTCTCTGTATAACTCTGCCTTTCAAATAAGCCCCCCCCCCCGTCTGTCTGTGAGGGTTTCACGGTACGGAAGGTGAAGGAACCCCTAAAGGAGAGGGTCTCGGGCCCGCTGCTGGAGGGGCAGGGGCGTCCTGAGCCGGGCACCCGCGCCCTCTCGACACAGCGGCTGGCAGGACACGGTGGGGGCGCCTTGGAGAGTCCCAAGCAGCGAGCAGGTGGGAAAACCCGTGAGGGAGGCAGGGAGAGGCCAAGGGGACTGAACCCCTTCTCCTGAGAACTAACCCAAAGAAGAGCACCCTCTTAAAGGCCCCACCTCTGTGACATTTGGAAACCAAATCTCAACTCCACAAGCCAGCCCCAAAGCCTGGCCAGCCACTCCCACAGGCAAGCCACTCCCACTGAACATTTGCATTATTTAAATCGGCCACGCAGTGAATTTCCGGAAAACAACCAGCATCCGGCCCCTCCCGGCCCCTCCCAAGGTAACTCTACCTGTCTCCCCACCCCAGCAAGCTAGGCTCAATCAGGTAAATAGCGTTGGAGGGGAAAACAACAAGGATTAGAGAAAAGCAGCCGAGGATCACCCAGGGGAGTGCCAGGCCAGCGGCCAGCCAGGCCCTATTGTTTTTTTTAATTTGACAGGTAGTTATAGACAGTGAGAGAGACAGAGAGAAAGGTCTTCCTTCCGTTGGTTCACCCTCCAATGGCTGCCACGGCCGGCGCACCGCGCTGATCTGAAGCCAGGAGCCAGGTGCTTCTCCTGGTCTCCCATGGGGTGCAGGGCCCCGGGACAGAATCCGGCGCCCCAACTGGGACTAGAACCCGGTGTGCCAGCGCCGCAGGCGGAGGATTAGTCAAGTGAGTCACGGCGCCAGCTGACCAGGCTCTTCTAGTTCAAGGCTCCCCACAAACTCAGGAGCTGGCACTTTTCTCCAGGAGCACAAAGCTGCCCACGCCTCTCCGCATGGCAGGGTGCTGTCCCCACAGGTGTTCCGAACGCCACGGGGACGGGGCGCCGCGCACGGCCTCCACCTCTGCACCCAGGGCAGCACCCAACCTGCCAAAACACAGGTTTCTGTCTGGAGACCGCAGAGCTGCCTGCGGCCCGGACAGGCCCGGACACCGGACACCGTCGTCGGCTAGAGCCTGTGTTTACACAGGCTCACGGCAGGAGTCAGACCCCGTAACCACCCCACCCCGGCATCCAGAGGAGCTCAGAACCCGGCCTGCAGCGCACACAGGCACCTAACAGGAGCCCTGCCTCACAGAGCAGGGAGCAGGGAGCAGAACTCAAAAATAATTGGATCCAAGACGCTCCCGGCGACTGCGGCACGGGCTGGGAGCTGGGCTCGCCGCTGCCGCCGCTGCTGCCCCCGGCACAGGAGAGAATCAGCCCACGTGGCGCTGGGCCGGGAGCAGATCGATCCAAACTCCAAGTCTGCTTTCCACAAAAGGCACCCCTGCGTACGTCGCCTTGCAAAGCCAAAACCTCCTGAGCCTGGGCCCGTCTGCATCCCACACACCCCAGGCTACTTTCCCAGCTGACCTCTCACTGGGGCCCCGTGACCCGAGCGGCAGGTGTCAGGGCCACCACCACACAGAAGAGGACACAGGCTTCGTGGCACACCCAGTTGAGGCGTGCGTGGGTGGGTACACGTGTGCGGGGAGGGGGCTCCTCCAAAACCATCTGGCTGCCCAGCAGTCGGCAAAGCAGCCTGGAAAGGGGAGGGAGAACTGAGACCTGGGTTCAAATCCCAGCTCCACCACTTGAACGCAGGCCCCTGGGCAAACGCCAGGGCCTCCCGCCCACGCTGCTGGCACGCAAAGTGTGCTATCGCAGGGACGGGAGCTTTGGCACAGTGATTAAGCTGCTGCCTGCAATGCGGGCATCCCATACAGGCACTGGCTCAAGTCCCAGCTACTCCACTTCCACACCAGCTCCCGGATAACCTGCCTGGGAAAGCAGCAGAGGATGGCCCAAGTCCTTGGGCCCCTGCACCTGCGTCAGAGACCCGGATGAAGCTCCTGGCTTCTGACTGGGCTGTTGTGGCCATGTGGGGATTGAACTGGCAGATGGAAGACCTGTCTGACTCCCTCTCTGTAACTGTCTTTCAAATAAAAGGAAAACCAGCATGCTGACACTCACCCCTGCGGCAGACTGAAGGCGAGACGGGCAGGCAGCCCGCCGGCCTCGGGTCCTCCACGCAGGACAGGCTCTTGCTCCTCTCCAGCTGAATCCTCCCAGAACACCGATGTGCTGGCCTCTGGCCTTCCTCTGGACGCTGCCCCGCCCCACCGAGTCTCAGTGCCAGACTACGACCTCGGCCTACCTTTCCAACGTGCAGAAATCGCTGATTTATCTTCACCTTCCGGGACCTCGCGCTGCGGAACAGGGCGTCTGGCAAAGCGCACAGACTCGAATCCTCCGCGTAGCAAGGTGTTCTCCCAGCGCATGACGACTTCCCGGAAGTAAGATCATCGGGTTTTAATGTGCTTTTTAAGACTGATGGATTGACTGGTTTGAAAGAGTGGCCGACAGAGGCAGAGACCTGCACTCGCTGGGTCACCCCCTAGACGGTTGCAACGATCAGTGCTCGGTCAGACTGGAGCCAGGAGCGGGAACCCCGTCCAGGTCTCTCATGTGGGCCCCAGCAGCTCCAGCACTTCCAGCCATCACCCCGTTACCCCTGTGTGTCAACAGGAAGCTGGGTCAGAGGCGGGACAGCTGGACTCGAGTCAGCACCCCATGGGGCGGGGGAGGGGAGGGGAGGGGAGTGGGAATTCTAGGAGGGAGTCAGCCCAAGGTCCCTGTTCTCAGCAGAGCTGCACCCACTCAACACCCCCCACGGGGAGGCCCCAGGGGACCAGGACCGGCAGAGGGCCCTCCCCCGTGAGGGAGGGATGAGGGTGCTCGTCTCACGCCCCCAAGTCCCCGAGCCACCGCACCCTAAGAAGGAAAGGACACCAGGCAGAGACCCCACAGCTTCCTCCGCGTGAAATCCCTAAGATGAAAACAGACCTGCTGGCGTCCCCAAAGGACCCCGAGCACCTCGCCCATCCTGCCCTTCCTGGACACCTGCTCTGGTCAGGAAACAGCGAGGGAGGCGGGGTTAGGAGAAAGTTGGGGCGGCGCTGTGGCTCAGCGGGCAAAGCCGCCACCCACACTGCCGGATCCCCTATGGGCGCTGGTTCAAATCCCGGCTGCTCCACTTCCCGTCCAGCTCTCTGCTGTGGCCTGGGAAAACAGTGGAAGATGGCCCAAGTGCTTGGGGCCCTGCACCCACGTGGGAGACCTGGAGGAAGCTCCTGGCTCCAGATCTGCTCAGCTCCAGCCGTTGCTGCCACTTGGGGAGTGAACCAGCAGATGGACGACCTCTCTCTCTCTCTCTCTCTCTCTCTGCCTCTCCTCCTCTGACATTCAAATAAATAAATAAATCTTAAAAAAAAAATAGAAGAGCAAGGTGGCTGCGTGAGCAGCAGGACTTGGCCTTGACCGCACAGCCATCCTTAGGGACCGGACAGGTCTGAGGCTGAGCCCCAGGTGCCCAGGCCGGGTGCCCCAGACCACGCGGTCAGAGCCCGGAACCTCCCCCCACAGCTCAGTGTCTCCAGGAGGAAGAGGGGGAGCCATCCTATGCCCAGGGGAGACACTGTCCTGCCCTGTCCCCTGGACAGGACGTCAGTCCCATTTCTTGCGTTATTTAGTTGCAAGGACATTCCTGGACGCAAGACATGAGAGGCAAAGGTGACCAGGTCTCCCTCCTACCCGAGGCCGCCACGTGACCCAAACAGCACAGGCGGCCTCGGCCCAGCGCCCCAGGGGCCCAACAGCCACCTAAGAATATATTTGCACGGGGTCAAAGTTGAAGGTTACAAAAGGCAACAAATATTTGAAATCACCAGGCAGAACATCTCCCTGTGTTAGGTAACAGGTTGTTAAAGACAAAACAAAACATGCCCCGGGGACAGGCGCTGGGCACGGAGGAGGCTGCGCCCTGCGGCCCGGGCGAGCCCCAGGGAGACCCCGGCCTCCCCGGGCCGGCCAGGGGGCGTCTGCGGAGCGAACCCGCCCACGGCAGCTCGCTCAGCCTCTCGAGCCAGACACTCCGTGCGGCCCAGGTCCCGCGTGAATTCCCCAGGGGCGGCCAGCGGCGGCGCCGTCCGCGGAGGGAGCCCACGGAGGAGGAGCCCACGGAGGAGGACCCCCGCCGCCGCGCCCGCCGCAGGCCCCTATCATTTTGGGAACCACGTCCAGAGGAGAACCGCGCGGGCCCGCAGGCGGCCATGGCACCGCCCCACGCCGCAGGCGGCCCGCCGCCCCCACCCCGCGCGCGCGCTCGCGACCGCACCGCGGCCAACGGCGGCCCCGGCCCCGCCCCCGAGCGGGCGTCACGTGACGGCGGAGGAAAGTAGGGGAAAGGTCGCGGCGGCCCCGCCCCCGCCGGCGCGCCCCGGGCGCCGGGATCCTGTTCCGCCGGCCGCGCCCGCGCGACGCCCCCGTCCCCGCGAGGGCCGAGCTGCCCCTGCGGGGGTCCCCGCGGCCGCACGGGCAGGGAGGGGCCAGGCGCGGCGGCCCCCAACCCCCCACCCGGGAGCGCAGCTCGAGGAGGAGGAGGAGGAAGGCCGGAGCGGTCCTGAGTGGGCACGCGGGCCAGGCAGGCCGCGCCGAGTCCCCGCAGCCCCGCGCCCGGCGGCCTGGGCCGGATGCCGGCCTCTGGCCCGCGGATGCACCGCACGTGCAGCCCCAGACCTGCCGGTCCAGCTGGTTCCAGCAGGTGCCGGCTGGAGGTCAAGTGCAGGGTCAAGGCCACAGGGCGCGAGCCGCGCCTCCAGCAGCTGGCGAGGGGCTCGCGGGGGCTCGGACGGGCTGGCGCATCCGGAATGCCCGTGGCAGGTGCGTCCGGGCAGGTGACACTGACTCCCACGTCCTGGGCAGCTCACAGGGGTCCCGGCTTCCTGCTGCAACCCCGCTGGCGACCCCCGAGGGGAGCCGGCCGCTGCACCTGACCACACTGGTGCTTGGCACTTTTTAACTTTTATTGGGGGGAAAAAGAGGGGAAGATCGGCTTTCATCGTCTTTAAAGAAGCCAGGCACTCGGGGAACGCAGCGGCCGCGACCGCCGAGGCCCCCACGCGTGAGCCCCCGCCCCGCAGCGCCCGCGGGAGAGCGAGCGAGGGGCGCACCGGCTGCACCCCGCGCCAAGGGCGTGTCCCGCAGGCTGCAGTGCGGGGCGCGGAGCGGGGCCGGCGGCGGCCCGCCCAGCCCGGGGGCGCCCCTGCCGCCGACCCCCGGCGGCCCCGGCCGCGCTCCCCGCGCGGGGTGGGCGCAGGACGCGGCGGGAAAGAGGCCGGCAACCCTCCCTGGCCCCGGGCCAGGGGCGTGCGGCCAAGTCCCCGGGGCCGAGCATCCTCGTCGCCCGCGGTCGCCGGACACTCGCCAAGGGGAGAGGGAACCCAGACCCACTGACTGTCGGGCCGGGGCGGGGGAGAACCGGCGTCCGGCCGAGGGCCGAGCATCCGTCCGGCGGCCGACACCAGCGGCCCCGAGCCGGGCCAGCACCGGCGGTCGCGGCCCTCGCCACGCTCCGGGCCCGGACTCCCCCTGGAACCCCGCCGTGGGCGGGCGAGCCGGGACTCCGGGGCGCGCGGCACGGACGGCCTTACCGAGTCGGCGGACGGCGGCGCGGCGGACGGCGGACTGAGCGGGCGGCGGCGGCGCCGGGCGCGGGAGGGCCGCGGGCGAGGCCGAGCGCACCGACGCCGGCGCCCGCCGATTGGCTGAGGCCGCCGGGGGCGGGGCGCCGGGGGCGGGGCGCCGGCGGGGGCGGGGCGAGGAAACTGAGGCCGGCGGCGCGGGGCGCTACCCTCGGCCTGGGCGCGGCGGCGCCCTGCGGGCCTCGGCCGTCTCATCCGTGAAATGGGCCCACGCACGGCCCGCCGTTTTATAGGCATTGCCCAATGGAGCGCACGCGACGCGGCAGCCCGTAGGCGGAGGCTACTCATCTCCCACCCCTGGGATGACGAAGGCGCCCGGCGCCGCACGGCCGGGACCCCCGACCAGTTGTTGGGAGGCGGCGGGGCTCACGCGTGCAGATGTTTTCCAGGCGCGCTGGGGCTTAGCGAAATAATTAATCCCGCGTCAGGGAGAGAGTTGGCAGAGGGGGCGGGGGTCCGGGCAGCGCAGGGGACCCCCACCCGGGGAGTCGAGGCCGGGGGTCCTTGGCCGCGGAGGACTCGCGCTCGCCCCCGTCTTCCTCCACGTCCGCGCGGACGACCTCAGAAGAGAAAACGAAAGTGACCCCTGGATCCCGCCCCCGCGCGCGGGCGGCCCCAGCTTTCCGGGGCGGGATGGGGGCGCGTCCGCGCGCGGCCCGCTGAGCTCGTGGGCGCAGCTGTCCAGCGCCGCGCAGCCTCCCGCCCCCCCGCCCCGGACGGCGACCCTGACCGCGGAGCCGGCCCGCAGTGGACGTCGAGGGCCGCAGTGCTGGCCACGGCAGGTGTAACCAGAAGCGAGGCCGCCGGGCGCGTGGGAGCTCTGGGTGACACTTGCCCAGCCGTCCGGAAGTGCCGGCTGGCGTCCACCCTGGCCGGCCCAGGCGGACCCAGCGCCCAGCGGGGGGATGCTTTTCCTCCCGGCCAGTGCCCGGGCGGGGCGGGGGGCAGCGCCGCTTTTCCTTTTGTAAATTCAGAAGTTGGGGGTTTAGTCCCCCCACCCGTCCCGGAGCGGGTTCTGGCCTGGCCGCCCAGCAGAGCCCCGCGCCCCGGCCCCTGTGCCGAGCGGGTTCTGGCCTGGCCGCCCAGCAGAGCCCCACGCCCCGGCCCCTGCGCCGAGCGGGTTCTGGCCTGGCCGCCCAGCAGAGCCCCACGCCCCGGCCCCTGCGCCGAGCGGGTTCTGGCCTGGCCGCCCAGCAGAGCCCCACGCCCCGGCCCCTGCGCCGAGCGG
>CM027387.1:107790455-107815247 GCA_015711505.1 Sylvilagus bachmani
CTGCCGCTCACCCTCACCTTAGATGCCCTTCCTCCGCCCGCAGCCCCGGGCCCCGCAGGTCCCCGCCCAAGGTCGCTTCCTCCCTCGCGCCGCGCTGGGATTGGCTCCGCGCCCCGCCCGTCCCCGGGGCGCTGCGGCCTTGACCGCGCGCGTCGGCCCGGCGGCCGCCTCGGAGCCACCTGCAGACCGGGCGGGCGCGAGCAGGGGCGGGGCGCAGCCGGCGGGAGCGCGCGGGCCAGGCTCACCTGCGCCCCGGTGCACCGGCGGGAAGGACCGCAGCGCGCGTCGGCACCGCGCCTCTGCTCCCGCACTGCGGTGCCCGGGTTCCGGGCGGCTGTTACACACGCACACGCACACGCACACACGCGAGAACCGGGCCCATCCGAGTGCCCTGGGCTGCCTCAGAGCCGGGAACCACCTTTCTCGGATCTGTTGCGGCGGTTTTGGGTTTCGTTTTGTTTTGCCAAAATTCATTCCCAGTTTTAACCGGAGATCCTGTAGCAGCTGCCAAGGTTTTTAAAAACAAGGAAACATTTTATTTAAAAAAAGATAAGAAGACTTTAAAAGCAGATAATGTTTTTATCACTATCAGAATTTTTATTCTAAAAATACCTCTTGATGAAAAAGACCAAACCTTTAAAAATTAACAAGAATAGTGTCTAAAAGGCCTATACAAACACAACTCAGGTTCAGCCAAGGGCCGGGGTATGACTTCGTCTTTCTCCCTCTTCTCCCACCCCTACTGATTATTTAAAAGGAAATCCAAAAATCCTACCATTTTGTCAACAGATTCTTGAGTGCGTGTCTGTAAAAGAGACGGATTCTCTGAAAAATACAACCGCTGGGACCAGCACTGCCGCACAGCAGGTTAAGCCTCTGGCTTGGGGGCCGGCATCCCATACGGGCTCCAGTTTGAGTCCCGGCTGCTCCACTTCCCGTCCAGCTCTCTGCTATGGCCCCAGACAGGAGTGAAGATGACCCAAGTGCTTGGGCCTCACACCCACATGGGAGACCCGGAAGAAGCTCCTGGCTCCTGGTTTCAGATCAGCCAGACATTGTGGCCATTTGGGGAGTGAACCACTGGATGCACGACTTCTATCTCTCCCTCTTTCTGTAACTCTGCCTCTCAAATAAATCCATCTTAAAACACACACACACACACACACACACAGAGACGTTGTCCCACCCACCCTCCAGAGAGAGGAAAGGGGCAGAAAGCCCCCGGCCACCAGGAGCACCGCGCGGTCCTACTCTGGCCGCCCACTCCCTCTCTTGTAGGCAGTCCCAGTAGGTCCCGATCCAAAAGTGCCTTTCTGCTCGCCAAAGTCTGTGGCTCTCTGACCTTGACCCCTGAGCCCCGGCAGGGACGGTGCCACGTCAGGACAGAGTATTTGCTCAGCCAGCGTCACAGGGGTTTGACGGGGACAAACAAGGTGATGTGGTGAAAGCAGGCTGAACACGGCCACAGACGTGCCAGGAATTCCTATTCAAACAGGCTTGCCCTCTGGCCTGGTGATCCCACTGCCACTACCAGCACGCGGCCCTCTGGGCTGCCCTTACTCGTCCCCTGTGGGGAGCAGGCTCCGCTTGGTTTCCTCCATACCTCGAAGCACCCAGTGCTGAGTGGCAGGGCCAGGAGCGGACATGCGACCTGGTGTCGTCCCTGGGCCTCATTCGTCCCCAGGAAGTGCCCTCACCGAGCCCAGGCCCCCGTGGAGTGTACACTCAGCCTGAGCAGGGAGCAGAGCCCAGCAGGGGCCGAGACCTAGTGGCTGCTGTTGGAAGGCTGTGACTTCACTTGATTGGCCTGTGTCCCTGTGCCCCTGCCTGCCCGCCTGCAGCTGAGACCCGGGGACCTCAGGGCCGGGGCAGGTGTGTGAGCACCCTAAGGAGACCCTGGTCCAGACGCGGCTCTTCTTTGGAGGCAGAGCTGGGGGAGTTGAGAGGCCCCTCATACTGGCAGTCATGCTGGTCTTCTGACTTAGGAAAGGGACGTGTTGTGGTGCAGCAGCTTAAACCATTGCCCGCTGGCATCCCACACGGGCGCCGGTTCGAGTCCCGGCTGCTCCTCTTCCGATCCAGCGCCGGTATGGACCACCCAGAAACCCCGGGCCCAGTTCCCTCTGGGGGTGCTGGTGCCCTCCGACTCCCGATGTCTTTGCACAGTTTTCTTGTCCTTAGAAGAGACACCTATGAGAGCTGGAAACACTAAGGACGAGGACAGCTGTGGCCCTGCCCAGGCTGAGCACCCAGCAGGAAGTCCCGCCGGCCCTGGATTCATGAGTATTTCTGCTTCCCAGGGCCTCAGGGATCTGCCCCCCCCCCCCCCCGTGTGGCAGGTGCGCGGAGTGGCAACACAGAACCAGCGCGTCCACAGAGCTGTCTCTAGGGCCGGGAGGGTATTTCAGCTCCCAACCTCCAGCCCCCCATTTCTAGGCTTAGTTCTTTTTTTAATAATTTCATGATTTTTTAAAAAAATATTCTTTATTTATCTGAAAGCCGGGGAGGGGGGCGAACTCTTCCATCCACTGCCTCACTTCTGAAACTCCTGCAAGCCGGAGCCGGGAGCGGGTGCTGCGGCCAGGTGCGCACGCGCCGCCCACAGGAGCCCGCACGCCCGGCATCTCCTGCTGGCTCCCGGCGCGTGGCGGGCAGAGGCGCCCGCGGAGCCACACCCCTTTGCAGGCCCCTGCTTTGGAAGTTTAGTTTACTAAGTTCTGAGCCAGCCCTAGTCCCTTCTCTTGTAACTCACACGTGCCCTCCGTCTCCGCAGCCTCAGCGGTCCTCGCTCCCGCCCAGCAGGCACTGGAAGACATTCCTGGCCCTGGGATCTCAGTTGGTCCCGCACCCTGCAGCCTTCATACCCCTCCCCCCACGGCCACCTGAAAGACCAGTCCCAGGAATTCCCCCCCCCCCCCGCTGCCCCCACCCCACCCCCTCCCCCGCCCTCCGAAAATGTACAAAGGCCCCGCCCCTGGGGGGGTCAGGGCCTAACGTTTAGCCCAGAGAGCACCCGCAGGTTTGTACGACCTGACCTTACTCCTCTAGGCTTGGCCCCTGACCTTCAACCCTGGCAAATGCCTCAAAAATCCGCAGCCACGTGGCCCACCCGGGCCCAAGCATTGAGTCCTGGCTGCTGGCCAAGCAGAGGTCGCTCGCAGGGTAGGAGGTGCTCAGTCTCCTCTGACCTTGACCTCACACGCACCCCAAGCTCACGGCTGGAAAATGCCACCCGCTGTGGGGACTCTGTTCACTGTCCTCCTCCCCATGCAGCCTGTGGGTCACTGCCGCCCCTGATCCCCCACCCCTCACCCCCCACCCCCGTTCCCAGATGCATTCCCCGCTCTCCTCTCCCCACCCCCAAGCCTTGACCTTGACTTTGGCCTTGACTCTCACCAGCCCTGGCTCCCACCCAGCCGTGCCGGTCTCTCCCAAATCCTCACTACCAACACCCTCCAGAGTTGCAGATTGGAGCCTTGTCACACGGGGCACCAAAATGTTAGGAAAAGAGGCACAGAATAGAGAGGGGGCAGTGCAGGAATTCACAGCCGGACCGAGTTCATTCAGAGACAATCAGCTCGCAGAGGTGAGGTAGGCCGGCGGAACAGGTTAAGATCAATTAGGTTTGTGAGCCGGAAGACCACACCTTCACTACACCCTTGTGTGACCTCACGTCCCTACCTGGCCACACCTGGGTGCCCAGCAGCCAATCAGGTTAATTAACCACTCCCCTTTGGAAGTGGGTTAAAAGTCTGGGACAGGGTGTGTCCCGGCCCCTTCTCTTCACCTTGGCCTCTTGCCAGGAGGGGGCTGGCTGTGGCCCTGTGCCTCCGGGGCACATGGCCTTGGGGCCCCCCCCCACCCTAGGCTTCCTGGCCCAGATGCTCCTCCACGTGGCTGGTTCCTGGTGCTCGGTGTGATCCCAGATCTACCCCTCTCTCTTAAATAAAGCCCTCACTCTCCTATGCATCTTTCGCGCTAATAAAAAGCTTAAAATGCCCCATGCTGCCTCATTTATGGATGCCAATATTTAGAATTCTCTAAATATTAGACAAGAACCCTCTCAGGCTTATTAATATTGGGGATTTATTAATAAGCATATGGTGATATCACTTGACACCCCCATTCCAGTAGCATATGTGGCCTCCAGATGGCGCTTCTGGGGAATTTAAGGGGCCACATTTTTGTATAGATTTTAGGGGGTCATTCCCGATGTCAGGTGGGTGACCAGCTGCCCACGTGTACATGACGGCAGAAGGCCCCAACCCCCAGGGGCTGGGCACTGGGAGTGGGGGTGGGGGCAGCGGGAGGGAATTCCTGGGACTGGTCTTTCAGGTGGCCGTGGGGGGAGGGGTATGAAGGCTGTAGGGTGTGGGACCAACTGAGGTCCCAGGGCGAGGAGCGCCTTCCAGTGTTGTCTCTGCTGCGCGGGAGAACGGCTGAGGCTTCTGTCTGTGCCACCATGAGGGACTCAGTTGCTTCCTCGGGCAAGGTCACCCCCTGGGAGGGGCGGCGGGGTTCAGTTTCTGGCAAAGTAGGCCATGAAGTAGAGAAATATTGGGGTGTGTGTTGTGTATGTGTGGAGTGTGTGTGTTTAGGTTTGTCCACAAATAGGCGTCCAGCGAGGACCGGGAGTGTGGACGGTGCGGCACAGTGCAGGAAAAGCTCAAAGCCACGCCTCTGATGGCTCCCCGCCTGCTCAGCGGAGAGGCCCTGAGCCTCCAGCACTGTCTGGGCACAGGCCACAGACTAGGCCCTGTCCACGGGAGTCCACGGAGCAGCAGGAGAGGCGGGCGAGGAGCAAGCCCACCAGGCAGGCAGGGGAGCGCGTGGGCAGCATGGGTGGGTGGGTGCTGGGATGGCCCAGGGGTCACCCAGGCCAGAGCCTGGTACGCGCCCGGATGGACTGGGCCCTGCAGGCTCAGCTGCCTCCCCTGCCCTGATGACAGCCCCTGCGTGTCCTTGGCGGTTACCTTCCTGTCCCAACCACTCTGACCTGTCCTGTGGCCCCCAGGCCGACCTGTGACTGAAATGAAATGAACGGAAGCGCAGAGACCCTTGCTCAGAAAGCGCTAAGCATTCAAGACAGGAACAGGCGTAGGCAGGGTGTCCAGTGCACGCAGAGCCTCCCTGTGGGACCCTGCCTGGGACGAGGGCATAGGCGGGGTGTCTGGACGCTGGACCCCACGTCGGAGAGCCTGGGTTCCCGCAAGCCTGCGCTCTGGAGTTCAGCTTCCGGCCGCTCGCATCCAGGAGGCAGGTGGCTCCCTGCGACCCCTTGGGCCCCGGCTTCCAGCCACGGCAGGCACTCGGGCAGTGAACCAGTGGAGGCCAGATCTCTGTCTCTCCGCCATTCACATACATAAATTAAATATTATTTAAAAAGAATGTCAAAATGCTGACAGCAGAACATTCAACTAACGTGGCACCCTTCTAAGCTCTGGGCCCTGTGTGTCTCCCGGGCAGGCCGAGAGCATCCTCTGAGATCTGCCCCCAAGGGACCAGCCTGGACTCTGGAGCCTGGCGGAGCCCTGCGCCCCTCCGCTAAGGACCTCCGCCCACTTCTACCTCCCAGCATCTTACTGTTCCCACTGTCTGGAGCGCCTGCCCACTGGCCATGGGCCAGACGCCAGGAGGGGATGGGGACAAAGCAGACCCCGGCCTGGGTCTCCAGGACAGGGGCACTCAGAGCGGCAGGGTGCTGTCCCAGGCTTGCCCAGAGCTGCCCGTGCTGCACGTGGGTGGCTGTGAGCGTCACAGTGCAGGGTCCACGAGCACGGGCTGCGGGTAGCTCTGCTCAGTTCTCTTTTTAAAAAATCTGCAATGCCTCACCATAAAAGCCAGTGCAGTGGCTCTTACAGTCTGCAGCGTTGTGCAACCATCACACTGACTTCCAGAACGCCTTCCCTAGATACTCGGCCCTCAAAGAAGCCCACGTCCATCACCAGTCGCTTTCCCACACTCCAAGCTCCTGGCAAGGACAAAGCTACTTTCTTCCGGACTCACAGGTTCCGAACACTTTGCAGGAACAGCCTCTCACAGCGGGGTCTTTCTGGCTGACTCCTTGCAGTGACGGTGTGTGTTTAGGCTGGTCCACGCAGCAGCTCACCGCCTCCTTCCTCTGCCATGAACAGTGTTCGTTCTGTTTGTAGACTGACCTCGGGGGACCGCTCCCCTGGGCAGTCAGTGGGTGTCCGTAGCTCCCAACCGGACTGTGGGGGGATGGGGTGGGGGCCTTGTGACCCCAGGATATAACCCGATGGATGTGCCCTTTCCCACCTGGGAAACGCCCACTCAGCCTGGAGGTCACCTGCTCCCAGCAGCCTCGAAGATTAGAGATTAGCCGGCTAATCCCCTCCCACAGTAAGATCTTTAGGGCTCCCAGTCCCACCTGCTGATGGCCTCAGCTCCTGTATCTGGGGCCCTGAGCTGCCCCTCCCCCAGAAGTTCCGTGAAATGGAGAAGAGGCGGGGAGAAAAAGCCGGGAAATCTGGGGGTGGGTGGTGGAGGCACTGACCACACCCTGGGCCAGGGCCTGGAGCCTGGCTGCAGGACACAGTTAAAAAAAAAAAAAAGCCCACTTACCCTCTGCTCCCTAAAATTTGTGTTTTTCCTGCAAGAAACTCAGTGCACAGTCCAGGCACCGCAGCCGCCTCCGCTGCCCGCCGGGGAGCGCCCTGCAGGCCAGGAGCGCCTCCTGGTCCCGGGTCCTTCCCTCCTCCGGGGGCAGCTGGCAGCGGCTGGGGAGTGGACGCCCGGGTGCTCATGGCTTCCTGCGCCCTTCTCCACACCCACGCAGAGCCCCCAGGGTCCCACATGGCAAGGAGAAGCAAGGGTGGGAGGGGCTGGGCCTTGGCAGGGGCTCTGATCCACTCCCCCTCCCACCAGCTGGGGTCAGCCGGGGCCAGCCAGGGCCAGCCAGGGTCAGCTGGGGCCTCAGCGGCGGGTCAAGGCCGGCCCAGACCGCGAGCGCTGTGGGTGGAGCTGGACACAGCAGGGACCGCCAGGCTGAGGCGTTCACCGCGCAGTTGTCCCCCGCTGGACACGGGGCTGGGCTGGGAGTGGGAGTGGGGGAAGGCAGCCCGGGTCGCCCGGAGCCCTCCCCGCTGAGCGGGCGCCTGCCTGGCCTGTCCAGCCCTGGAGTCCCAGGTCGGAAGCCCCCGCCCGCGCCTGCTGGGTCCCAGCTCTGACATCCGCTCACTACACCGCCTCAGATTACAAAGATGACGCGGTGGGCGAAGCAGGAAACGCTGAGTGTAAGCCAAGATTTTCCAAATCGCCTGGACTCTCTTCCTCAGTCAGTCCCCGTGCGACTTTCCATGCATTTGGTTTTGGGCTTTTTTCACTCTTTTCGTAAAGTCACAGCGGATGTAATAAACTGCTAGCTTCTGCTCTCGGTCTGTTACCCCTTTCCCCAGTAATTGCAGCTGTTGGGGATGCACGCCTCCTTCCGTTGGCTCCAGGACCCCCCCATCACTTATATTATGAAATGACGCAGAATCCGCGTGGATGCTGGCTTGGCCTCTGCATGTCACGTGACGATGTTTTAGGGGCCCGGTCCTGAGGCTCAGTGGGTTAAACCTCGCAATGCCGGGGTCTCCTATCCGAGCGCCTGCTGCAGTCCCGGCTGCTCCCCTCCCATCCAGCGCCCTGCGAACGCCTCTGGGAAGGCAGCAGCGGCCGGTCCAGGTGCCTGTGTCCCTGCTCGGAGACCTGATGGGGCTCCAGGTTCCTGGCTTTGGCTTCATCCAGCTCCAGCTGTTGTGGCCATCTGGAGAGCGAACCAGCAGATGGAAGATCCCTGTCCCTGTCCCTGTCCGCTCCCCATTCCCCTCCCCTCCCCATTCTCCTCCCCTCTCCTCCCCTCCCCATTCCCCTCCCCTCTCCATCCCTCTCCCCTCCCCATCCCTTTCCCCTCCCTTCTCCCCTCCCCCTCCCCATCTCTCTCCTCTTCCCCTTCCCCCTCCCTGTCAATACAGAGAGTTGTGGCACTGTATTGTTTAGGGGATGGTGACGAGAAGTCTGTACATGTTTTGAGCAGATGCACCCTCCTGTATCCTGAGTATGCTTTTTAAATATGTATTTATTTGAAAGAGAAAGAGGGAGAGACCGAGACAGAGAGGGGGCTTCCATCTGCTGGTCCCAAATGGCTTCAGCGGCCGGAGCTGGGCCAGGCTGAAGCCAGGAGCTTCCTCCAGGTCTCCCACGAGGGTGCTGAGGCCCCAGCACTTGGGCTGTCCTCTGCTGCTTTCCCAGACCTTTAGCAGGAAGCTGGATCAGAAGTGGAGCAGCCGGGACACAAACTGGCGCCCATAGAGGATGCTGGCACTGCAGGTGGCGGCTCTTCCCACTCCGCCAGGATGCTGGGCACTGTCCTGAGTGTTTTCAGCTCACGTTGGTTGAACCCAAGGATGCAGAGCCGGTGCATCCAGACCCCCGTGCTGCACCCCCCGCCCTGGGAGGAGCCCTGGTGTGAACCTGCCCTCTGTGCGTCCTGTCTCTGCGTCTTACGCCCGTTAGGTGAGCCCAGGGAGCAGGCCTGAGCCGAGAACAGCGTTCCCCATCCTCTCTAGGTGGGAGGAGTACCGAGAGGGACAGGGCTGCTTCTACCAGGGCAGGGTGAGGGCGGCAGAGGTGGGTGAGCCCAGGGAGCAGGCTTGAGCCGTGAACAGCATTCACGTTGGAAGCCAGGATAGAAAGGCGCACCAAGACGGCCTTCCTAGTGGGGAACCACAGGCCGGCCACCTGTGGGGACCTCCTCATTGCACTGCCTCATCCTGCGGAGCAGAACTAGGTCAAGGAAGTGCTGAACAAAAGACTTGCAAACAACCTGATGGGAAGAGACACACCTTGACCTGAGGCCTTGTGATCTGATTGATGGACTGCTCGCCCCAGCCCTGGGGGACCGGGAATGGATAAGAGACCTGGATAGGGGCGGGAAAGTTGAGCAGTCTCTTCAGTCTTTCTCCTTCTTTCTCTCGGCTGCTTCTCTTCTCTTTCTTTCTCTCCTTTCCTTCTGCTATCACTAAAATAAAAGTTCCTCGAGAACCGATCAACAGGGGTTGTGTCGTGACTCCGTTGGACCTTTGCTGGCGAGGGTTCGACACTTCCTCCAAGGCTGCCCCTCCGACCCAGTCTCTTCATCCTTCCGGAATTTACTTAGGAGGAAGGAACAGAGGGGTGGGGGTCTGGGCCCTGCCACCCCGGGGGAGACTGCACTGGCTTCCCAGCTGCTGCTCTCAGCCCTGGCTCCTGCAGGGGTCTGGAAAGCCAGCCAGGGGCCGGCTGGGGGCGTAGCAGATAGAGCCGCTACCCGTAGTGCCGGCATCCCACAGGGGCGCCAGTTGGAGACGCGGATGCTCCTCTTCCGATCCAGCTCTGTGCTGTGGCCTAGGGAAAGCAGTAGAAGGTGGCCCTACTCCCTGGGCCTCTGCACCCACGTGGGAGATGCTCCTGGCTCCTGGCTCCTGGCTTTGGGTTGGGGCAGCTCCAGCCATTGCGGCCAATTAGGGGGTGAACCAGCGGATGGAAGACCTCTCTCTCTCTCTCTCTCTCTCTCTCTGTAACTCTGACTTTCAAATAAATAAATAAATCTTAAAAAAAAAAAGTTAGACAGCAAATGGGATCTCTCTTTCCCTTTCATATAAAATGAAAGTAAATAAAATTAACAAAGAAAAAGTAAGCAGAAACAAGTGTGTGTGTCCTGTGTGTGTGTGCTGTATCCGTGTGCTGTATATGTGTGCATGTATGGCTGTGTGTGCTCTGTGTGTGTCCTGTGTGTGCTCTGTGTGTGTCCTGTGTGTGTGTGCTGTATCCGTGTGCTGTATATGTGTGCATGTATGGCTGTGTGTGTCGTGTGTGTGTGCTGTGTGTGCTCTGTGTGTGTCCTGTGTGTGTGCTGTATCCGTGTGCTGTGTGTGCTGTATATGTGTGCATGTATGGCTGTGTGTTCTCTGTGTGTGTCCTGTGTGTGTGTACTGTATCTGTGTGCTGTATATGTGTGCATGTATGGCTGTGTGTGCTCTGTGTGTGTCCTGTGTGTGTGTACTGTATCCGTGTGCTGTGTGTGCTGTATATGTGTGCATGTATGGCCGTGTGTGTCGTGTGTGTGTGCTGTGTGTGCTCCGTGTGTTTTGTGCGTGTGTGCTCTGTGTGTGCTCTGTGTGTGTGCGGTGTGTGTGTTTTCCTCGTCTCACGTCCAGGATGGGTGCTGTGGGCCCTGCTCTGCGCCTGCCTTTTAGGGGGCTTTTGTGTCTCGGCGCTATCTCCCCGTGAGTAGAGAGCGCATCCCTGGTCTGTACCTGCGAGCTGCTAGGGCGCGATGGCTCACTGGGTCCTGTCCTCCCACAGCGCATGTCCCCGGACGCTGGGTGCTCCCAGCCGTGTGCTCCTGCACGCGTTGTTGCGGTGAGCAGCTGTGCCGAGGTCGCCTTCTCCACCTGCAGGTGCCCTGTAGGGTGGCTGCAGAATCCCGACTCCCGGCCCAGGCCCGTGTGCACGCAGCGTGGGTGTGTCCCAGCCGCCCCTGCTCAGGACCTCCACCGGTGCAGAACCAAAGGAGACCTGTGTCCCTGCAGGCGGGCACTGGGGAAGCCCTGGGAGATGGGCGGTGGGGGTCAGTGTTGGGGCCAAGCGGCTGCCTTCCACACCAGCACCCCACCGGTTCCTGTCCCGACTGCTCCACTTCTGATCTGGCTCCCTCTGATGGCCTGGACAAAGCAGTGGAGGGTGGCCCAAGGGCTTGGGCCTCTGCACCCACGAGCTGGGCCTGGCTTGCGTCACCAGATGCTGGACCCACGGGGCTGCCCAGTCAGTGGCTCTGTGAGCCCTGCAAACCAGGAAGCAGACATGTGTCCTCCGTGGAGCAGCGTCTCCCACTGCAGAGCTGACTGACGCTGACCCCAGCCAGGAACTCACTGTGAACCTGCTGTTTGGCGGGGAGCCATGCAGCCGTCTGGGGGACATCTGCTCTCTCTGCAGCGGCTTCTGCCTCCCAGGAGCACCTGTTGTGGGGCCGCTGGGTACCCAGCCCTGCGCTCGGCTGCGTGGGGGCAGGCCCGGCTACGGCTCCACCTCTGCATCCCGCCGTGACACCCAGGCTGCGGCTCTTCCCAGGGACGTGGTCTCCGGGTGGTCAGAGTTCTCTGAGATCCGTTGTGAGGACGCCGTTGTCAGCTTTCATCTGTCCGCTTGTGTGTTCGTTTATTCTGCCTTTTGTAGCTGGTCTCCACTTGCGATTGTTGGCTTAGGATTTATCTCTACTGTGGTGTGAAATTCACACACATTCGATTGAAATTATAGTTGAACTTTTTTTAAAAAAATAAATTGATGAGAGAGAGAGAGAGAGAGATCTTCCGTCTTCTGGTTCACTCTCCACGGGCCCCTGAGAGCCAGGGCTGTGCCAGGCTGAAGCCGCCAGGAGCCCAGAGCTCAATCCAGGCCTCCCACACGGGCGGGCGGCAGGGACCCAAGTACCTGCTGCCTCTCAGGGCGCATACGCGTAGGAGGCTGGAGCCAGGATTCGAATCCAGACGCCCCGGGATGCAGTGTAGCCGCCCGAGCAGAGTCTTAACTGCACACACGGCTGCCTGCACACACACCTGGAACCATGAATTTGGATCTCCTTCTGCCCAGGCTTCTCTCGCCACACCAGGCTGCAGCAGGTGCGGGTGGCCCTGTGACAGCAGGGAAAACCCCCCAGGCTCTGCGCTGGGCTGTGTTTGCCGAGCCGAGGTTTGGAAGAGCAGGCATTTCACACACATCTGTAAAAAATTAAATTATTTCATTTGGATGTGCACGCAAGCGAGAACACTCTCGTTGGCTGGTTCACTTCCCAAATGCCCAAAATGGCCAGGACTGGGATGGGCTGAATTCAACCTGGAACTCAGCCTGGGCCTCCCGGTGGGTGACAGCAACCCGACTGTTCCAGCCATCACCGCTGCCTCCCAGGGGCTGCGTAGACCAGGAGACAGGTCCTGAACCCGAGTAGCCTCAGACGGAGCACAGGTGCCCTAACTGCTAGGCTTAACTGCCACGGCCCTCACCTTTCGGGAAGCAACCCCACCCCAGTCGAGGGCGTATGCCCAACCTGCAGATGAGGAGACCGAGGCAGAGCGAGGCTGGTGACTGTGTCCAGGGCCACACGGCTTGAAGCCGCAGGCTGCGGAGCGTGGCGAGTGAGCCTGTGGGCTGCGGGGACCCAGGCCCGGGGCTAGGCTGGGTGCAGGACCCAGAGCTTGTGACATCTGGAATGGACTGGTCAGGCCCTGCGGCAGGAGGCACTGGCCGCAGGAAGCCGACCCCTGACGTCAGGGTGTGTGTGGGGGACGAGAGCTGGGTGTTTAGAGCAAGGAGCCGGGCAGTTAGTGCTTCATTCCTGGGCTCCCCAAGGAGTTGGGGTGAAGGTTCTTACAGACTGAAACCGGGGCGGAGAGGCGCGGGGTCAGCCGGTGCCCAGAATGGGCGGAGAGGCGCGGGGTCAGCCGGTGCCCAGAATGGGCGGAGAGGCGCGGGGTCAGCCGGTGAGAGGCCCCTGGGTGGTGGGTGGAGCGCGGGACGCCCTGCTCTTAGGGGATTTACGGTGGCCAGGTGGGCTCCAGTTCTGTGCAGGTGACAGTGACGTCCACTGGAATTCACCTCACAGTCCACCCCAGGAAACACTGGCCGCCACGGTTCCTACCTGTCGGAGAAGCAAGCTGAGCTCCTGGTGGGGCCGGCTGGACCACTCCCCGGAGTGACCCCACGGCTGAGGGGAGAGGCGGTTCAGGGCTTCCATTTCGGGGCGGGGTGACCCCACGGCTGGGGGGAGAGGCGGTTCAGGGCTTCCATTTCGGGGCGGGGTGACCCCACGGCTGGGGGGAGAGGCGGTTCAGGGCTTCCATTTCGGGGCGGGGTGACTTCAGGAAGAGGCCTTGGTGGTGCTGCTCTTGCTCACTGACCCCTCCCGTCCCCAGGGAGTGTGGTGACCCGGCCCTGTCGTTTTCACACGGGTGGGGGTCAGCCGTGGTGAAGGCGGCTGGACACCCCCCCCCCCCCGAGAGTTAGGTTGGAGATTAGCCTGCGACAGCGGGGGCGCAACAGGAATGGAACAGCCTCGGGCGCAGCCCGGGATCCCACGCGACAATGTCCTGCCCAACCCCACCAAGGAAAGGCCCCAGGAGACTCCTCTCTGCTCAGCACCACACGGGATACCCGGCCTGGCCACATCCCCCGTCCTCCCCAAGCAGAAAGGGAGACGCCCCAGGGGCAGCTGCTCTGCCCGGCGCCCGGCGGTTCCCCAGCCCGACGGCACCATGCGCTGTGACCCGGGGCCCCCCAGCCCGACGGCACCGAGTGCTGTGACCTAGGGAGGCATTCACCTGTTCACATCCAGCGATCCTCTGTCCTGGGGGGGAGGAAGACACGGGGGAACCGACCCCTTTCCCTCATAAGCCCCAGTCTGAGCCCCGACTGCGTGCCCAGTGCTCAGAGCTGAGCGCCCACCTGGCCTGCCAGCTGCACTCTCGCCATTGGCCCACACAACCTGCTCTCCCAGTCAGTGACGGGCGCTGTCTCCCAGGTTCTGTCTGGAGACGGGCCCAGCTGTTCTGACGGACGCCCTACCCCACTCATCCTCGCCGACCGCTCCTCTCTGCCCCACGTCTGAATTCTGTCTCGCACAGACGAGACCCCGTTCCGCTCATCTCACCCTGCGGACATTTTCTTGGTTGTCTGGCCGGAGCGCTGCCGCTTCCTCTTGGAAGCTCCGTCTGTGACCGGCGTTCAGGTCCATGCGGGCCGGTGGCAGGGGAGCCCAGGGCCGCTGGGCGGTCGGGACCAGTGCAGGCGCCAGGCCCAGCAGCCATCGGCGCTCTGGACACTGACTCGGCTTTGGAAGAGGGACAGACCACGCCTGGGCAGGTCTCCAGGCCAGACCTGGACAGGAGCCCCGTCTGGGAGGCAGGCGTGGCGCCCGAGCGCCAGCAGCGGGGGCAGCGTTGATTCCGGGAGCACCACGGCTGCTGTGCCCGGCACTCCATGGTTACCAGGTCATCAATTTGTCCACCAGTTGCCGGGTCCAGCACAGGCCTCCTGGCACAGCGTCCACTCTCAAGGAAGTGGAGAGAATGCTGCAAGGCGTGGCGTGTGTGCATGAGTGTGCAGGTGTGTACATGTGTGTGCATGAGTGTGCACACGTGTATGTGTATACGTGTATGCGTGGCGGTGTATACATGTGTGTACACGAGTGTGCAGGTGTGTACATATGTGTGCATGTGTGCTGTGTACATGTGTGTGCATGCGTGTGGAGGTGTGTACATGTGTGTGCACGAGTGTACATGTGTGCACGAGTGTACGTGCATGTACATGCGTGTTCATGTGTACGTGTGTACGCATGTACATGCATGTGCAGGTGTGGGGGGCCTCAGAGAAAGACTGTCCCAGGGCTCTCCAGTGTGCGCAGCACAGTCCCACGCTGGGTTTGCACGACCACTGGGGAGGCAGAAGTCTGAGTCGCATGGGGGGACACGGATGCCCAGGCAGGCGCATTGCGTGACGGGCGCCCGGGGCCGGGGCCTGGGACTGGGCTCTGTCCCGTGTCCCTCCGCAGCTTCCAACGGCTGAGGACGTAACAACTGTGCCTTTTTACTTTCTGTATTTCTTATTTTAAATTTATTTTCAGGAGAGAGAGACTGAGACAGACGGGAAAAACACATCTTCCATGGGCTGGTTCCCTTCCCAAATGCCTAACACAGCTCGGGCTGGGCCAGGCTCAAGCCAAGGGGCCACGTGGGTGGCGGGGGCTGAAATACCGGAGCCGGCGGGTGCTGCCTCCCAGGGTGTGCACAGGCAGGAAGCTGCATCCAAACCCAGCCACTTGGGTGTGGGCGGCAGGCGGGCGGGAGGCCGCTTAGCCGCTGTACCAGATGCACAGCCGCAGTAGAGGCTCCGCCCCTTGTCCACCTGCTCCTCCGTGTGCTGGCGCTTTCCCGTGTGGCCCTGGCTGGGGTGGCCAGCCCCTTCAAGGCGGGCTGTGGTCCTGGAGCGTCCTCTTCCCACAGCATCTCCTCCACTTCCACCACACTCACACCCACGTTCTACACCCCAGGAAGGGGAAGGGACCCCAGGCTGGGCCCTGTGCTGCTCCCCAGCTGTGGGTGGCCGAGCTCGGGCCGGAAGTGCGGGGCTGGGGCTACCTGGACCACCGGGCACGGCCGCCGCTTTCACTCTTGGCCCCAGCTGTGCCAGATGGCGGGGACACACAAGTGGCCCTGGGAGTTTCACGGCTGTAACCATCACCCCCACACCCTCCCCTCTCACCCATCCCCTAGACCCCCCCAGGGAAACGGAGTGGTGTCTAGTGGGGACCCCCGGCGCCCTGCTCGCCACAAGCGTGAGTATGCTGGGGAGGCGTGGGGGCTGAGCCGGAGCCCGGGTTCGTCTTCCCAGGCTTTGGTCAAAAGATCAGCTGTGGTCTGAATGCGTCCCCCCCCCCCCCAGCCCCACGTGTGTGTGGCACTGGCAGGTGGGACCCCTGGGGGCGCCGGGTTGGGAGGGCTGTGCCCGGGTGAGTGGAGTCATCTAGGCCCGGCTCAATGGACTCACGGGTCATTGTGGGAGGCTGGGCGGTGTCAGAGAAGCCGACCCTCTAACAGGCGCACTCTGTCTGCTGTGCGACCCCCTCCAGCAGGTGACCAAGCAGCACGAGGCCTCTGGGACCGCCCAGCCTCCAGCACCAGTGGGTAAACAAGCCTCTTTCTTTGTGAGCCACCTGGCCCCGGGGTGCCGGCACAGCACCGGAAACGGGCGCGGCCCTGCGCTGCCGGGAGGTCTCTGCCCCGGGGTGCGCCCGATGGACCGCGCCACGCCAGTGTCCTCTGTTCTGTTCCTTGTAAGGGACGCTGGGCCATTGCAGCTGCCACCAGGCCCACCAGGCCCCATGCAGGCCAGTGTCCATTCCAGGGCCAGCTGACTCCTGGGCCTTCCCACTGGGGGGTCTGCCACGCGGCCTCCGGTGGTCTCTGCCCGGCCGGCAAACCGGGCACTCTGCACCTCAGAGGGGCTGGGAACACATCTGGATTCACCTCTGTGCTGTGCGCCCTGACCCTGTGACCTTTCACGTCCTAGACCCACGGCCACCCCTAATGAGCACGCGGGAGTCCCTCTGATGGCACCAAATTGTCCTCCTTCGATGACCACTCAAATTCCCAGGGGGTCGAGCTCGCACAGGCACCGCCTTTGGCTGGCTGGGCACCCGCTGCCCTCCTGCTGGGCCAGACACCGGGCCAACGCTGCTGGGCAAACAGCCCGGATTCGGCCCGCGCCGCCGACTGCTTTTGCTTTTCTTTGGAAAGGCAGAGAGACGCAGGGCCGGCACCGGCGTAGCAGGTACAGCTGCCACCTGCGGTGCCGCCATCCCATATGGGCGCTGGTTTGAGTCCCGGCTGCTCCACGTCTGATCCAGCTCTCTGCTGTGGCCTGGGAAAGCAGCGGAAGACGGCCCAAGTCCTTGGGCCCCTGCACCGTGTGGGAAGAAGCTCCTGGCTTCAGACTGGCACAGCTCTGGACGTTGTAGCCATCTGGGGAGTGAACCAGCGACAGAAGACCTCTCTCTCTCTGCCTTTCAAATTAATTAATTAATTAATTTTAGAAAAAAGGCAGAGAGAGAGAGAAGGGTGGGAGGGACACACACACACACAGAGGGGTCTTCCCTCCACCGGCTTAGTCCCCAAATGCCCATAATGGCCAGGGCTGGGCCATGCTGAAGCCAGGAACCAGGAGCTCCATCCCAAGCACTTGGGCCGTCCTCTGCTGCCCCCCGGGGACAGTAGCAGGGAGCCAGGATCAGGAGCAGGGGCGGGACTCGACCCAGGTGCGCTCTCGTGGGTGCAGCTGCAGCCCCACTGCCTGGCTCTGCCTTCCTCCACCAGGGCGCTGTCCTTGGTTTGTCCTTCACAAACCAAGCAGCTCCCCGTGGGCCGGCCTGCAGCTGTGTGACGGCAGGGGCAGGCCTGGGCCACCCGCGTGCAGGGGAGGGGCTCCTCGATGAGTGCCCTGCACGCCCCAGGTGCCGTGGCGCCAGCTTTCCAGGGGACGTCACGACCCGCATTCACAGGCGTGGCCTCACTCATGTGACAGCAGGGAAGGGACTGGCCCTGAACCGGAAGCTCTGGAGTCCAGAGTCCCATCAGGGAGGGGACGTGACCCCAAGCCAGGGTTCAGGCTCTGCGTGGGGCTGTGTCAGAGACCATCTGTCCATCCCACATGGAGTGGGCTAGCCTGGACACGGAGTGAGCACTGGCAGTCCCCCTGACTCCCAGGAGCTAGTCAATAGTGATGAAGGAGGCTGGCTGCTCCTCTTCTGACCCAGCTCTCTACCATGGCCTGGGAAAGCAGTGGAAGATGGCCAAGTGCTTGGGCCCCTGCACCCATATGGGAGACCCGGAGGAAGCTCCTGGCTCCTGCCTGGCCCAGCTCCTGGTGTTTGTGGCCATCTGGGGAGTGAGCCAGTGGATGGACGCTCTTTCTGTCTCTGCTTCTGTCTGTAACTCTGCTTC
The DNA here is from genome assembly GCA_015711505.1 of Sylvilagus bachmani. Classification (NCBI taxonomy): domain Eukaryota; kingdom Metazoa; phylum Chordata; class Mammalia; order Lagomorpha; family Leporidae; genus Sylvilagus; species Sylvilagus bachmani. Next base: position 107,807,990 of record CM027387.1, read on the forward strand.
TCAAGTAAATAAATAAAATCTCAATTTTAAAAAAGATTTATTTAAAAGGCAGAGTTACTGAGAGAGCCACAGAGATCAGAGAGCGAGATCTTCACCCACTGGTTCACTCCCCAAATGGTCAAAACGCCAGGGGCTGGGCCAGGGATTCCATCTGTGTCTCCCACGTGGGTGGCAGGGCCCAGCTGCTTCCTTCCCCGGCACGTCAGCAGGGAGCTGGCTCGGAGGCAGAGCAGCAGTGCCTGTATGGGATGCCGGCACCACAGGCAGCGGCTTACCCCGCCATGTCACAGCCCCAGCCCCACTCCGAGTCTCCCATGTGGGTGGCAGGGACCCAGCTGCTTGGGGATTTACTTATTGGAGAGGCAGGGTGAGAGCAAGGTGAGAGTCTCTGAACGCGGGAAGCGCCGGCTTGGGAGCCTGTCCGTGCTGGCGTGTAGGAACGCGGGCTCCCGTCGGTGCTGGCGTGTAGGAACGCGGGCCGGGCTCCCCTTGGCCCCTGAGGCCCTGCTGCAAGAGAGGAAACACACGAACTACTGTGTGCGCCACACTTGCATGTTGAAATCACCCCTCCCCGGGGAGTTAGCAGGTGTGCACCGCTCCCCCCCCCCCCCGTAGAATGGGGAGGGCTTTTTAGGGCAGCTCCGTTGGCTCCGAGGACACCCAGGGGCCTGTCCCAAGTCCCCTGGGCCCACAGAAGGATTCTTCTGGAACGCCCTCCCCAGAGCGCCACCCTCCGCGCACCTCCACACCAGCGCCTATCAACCTGTTCTGCTCATCAAATCTTGTTGCTGCAGAACTTTCTGGAGCCCCCAGGAGCTCGGTCGCCAGCCCTGCCCTCCTGCAGGCCAGGAGGTGGGACTTTCTGGTGAGGGGTCCCAACCTGAGACTAAGGCGGTGGGCTCACCCTAAGCCGTGTCACCAGCATAAACTCAGCGTGACCCAGAGGGGCCCCTTACAAATGACAGAGACCCTCCTGTCAGTCAGGGAATCCCCAGGGTCCAAAGACCCAGTCTATGTCATTCTGCGCCACAGTGACCTGGCCTGCACCACTGCTGTTTTTCAATTGATTTATTTAACAGTGGGAGAGAGCGTGCAAGCGAGAGCACTCTATCCTACCCCCGGTTCACTCCCCAGGTGCTGCAGCGCACGGGCTGGGCCAGGTTGAAGCCGGAGCTTGGCGCTCACCCAGGTCTCCCTGGGTAGCTGGAAGCCAAGGGCTCGAGCCACCGCCAGGCCTCCCAGCGTCTGCATTAGCCGGAACCCGAGCCAGGCCCTGTGGCGTGGAATGCGGGCCCCTGGTTCCCACACCAGGTTCTGTTGAGTTCCTGGGGAGAGTCCTGCAGAGGGGCGGCACCGGCCGGACCTCCGTGTGCTCAAGGGAGTGGAGCCTGGGCTGGTCCTGAGGATTAGCGTGTTTGCTGTGCGTGGCCCAGTGCCCTGCCCACAGGACGGGCTCGGCAAACACTGGAGGCGGAGCCGCCTGCCCAGGCCCCAGCGGGTGGGGGGGCGAGTCGCCCGCTGTTTCCTGTTCCCTCTTTGGTGACAGCACCCACACAGCGCACTTGTACTTCCCAGCCAGCCCTCCTCCAAGTGACCTTTGTCCCCAGCTGTGGCTTCCGATCTCACACAGGCGCTGCCTGCCCTGGCGGTTTATGGCCAGCCTGGGTAGAGGGCAAGCCCCTGGCGCCTGTGTCCCGTCCATCAGGGCTTCAGACCCTTGGCTGGCTGCCCAGGGACCACTGGTGTGTTTGCGGTGGCCATCAGCAGGGGCAGCGCCTGCGAGCAGAGGACAGCCTGGGCCTGAGCTCAGTCACGGGGCGAGGCGTCTGTCCAGGAAGTGAGTCAAGGGGCACCCGGCCTTCCAGGGGTGCTCTATCTCCGCAGGCTGTGGCAGGAAGTGGGGTGCAGCCCGGGGAGGCTGGGGGCCGGGTCCTGACTGCCCGTCCCTCACTGGGCCTGCGACACCGGCTACCTCTGCCTCTGGAAAACTCACCTGACACCAGCCAGGTGCGACCTGAGGCCCGCAGACCCGTGTCCCCCGAAGGCGGCCCCCAGCTGCGTGGAGTCGGGGGTCCTCCGAGAGTGCTCACTGCACACTTGGTGAGGTCGCGGGTGCGGGGTCCACGTTAGCCAGCGATGCAGACGGATGCCCCCTGGGAGCTGGCAGCGCGCAGGGCAGAGAGACGCGGAGGGACCCGCCGAGGTGGGACGGTGCAGGCGGCCCCCTCACGGCTGAGCGGTCACTTCGCAGCTTTCTCCAGGACACAGCCGCACGTGTGTAGCAAGCCTAGCACTAACCAGGGTCCTGCGGGCACCGCACGTTACCAAAGAGGAAGCCGCGGCAGGCTCTGCCCAAGCGCACACGACCCCAGAGCGGCAGAACCGCCGTGGGTGACAGGCGCGGCAGGTGCTCTCCTGCCCCTGGGAGGCCACAGCTGACTCCGGCAGCCAGCAGGAGCCCAGGTGGGCGTTGGGACAGGGGACACCAGGGCCAAGGGACAGAGCCCGGACAGGTGGGAAGTCGCAGGGCTGGGGACCGGGCCTCCCCACCAGCCAGTCACTCCTTGGAATCCACAGGGGATTGGACCCAGGACCCCTAGGGATCCCCGAATGTGCACCGAACCCACGGACGTCCCCGTGTGCCTTCAGCCAGCCCTAGGTGACTGACGCCACCTGACACAGTGCCGGGTACAGGCTGCGAGGTTGCTGTTCGGGGAGTGACAAGGAAAAATCCCCGTGTTCACCCATCCACAGAGGTTTCCTATCACAGCTGGCTCAATCCACGGACAGGGTCCACACACGGAGGCTGGCTCCGGAATTAACGCTGCCACAGGTGGGGTCGAGGCTGGCGGGCACCGTTTCACCAGTGCCATGAGCTCTGAGGAAGGCTCTGGAATCACCTCCCACTGATGGCTGTGGGAAGGGTGCTGGCTGGGCGGCGGTAGGGGCCCGAGAGCCTGGGGCTTGGCCGTGGGGCTCCCGCACGTTTTCCTCTGTGCCTCACCCCCTGTGCCCCAGCGGGGAGGTTTAGGGGTGACCTCTTGGCCCCTCCCTGGCCCCCACAGTTCAGAGCGGCCAGGAGGTGAGAGAGCAAAGGGCGGCCATAGAGCCGCGGGAGCTGGCGGGGTCGAGGTGGCTGTTTGCGGGAGGGGACTCCAGCAGGTGCCTCTGGGTAAGGCCCACGTGGCCACAGAGCAGGGGAGCCGTGGGAGCCGAGCCAGGGCCGGGAGGCTGCGCAGTGGGGGCGCGGCAGGGGCACCTGCACTCCGGGAAGATGGTGACGGATCTGCGTGTGCTGTTTTTCAGTCGGCTGTAACTCATTAATCGAGTTCATAAAAATGAAAACTGTGGCAAAAGTTACCATGTTAACCATTCTAAGTGCACAGGCCAGCGGCTCGGGCACACTCCGCGCTGGGCAGTCGCCACCTCCCACACTGGAACTTTGTCCCCGTCCAACACCGACTCCTGCCGGCTCACTCCCGGCACGCCTGCACCAGCCAGGGCCGGGCCGGGAGCTCCGGGTCTCCCACACGAGCGCCAGGGACTCAGCAGTGGGGCCACCATTCACTGCCTCGCAACCGCATCAGCTGGAGCTGGATCGAAAGTGGAGAAGCCGGGCCTCACTGCGGGACGCGGGCACCCAGGCGCAGGCCTCACTGCGGGACACGGGCACCCAGGCGCAGGACATGGGCACCCAGACGCAGGCCTCACTGAGGGACGCGGGCACCCAGGCGCAGGCCTCACTGAGGGATGCGTGCACCCAGGCGCAGGCCTCACTGAGGGACGCGGGCACCCAGATGGCAGGGATGCAGACACCCAGGCGGCAGGGACGCGGGCACCCAGGCGCAGGGACACGGGCACCCAGGCGGAGGAACACGGGCACCCAGGCGCAGGCCTCACTGAGGGACGCGGGCACCCAGGTGCAGGCCTTGCTGAGGGACGCGGGCACCCAGGCGGCAGCTTGCCCGGCGGCCCCATGCGGGCCCCAGGAGTCACCTCTCCACCTGGCACAGGCCCTCGAGGTCGCTCCTGCTGCAGGAAGCATGAGTGGCAATCTCCCCTTCCTCAAGGCTGACCACCCCCCACCGTCTGCCACCGCGCTGTGGACGGACACTCGGGCTGCTCCAGGCTCTAGTCACGTGGACAAGGCCGCTACGGGCGTGGTGCACAAGGCTCTCCTGCAGAGCCAGCTCCTTGGGGTGTGCCGGTCATGGAATTGCTGTATCGCTCGGCGTTTGAACGAGGGGTTTTTAGGAGTTAACCTGGACCCGTGGGCGGCAGATCATGCGGATCCTGACCAAGCCTGTGCCATGTGGGGCCTGACGGCTGTGGGGAGCCCCTCCCCGTGCCCCCACGGGGCAGGCAGCACAGAAGCCGAGACTCAGAGGCCCAGCACCACAGCGCAGTGGCTCCAGGACCCCGCCCCCAGCCCCAGGCCCGGCTGCAGCAAAGCTTCCCAGTCTGTTCCGTTGCAAGCACCGTGTGGAAGACGGACGTGAGCGAGCCACGGAGTGCGGGTGGGCTACAACCCACATGTGGGACGATGACGCTGGGAGACAGTGCCGGGGCTGGCAGAGAGAGGCCCAGAGACGGCCTCGGGTGCAGACGCAGACGGAGACGCAGCCAGCCAGACCTACGTCTACAAAGCAGAACCCCGGGACCAGGGGGCCACGCTCCCGCTCTGAGGACCACGCTGCAGGCGAGGGGGAGCCTGTGGGGCTGCTGCCCCCTGCTGCTCGCAGGGGTCACTGCAGGGGGCGAGGGCACCTGACTTGGGGGCCCCGGGGAGGGGTCGCTTCCTCACTCCCAGGGCTGTGGGGAAAGTACGGGCTCACTTTCGTCACAGGCGCAGCCATCTCACTGAAAGCCCCGACCCCTCTTCTGGGGAACCTCTGCACCCAGTCCCTGCCTCTCCGCTGCAGGCTCCCGGGCCACCCTGGGCCCAGGACCTTGTCCCTTCTCATCCTGTGTAGCTTCGCGAGGCACCTCCCCCCGCCTGCCCGGTGCACCCCAAAACGGACCTGAGGAGCCCGCGCCCTTCTGGGCCCCAGCCCTCCTGTGTCCAGGCCCTGGGCCCACCCAGTCCTCCTGGCTGCTGAAGGTGACCCTGCCAGGCCACACCCCAAAGGAAGTCTCACACACAGGCGCCCGCGCTTGTCCTTGTCCCAGTGGCCTCGCTGATGCCAGCGCAGGGGGCGCCCAGGAGTCCCGCCTGTGTCCCCCACACGCTCACGGAAGCCTGGTCTTCTTGCCCAACAGGTTTATTGTCACCCTGCTGCAGGTGGACGTCGGCTCAGCTGTCACAGCAGACGCGGCGCGACCTCCACGGTGTTTATCCGGAGCACGGTCTGCGGGCTCACGATGACTGCGAGAGACAAGTCACCACGCGCTTCAGCATGGCGTCCGCCCGCGGCCCGCCCACGGCTGCCGGCTCTGCCCTGGCTGGCAGCACGGCCCCCAGCAGCCCCGTGTCATGCGCAGCGCTGGCTATGCCGTGGTGTCTGCCACACCTCGCTCGCTCAGCAGCAGAGACGGCAGCGCCAGAGGCCTGGAGGCCAGCAGAACCCCGCTCCCTCCGTCCTGCTGCGCCTCCTGGCCGGCGGGCGGGGTGGCCCACTCCCCAGAAGGCACGGCAGGGGCTCCGTGCCAGGCGGCACTGTGCGGCCATCCGCCGGCCACTTCCCGGCCCGTGTGGCCTGAGCCCGGACGGCTCCTGTCCTGGAGGTGCCCACCTCGCGGGGCCTGTGCCTCCCGGGGCTCCCCCAGGGCCAGCCTAGGAGCCGCTCATGGAAGGACCGAGGCGATGCCAGCCCCGTGACTGGACCAAGCAGGGCACGGCGGGCAGGGGAGGCGTGGGCGGGCCTGGGAGGCGCTCCCTGGGACGGCAGTGTGGGATGTGGGCAGCAGCGGCCAGGCTGAGAGCTGCCGGGGGTTCCTCCCATGACCCCGCCATCGGGGTGCACCAGCTCCTGTCCCCGTCCTCACTGCAGGCACCGCTGTCCTGGCCACTTGCTGCTGACCCATCGCCCACCTGCCCACAGACGGCCCTCTGCTGTGTTCTCCGCGGGGGGGGGGTCCATAGGGGAAGCTGGGGTCCTGTGACCCCGCCCCTGCGGCTCAGCCCCACCCTCAGGTCCCGTGGCTCCTGCCCTCCCACACCCTCCCGCTGTGGGCTCAGCTGCTCCGGCCCTCCTGCTCTGACCGCACCAGTTAACCTGCACCCAAGACACGTGCGTCCCTCCGGGTTTCTCGGCCCCTTCTCGCCGCCCCGCACCCCTCCAGAGGTGGCTGCGGCCGTGGGTTCTGTACCCATCCTGCCCTCCATAGGCCACACGAGGCACGAGAGGCACGGTACGGTACCCAGCACGGTGCAGCCTTGCTCACCGCCACGCACAGCTTCCCAAGAGGCCCCGCCCCCGGCACCCCAGGGCCGCGCACGCCTGTGCTGAGGGGCACAGCTGACCCCGCGTCCCTGCCCGTGCTGGCCGTGAGGCGTCACCAGGCAGGCGGAAGTCCACACTTCCTACGGCGACTCCTGGGGGCCTCAGCTCCACCACCCCGGCCTGGCGCCGGCTCCGCCCCACTCAGCCACCCGACAGCAGGACACAGGCCCGACGGCCACGGCACGGAGTGCGGGGCGCCGGCCACACCTGCTCAAACTTACTTTTTTTCTTCTTGAAGTTTTTCCTTTTCCTAAACTTCATGTTGATTTTTGGCCACGACTCTGTCTTTTCAATGACCGTGGCTTCCACTCGGACGAGGTCCTTTCTAGAAGAAAACACGCTGACGGATCCCGCGGACGGCCCCTCCGTCACACGCTGACGGGTCCCGCGGACGGCCCCTCCGTCCACACTGACGGATCCCACGGACGGCCCCTCCGTCCACACTGACGGATCCCGCGGACGGCCCCTCCGTCCACACTGACAGATCCCGTGGACGGCCCCTCCGTCACACATTGATGGATCCCGTGGACGGCCCCTCCGTCACACACTGACGGATCCCACGGACGGCCCCTGCATCACACATTGATGGATCCCGTGGACGGCCCCTCCGTCCACACTGACGGATCCCACGGACGGCCCTTCCATCACACATTGATGGATCCCGCGGACGGCCCCTCCGTCACACACTGACGGATCCCACGGACGGCCCCTGCATCACACATTGATGGATCCCGTGGACGGCCCCTCCGTCACACATTGATGGATCCCGTGGACGGCCCCTCCGTCACACACACGATGGATCCCACGGACGGCCC
>CM027387.1:107824099-107841135 GCA_015711505.1 Sylvilagus bachmani
GGGCGAGGGGGTGGAACCAGGCGAGGGGGCGGAGCCGGGCGAGGGGGGCGGAGCCGAGCAAGGGGGGGCCTTCGTGACCGAGGCCGTGGGAGTGGACGCTTGTGCACTTCTCAGGCCTTAATTCCTTTCAGAATGTTTGTTGTGTTTATCGGAAAGGGAGGGGTAGGAAAGGGAGGGGTAGGGGGGCGTGTGAGCGAGGCCGCGTGTTTCTGGTCCGGGGTGGGGGGGAGGCCGGTGTACCCGGTCAGGGGTGGGGTGGGCTGCACCAGGGCCGGGGGTGGGGGGGAGGCCGCGTGTTCCCGGTCAGCGGTGGGGTGGGCTGCACCAGGGCCGGGGGTGGGGGGGAGGCCGGGTGTACCCGGTCAGCGGTGGGGTGGGCTGGACCAGGGCCGGGGGGGAGGGGGGAGGCAGAGTGGACTGCCAGGACTTGCTGCCAGGACTTGCTGGACAGGGTTCCGTGGCGCTGTGGGGGCAGAGCACGTGGACGTGGCCGAGCGTTCACTGCCCTAGGGGACGAAGGAGGGCTGGGTGGGGGCCGGGTGCAGGTAGGGAGTCCCGCGTGGCGTGTTCGCGCCCCCACCCCCCCCCCGGATCCGGTGTGTCTTCCTCTCCTGGCGCGGTGCCGGCCACGCTGAGGGGTCCGTGTCTCCCCAGGTCCTGGCAGGAGAGCCTCTCTCTGCGGGAGCTCCAGAGCCGGGGCGTGTGTCTGCTGAGGCTGCGGGTGAGCGGCCAGCGCACGGGGCTCTACGGCCGGCTGCTGGTCACCTTCGAGCCCAGGAAGTGCGTCTCGGCGGGGGAGCTGCCCGGCAACAGCTTCGCCTCGGGTGGGTGCTGCAGACGTCGGGGTGTCTGCCCCGCGTCTCCTCCCCCTGCGCCTCCCTCCCCACGGCGTCTCCTCCCCCTGCGCCTCCCTCCCCGCGGCGTCTCCTCCCCCTGCACCTCCCTCCCCGCGGCGTCTCCTCCCCCTGCACCTCCCTCCCCGCGGTGTCTCCTCCTGCGCCTCCCTCCCCGCGGTGTCTCCTCCTGCGCCTCCCTTCCTCTCTAAAGCAGAGACAGAAGACGTGGGGCATCTGCCACCCACTGGTTCACTCCCCAGATGCCTGCGACAGCCAGGCCGGAGCCAGGAGCCTGGACTCCCAGCTGGGCCTCCCACGTGGGTGACAGGGGCCAGAGTGCGTGAGCCGTCACCTGCTTCCCAGGCTGTGTGTCCGCAGGAAGCCGTCTCCCCAGTGACGGAGCCAGGCCTTGAACCGGGCCTCTGACGTGGGACGCGGGTGTCCCGAGCACTGCGCAGAACGCCACCGAGCCGTGTGCACTTTCGAATGTTCCAGTGTCGCCGTGGAGACGGCACCAACTGAATATTTCGGAATAGCGAGCGAGAAGGGTGTGTGGTCCCAACACAAACGGCAGTTACCCCACGTGACCCGAGCGCGCTGTGTATGCGTGCCGAGACGTCACACCGCACGGTGGTTACGTCAGCTGAGCGCCTGCTCCCAACCCCAGCTTCCTGCTGACACACACCTGGGAGGGGCCGGGAGGGCTCGAGGGACTGGGGCCCGGCCGCCCGCACGGGAAGCTGAGTCCGTGGCTTCTGGCCCAGGCAGGAGCCGCTGCGGCCACCTGGGGATGGGCCCCGTGGGTGGGAGCCCTCAGTCTCTAGCTCTCAAACAACAGAGCAAAGCAGAGCTACAGAGAAACAAAGAAGACTGGGTTAAAGCCACGGGGCCAGGTGGGGATCAAGCCCTGCGGTGGGGACCTGTTCACTAGACATCCCAGCAGTGCGTGGCTTTAGCTCATCCGGGTCAGCGCTGTTTAGAATGGCCGCCTCCGACCACGGTGGGGACAGCGCACTTGACAGGGGACCGACGATTGCCCGTAGATCTCAGTACACACCAGGTTTTGAAGACTGAGTTAAATGATTCGGAATAGATCGAGGGTAATTGTTTCGATATTGATTACATGATGAAATGCTATTTTTTTCTATATTGCATTGAATAAACTTTTCCTAAGATTTATTTTATTTTATTTGAAAGGCAGAAGGCAGAGTTAGAGAGAGAGTGCATCAATCTGCTGGTTCACTTCCCAAATCCACAACAGCTGGGGCCAGCGCTCAGTCCCAGTCTCCATCTCCCTCGTGGGTGGCAGGGCCCACAGGACCTGAGCCTTCCCCGCTGCCTCCCAGGCACTCGTTAGCAGGGAGCTGGACTCAGTGGAGGAGCCGGGACGTGAACCAGGCACTCTGATAAAGGATGCGTCCGTCCCTCCCGTCCCATTTCTCTGTGGCGGGCAGATGGGGCCCCGACTGGCGCCGCGCAGTCTGCACGGCCCCGCACTCCCAGCCATTTCTCATGCCCAGCACCTGGTGCCTCCATGTGTGCCGGCCCCGTCGGAGAGGAGGGGCAACCCTGTTCCATCCCGGGGACGCTCGGGTCAGCCTCGGCCTGGAAGGCTGAGGACGGCAGGGTTGCCAGCCCTGTGTCTGTCTTGTCATGCTGGGGACAGTCCTCTGATGTCACAGACTCCGCTCACAGCAGTTGGAAGACCGGCTGGGTTTGGAGATGAGAGGAGGAGGACGTGCTGGGCGGAGTCAAACCTGAGCAGAGTTTGAGATGTTTGTTTTATTTCAAAGGCGGAGGGAGGGAGGGAGAGGGAGACTGGGGCTGGCGCTGTGGTGCAGTAGGCTAAGCCTCTGTCTGCAGTGCCAGCATCCCCTATGGCTGCTGATTTGTGTCCTGGCTGCTCCTCTTCTGGTCCAGCTCTCTGCTGTGGCCTGGGAAAGCAGTGGAGGATGGCCCAAGTGCCCGGGCCCCTGCACCCACCTACACGTGGGAGACCAGGATGGAGCTCCGGCCTCCTGGCTCCGGCCTGGCCTAACCCTGGCTGTTGCAGCCATTTGGAGGGTGAACCAGCTGATGGAACATTGATCTCTTTCTCTGTCCCTTTGTGTGTATGTCTCTCTCTCCCTCTCTCTAATTCTGCCTTTCAAAATAAATAAAATGAATCTTAAAAAAAGAATTTTTAGGGGCCGGTGCTGTGGCCTAGCTGGTAAAGCTGCCACCTGTGGCGCCGGCATCCCATATGGGCGCCGGTTCTATTCCCAGCTGCTCCACTTCATCCAGCTCTCCGCTGTGGCCTGGGAAAGCAGTGGAGGATGGCCCAAGTCCTTGGGCCCCTGCACCCACGTGGGAGACCCGGAAGAAGCTCCTGGTTCCTGGATTCGGACTGGCACAGCTCCGGCTGCTGCGGCTAGTTGGGGAGTGAACCAGCAGATGGAAGACCTCTCTTCTGTCTCTACCTCTCTCTGTAACTCTTTCAAATAAATAAAATCTTAAAAAAAAAAAAGAATATTTAACTGCTCCCAGTGTCTTATGCAGGGCGTTTTGGATTCTCGCAGGTGACATCGTGGGTCTGTATGACACTGCCAGTGAAGGCGGTCAGCTGGCCACGGGGATCCTCACCCACCTCACCCAGAAATCCGTCACCGTGGCCTTCGATGAGGGGCACGATCTCCAGCTGGACCTGGACCGAGACGGCTCCTACCGCCTGTTAAAGCTCGCCAATGACGTCACTTACAAGCGACTGAGAAAGTGAGCGCCCGTCACCCTGCGTCCCGGGTCGCACCTCCTCCCAGCCCCCCCCCCCCCCCCCCCCGCTCTCGATTCGATGGCTGTGGGCTCCTCGCGGGGGTGGGAGCTGCGTGGGCTGGGGCTGGGGCTGGGGCTGGGGCTGGGGCGCTGAGCTGCTAGCTCTCGATGGCTGTGGGCTCCTCGCGGGGGTGGGAGCTGCGTGGGCTGGGGCTGGGGCGCTGAGCTGCTAACCCTGGCTCCCCCCGCAGAGCTCTGCTTACCCTGAAGAAGGGCCACTGGGGCGCAGCGTCCTCGCTCACAGATGTCCTGCTCGGCGGGTCCGCGCCCAGCCCTGCCTGCCAAACCCGTAAGGTTTTTCCTTTCTGGTTGAAACTGGGGTGTGAACGGTGGGTCTGGGCGCCTCTCGCGGGCCTTGGGGAGCGTGGAGCGAGCCGTCTGGCCGTGTGTCTCACTGGCTGCGTGAGCTGGACCAGCTGCCCCGGCCGCCGGGCCCAGCAAGTGGCTCCTGCCGCTTAGTTTTCGGTAGCGCTCTCCTCCCGCGTCCGTCCCTGGTTCTGAAACGGAAGGATGTCTCTCTGGGCCGGTGCTCTGTGGGAAGAGATGGCGGCGCATCGTGCCTTATGCCTGATGGCAGTTTTAGGTTCGAGAGTTTTCAGTCCTGGAGCCAGCGGGGTAAGTCTTTGCTTGTGGACACGCACATCCCACGTGGGCGCGGGTTCGAGTCCCGGCTGCTCCACTTCCCATCCAGCTCCCTGCTGTGGCCTGGGACAGCAGCAGAGGACGGCCCAAGTGCCTGGGCCCGCGTGGGAGGCCTGGATGGAGCTCCTGGCTCCTGGCTTCGGCCTGGTCCAGCCTTTGCTGTTGAAACGATTTAGGGATTGAACTAGTGGATGGAAGATACCTCTCTCTGCGTCTCTCACTGTCTCTCTGCCTTTCAAATAAATAAATCTTTATGAAAATTTTCAGTCCCCAAGCCTTTGGTTATATCTCAGCAGCCTTCACATTTAGGATAGTTTATTTCTGCTTCTAAGAGCGATACGTGGGGATTGCAGAGGACGTGGGAACGAAGGGGCACGTCAGCCAGGAGGAGAAGTCACTGACAGCCCCTGCGAGAGGCGGCCTCCCGTGTGCCCGGGCGCGTTTCCGCTCTCCTTGCCCCAGCAGGACCATGCGCACGCACTCCCTCTTCCCTACCTCGGGAGCCTCTGGCTTTTTATTGTTTTTTAAAGGGATTTATTGACTTATTTGAAAGGCACAGATACAGAGAGAGAGAGAGAAAGGGGCGACGCCCTGTGCTACTGGGAGGCGGGGCGGCGCCCGAGCACGTGGCGCCGTGTTCATGGGAGATGGGGCACGTGGAGGGTCTCACGCCCACTTCTCCCACAGAGCCCCTCGTCTTCTTCAACGCCGCCCTGGACGCCTCCCAGAAGGAAGCAGTTTCGTTTGCGCTGTCCCAGAAAGAGCTCGCCATCATCCACGGGCCTCCTGGCACAGGGAAGACCACTACCATGGTTGAAGTCATCCTGCAGGCTGTGAAACAAGGCTTGAAGGTGGGCAGGGGGGACGGGGGGCTCCGTGGGCCAGGCGGGGCGGGAGCGCTGCTGGAGCCCTGGGCTGGGCCCTGCGGTTTCCCACGACTCCCACGAGGTGCCACAGACGCACACAGCACTGCTGTCGGCCGGGGTGGGCGGCAGTGCCGGGGCTCAGCACTGGGCTGGCTAACGGCCGTGGTGCTGGGGAGCTGTGGCGTAGGACATTCCCATTGTTCACGCAACGTCTCCATGGTCGAGAGAGGGTCCTCGGTCCACCTGCATCCGCTGGGTCAGGGCCCGAGCACCTGGAGAGACCTGTGTTATAGAGGTGTCGCGTCCCGGTCAGAACTGGGGTGCGGGTGGCGGGCGTTCGCAGGTCAGCGCTGATTGCTGCTCACCAGCCAGGGCCCTGTGGCTGCTCGTCTCTCCCTCAGAAGGCCTGGTGCCGGGACTTCCACGGCCCCATGCACTCCGTGGCCCTGTGCATCCTGATCCGGCGTCCAGGGTGAGGCGGGGTGAGGTCCTCGCTCCTGTGCCTTTGGGGGCAGAGGGGATTCCAGCCCTGGGAAGGGCAGCCGGGCCTCCTTCCTGGGCCCCCTCTGCCCTAAGCTGGAGGGTATAGGCCGGGGCTGGGGGGCCCTTTCCTGCCGAGGGCCGCTGGGGTATTTAGAGCGTCATTCGCTGGCCGCGCGGAATTCTCAGCTTGCAAACCAGCCTGCCGCACATCCTCTGAGCTCCGAGTCCCGCCGTGGTCGCCTGGGCTGGGCCACACCAATGATCTCACCGGCCTCATAGGGCCCGCGGGCCGGACGTTCCCGCCCATGGCCTGGGGGACGGTCCTCTCTGCCCCCTCTGCCAGCTGCCGCCCCTCCTGATGGTGGACTGCGGGTGCCCGCTCAGAACCTGCTGCAGGGTGAGACGGGCTGGTGAGGCGCCGTGAGCCTCGGCGGGGTGCACTCTGACCTGTCCGAGCTGCCGGTCACTAGCGGGTGTGCCGTGTTGGGAGGTGTGCGGCAGCCCGCGGTGGCAGGTGTCCTGCAGGTGGTGTTTGCATGTGGGAGAGCTACACGCCTGCCCTTGGCTCCTTATGTGGGGCGTCCTGTGTCCGTGATCTCGGCGCGGGATTCCAGCGAGGGGTCGAGCTAGAGCAGAAAGCAGTAAGCCCTAACCAGAGCCCGCGTTGCCAGGTTCTGTGCTGTGCGCCCTCCAACGTTGCCGTGGACAACCTGGTGGAGCGGCTGGCCCGGTGCAAGCAGCGGATCGTGCGCCTGGGCCACCCTGCGCGCCTCCTGCCCTCCATCCAGCAGCACTGCCTGGACGCCGTGCTGGCGCGGAGCGACGGCGCCCAGCTCGTGGCCGACATCAGGAAGGACATCGACCAGGTCTTTGTAGGTACCGCCCAGCGGCGTGCCCTGCGGACGGCTTTCCCGTGGGCAGGCGGTCGGGAGCGAGCCGCGTCCCCGTGTTCCCCTGCTTCTCCCTTGCCTCCGTCAGGTCACTCAATTCTAAGAATTGGGTTTTGTTTATTAATTTGAGAGAGAATGGGAGACAGCGAGCGAGCGAGCGAGCTCCCGCCCACTGGTTCACTCCCCAAATGCCTGCAGTGGTGGGACCTCAGTCCAGGTCTCCGGTGTTGGAGGCGGGGACCCGAGCACTTGGGCCATCACCCCGGTGCACGTTAGCAGGAAGCTGGAATCGGGAGTGGAGCTGAGATGTGGGTCCAGGCACTGCCCTGTGGCGCGTGGGCGTCTTAACTCCAGGCCAAAGGCCCGGTGCAGTGCCCGTGCCCCGACTGCTCACTCTGATGCGGAGCTATACCCAGCGTCTCCCGGGACCCGATGCCCTCAAGATGGCAATATGGGGGTGCGCAGTGGTCTTAAAGGAAGTGTTTCCCGTCGTCTCCCCCTGCTGGGCCGCGTTGTCTGCCTGGATGTGGCGGGGGAAGAGTGGCCTGGGCGTGAGACGCTGCGTCCCGCAGGTCCCGTGTCCCTCTGTGTCACCCTTGTGAAGAGGACGCCGGTCGTCCGGGGAACGCAGGCGGGCGCGTTTCTCTGGCAGCCCGGCGGTGTCGGGCTCGAGCTGCGTGTGCCCGGCTTCCTCCAGCGGCGTGCAGGATGCACACGCAGCTCAGGGCCGCGGCCTTGGGTTCAGCTGCCCTGGTGAAGGGGGTCGGCTCTGGTGCCAGTGGGGTGGGGGCATGTGGAGGTGTTTGCCCCTCGCGGCCATGGGCAATTTCATTTCTTTCATTGTTGTTGTTTTAAGATTTATTTTTTTATTTGAAAGTCAGAGAGAGATCCTCTACCCACCCACTGGTTCACTCCTCAAATGGCCACAACAGCAGGGCTGGGCCAGGCCCAAACCAGGAACCTGGAGCTCCATCCAGGCCCCCACGCGGGTGCAGGTGGGATCGGAAGAGGCGCCGTGCCGCAGGCTCAGTTTAGTCTCACGCGCGCGCGGCGGCACCGGCACCAGTGTGATTCTCTTGTCCCTGCTGAGATGAATGCCCTCCAGGGTTTCCTCCCCCGTGAGCTGCGCCGGGAGACGCTCCTTCCTCCCCAGCGCTGCTCCCAGGAGAGCTTAGGACGCGGGAGGGCCCGAGACAGCCGGAGCTGTCGGAGCGCAGTGGAGCGCGGGCTCAGTGTTCCTGGGAGAAAATATTTTTTCAGCCCCCGCAGGCTGGGCGCTCACGGTGGGCACAGCCTCTGCCTCCATGTGCAGCCCGTGTCTCTGCCTCTCGTGAGCTCCGGTGAAGACCCCGCCAGGACCTCACGGCCCTCCTGGCGCTCCCCAGGCAGGTGCCAGGGACCTCCAGGCGGGCCGGGATTCAGGAGCCCGGTCACGTGTGTGCGTCCGTGGCTCCCGCGGGGAAGGTTCTGGGGAGCTGGCCCGGGCCCTTGGCCAGCGGGAAGGGGCCGGAGGTGGGCAGTGGCCCGCTCAATGCTGGTCTCTCCTCGGCTGCCCGCTGCAGGTGAAGACCACCAAGACCCAGGAGAGGAGGGAGAAGAGTAGCCTCTGGGAGGAGGTGAGGCTGCTGCGGAAGGAGCTGCAGGCGCGGGAGGAAGCAGCCATGGTGGAGAGCCTCAGCGCGGCCAGCGTGGTCCTCGCCACGAACACAGGTGAGGGCGGCCCGGCTGCACTGCCTGCTGCGTCCCCTGGGCGGGTTGGCCTGCGCGGAGGCGCTGCTCTCCCTTCGCTCGGGCCGCTGTCTGCCCCCCCCACCGGGCGCACCTTAGCAGGAAGCGATCAGAATGGAGGCAGGGCTTGAGCTTGGGGACCCCGACGTGGACTGGGGGGCTGGGGGGTCTCGATCCACTGCATGAGGCGCCTGCCCCGGTGGAGTTCTTCGTGGTGACACACCCCTGGGTCGTGTGTCATCCAGGTCTGTGCTTCTGCCATTCCTTCTTCCTGTTCCTCTTGTTGTGTTTTGTTGTGGATGGACTGAGCTTTTCTGGTTGTTGTTGCTGATTTCTTGGCGATGTCTGTGCTCTCGCTGCTCGCGTTAGGCTGCACGGGCGCAGTTGTAACTCGTCCCGGTCCCTCTGCGTGTGGAACGGCACCACGGCGCCCGCTGTCCTCTCCCGGAGTCGTCCCCCTCCTCATGCTCGTTACTGTTGCAGAGTTACGGAGAGGCAGAGGCAGAGAGAGGGCTTCCTTCCACTGGGTCACTCCCCAGATGGCTGTGACAGCTGGAGCTGCGCTGATCTGAAGCCAGGAGCCAGGAGCTTTTTCCGGGTCTCCCACATGGGTGCAGGGGCCCAAGCACTTGGCCATCTTCCACTGCTTTCCCAGGCAAGAGCAGAGAGCTGGTGACCATATGGGATGCCGGCACTGCGGGCAATGGCTTTTCAGTGCCAGCTCTGCTTGTTACTGTTTTGTTTGGTTTTTTAAAATTTATTTTATTGGGGCCAGCACTGTGGCACAGCAGGTTAAAGCCCCAGCCTGCAGTGCCAGCATCCCATATGGGCACCAGTTCTAGTCCCGGCTGCTCCACTTCCGATCCAGCTCTCTGCTATGGCCTGGGAAAGCAGTGGAGGATGGCCCAAGTCCTTGGGCCTCTGCACCCATGTGGGAGACCCGGAAGAAGCTTCTGGCTCCGGATCGGCGCAGCTCCAGCTGTTGCGGCCACCTGGGTAGTGAACCAGCAGATGGAAGACCCTTCTCTCTCTTTACTTCTCTCTGTAACTCTGTCTTTCAAATAAATAAATCTTTTAAAAAATTTATTTTATTTATTTGAAAAAGAGAGAGAGGGGTCTTCCATCCGCTGGTTCACTCCCCCAATGACTGCAGCAGCCAGAGCTGCGCTGACCTGAAGCCAGGAGCCAGGAGCTTCTTCCGGGTCTCCCATGGGGGTGCAGGGGCCTAAGCACTTGGCCCATCTTCTACTGCTTTCCCAAGTGCACTAGCAGGGAGCTGGATGGGAAGTGGAGCAGCTGGGACTTGAACAGGTGCCCATATGGGATGCTGGCGCTGCAGGCTGGGGCTTTAACTCGCCGTGCTGCTGTGCCGGCCCCTTGCTAATGTTGTAACAAGATTTAAATGGTGAGAAAGCTGTCTTAGGTGCTCCTCTACACAGGCTCCGTTTTGTGTCCCGTGTGTGTGCATGTGTGTCAGTGTGTATGTGGTATGTGTCCTGTGTGTGTGTGTTCCTTGTGTGTGTGTGTGGTGTGTGTCCTGTGTGTGTGGATGTGTGTCCTGGGTGTGTGTGATGTGTGTGTCCCGTGTGGGTGTGTGTGGTGTGTGTGTGTGTCCCGTGTGTGTGGATGTGTGTCCTGGGTATGTGTGAAGTGTGTGTGTGTCCCGTGTGTGTGGATGTGTGTCTTGGGTGTGTGTGATATGTGTGTGTGTGTACTGTGTGGGTGTATGGTGTGTGTGTGCCTGTGTGTTGGTGTGTGTGTGTCTGGATGTGTGGTGTGTGTCGTGTGTGTGCAGATCAGTGTTTCTGGACGGTATGGTCTCCCTCTGCCCCAGGGACATCCGCTGACGTTGCTGATGACGTGGGGCCGGCGAGGGGCGCGTGCGGCCTCTGCCTTGGACAAGGGTTTGCTGGGAGAAAGCTCTAGGCCGGTGCGTGGCTGCCTGCGGTTCTGGGGAGACGTCTGCTTCCGTCTTGTGCCTGGCCGGCGTCTGCAGCTTTCCTGCCTGTGCGAAGCCCGCGTGGGAGCTGCCTGGTGGCTGGTCTCGAGCAGCCGCCGCCCTGCGCCGCGCGGTCCCCTCCCTGCTGACCTCCCGGTCCCGGCTTTCCGGCCTCAGCAGTTTCGAGAGTGTTTTGGCCGTTCTTTCTCCAGGGACGCCCCCCGCCCCGCCCTCTCTCCCTGGGGGGCTGCAGCTGCGCGGGTCTCTGGCTGCCTAGTGTTTGCCCACGTGTTTCTTGATTCTTCCGTGTTTTATTTTGGATCGTCGTGTCTGCTGCTGTCTTTAATGGCTGTGAGAACACAGAGCTGAGACTGCATTGCGGTGCGGCGGGCGGCCCGTGCGTGGCAGGAGCTGCCCCCTGTTGACTGCTCTGGCCTTCGGCTCTCTCGTGTGTAGTCTCATGTCTGTCCATCCGGTGTCGTTGCATCTGACGCCCAGAAATAAGATTCAGTTCTTTTTTTATTTCTTGATGCTTTGACTTAATTTTTTGGGCATTGGGAATGCTGGGATGGTAACTTTTTTTTTTTTTTAAGACTTATTTATTTATTTGAAAGGCAGAGTTAGAGAGAGAGAATCTTCCATCCGCTGTTGGACTCGCCAAATGGCTGCACCGGCCAGGGCTGGGCCAGGGCTGGGCCAGGAGACGGGAGCTCCATCCAGGTCTCCACGTGGGTGCAGGGCCCAACTCCCTGGGCCACCTTCTGCGTTACATTAGCGTGGAGCTGGGTTGGAAATGGAGCAGCGGGACTTGAACCCGCACCTGTGTGGAATGCCGGCTTTGCAGGCTGCGGCTTAACAGCTGCGCCATGTGCCAGCGTCCGCCCTGGCGTGCTCAGGCAGTCTCTTCACCGCGTCCCGCTGGTGGTCCCGGCGCTTTCTCAGCCAGGCCCTCCCCCCTGTGCTTCCTGTGCCCTGGTGCCTGCCACCGTCTGCTTGCACCCCTGTCCCCTCGCACGCTCTGTGCGTCTGTTTCCCGGTGAAGCTATTTGCAGATGGCTTATGCTTCCGGGTTGTGGTTTTAGGACCTGAGGGGCCGTCTCAGAGGGAGAAGCAGCCCGGCGCGGAGGTGGGAGGCCTCCTTCCTCCTTCCTGTTAGCGTCTGTGTTCCTTGTGATTATTTGGGGGTGCCGAGACCTCTGCGGTTGCTGTAGCGACGTGACCATGGCGAAGCGACGTATCGGCACACTTCTCATTCCACAGTGTCCGCGGCCGGGGTCCTGGCGCGCTCAGCCGGCTGCAGCCAGGTGTGGCTGGGGCCGGGACGCTCGGCGCCTCTGCCCTGCGCAGCGCCCGGTCCTGGCGGGCCCTTGGCTGGATTTCTTGCCGCGTGGCGGCCGGAGGCGCTCGCAGCTGCCTGTCCGTCGGCCGCCTGGCCCGGCCGCTCTTCTCCAAGCCAGCGAGCGGCAGTGACCTGCGGTGCCTGCCGAGAGTCCAGCTGTGAACTTGACCCTGAGCCTGCCTGGGAGCCACACTGCCTCTCCTGTGCAGCGCTCCGGGCCGTCTTTGCAGTTGTTTGTGGGTTTTTATTCAGTTGAGAGGCAGAGAGGAAGAGGGGAGGGGGGAGAGGGGAAGTGGAGGGGGAGAGAGAGATGATCCTGCCTCTCTGGTCCACTCCCCAAATGCCTGCGACAAGCTGGAGCTGGGAACTCAGTCCAGGTCTCCCAGGTGGGGGCAGGACCCCGCTGGCCACGCCCCACCTGCGGCCCCCAGGTCTCCCAGGTGGGGGCAGGACCCCGCTGGCCACGCCCCACCTGCGGCCCCCAGGTCTCCCAGGTGGGGGCAGGACCCCGCTGGCCACGCCCCACCTGCGGCCCCCAGGTCTCCCAGGTGGGGGCAGGACCCCGCTGGCCACGCCCCACCTGCGGCCTCCAGGTGCGTCTCAGCAGGAAGCCGGCCAGGACAGCAGCCGGGCTGTGAGGCGGGGTGTGGGTGTCCCAGTCGTGTCCTGGGCACCAGGCCCGTGCCCACCCACACCTTTGTCCCAGTTTGTGTCTGGCGCGGCTCTCTGCAAACTTCATGGAGTCCGGAGCTTCTTGGGCGTGTGGATTCGTGATTTTCATTAAGTGGCGTTTTCGGCCGCCATTTCTTTCAGATATTCCTGCTGCCCGTCTCGCCCCCGTCTGTCTGGGGCTCCTGCTGTGCGTGTGGCGCACAGGGCTCCGTGCTCCGCTGTTCTCCTTCATTCTCTGTCCACAGACGGCACGCTCTCCGCTCGCCCGCCCTCAGGTCGCCGCTGTCCTGCCCACTGCCGCTGCCCGCCGAGCCTTGCTCGTGGACTCCCTGCCCGCGCCCCGGGCCCCTGTGGGGCTTTCCCGGTGTCCGCCCCGTTGCGCTCTCCGCTTGCGAGGCCTCGTCTCCGCTTGTTGGCCTCGTCTCCGCTTGTTGGCCTCGTCTCCGCTTGTTGGTCTCGTCTCCGCTTGTTGGCCTCGTCTCCGCTTGTTGGTCTCGTCTCCGCTTGTTGGTCTCGCTGGGTTTCCTGCTGCTCGTTGCGCGTGAAGGGGCTGTGCTGCCCTCGTCTGTAAGACCCGGCCCCCGGGCCCTCGGCGCGGAACCTCTGGTGGATTGCTGCTCTTGGAAAATGCTTTTAAGGCCAACGCCATGGCTCACTAGGCTAATCCTCCACCTGCAGCGCCGGCACACCGGGTTCTAGTCCCAGTCGGGGCGCCGGATTCTGTCCCGGTTGCCCCTCTTCCAGGCCAGCTCTCTGCTGTGGCCTGGGAGGGCAGTGGAGGATGGCCCAAGTGCTTGGGCCCTGCACCCCATGGGAGACCAGGAAAAGCACCTGGATCCTGGCTTCGGATCGGCGCAGCATGCCGGCCACAACACGTTGGCTCTAGCAGCCACTTGGGGGATGAACCAACAGAAAAAGGAAGACCTTTCTCTCTGTCTCTCTCACTGTCTAACTCTGCCTGTCCAAAAAAAAAAAAAAAAAAAGTTTTTAAAAGGTTTATTTTATTTGAAAGAGAGAGAGATCTTCCATCCTCTGGTCCACTCCCCAAACAGCCAGAGCTGGGCCAGGCCAGAGCCGGGAGCTGGAGCTTCATCTGTATCTCCCACTTGGGTCCCAGGAGCCCAAGGACTGGGGCATCTTTCGCTGCTGTCCCGGGTGCATCAGCAGGGAGCTGAGTCGGGGGCCGAGCAGCCGGGACTCGAAGCCCCTCGCGCCACAGGCGGGCCCCTGCAGGCTGCTTTGCCTGGCTGTCTCCGCGCCCGGCCTTAGCTCCGCTGTCTTGCTGCGTTTATTGCCAGTGCGGTGACGTGGGCACCCTGGAGACGCGGCCCCTCCCCGCCACAGTGTTGGTTGCTGAGATCTCTCCTTGGCTTGTAGCCAGCTGGGGACTAGAGTTCCCTCAGGCTGCTGGAACCAGTGCGTCTCCCGGTCTGCTGGGGCGCACGGGCAGCCCCAGCCAGGCTGTGTCCAGCCCTGGCTCTCACTTCCTGTGTGTGCTGTGCCTCCAGGTGAAGC
Organism: Sylvilagus bachmani; assembly: GCA_015711505.1. Classification (NCBI taxonomy): domain Eukaryota; kingdom Metazoa; phylum Chordata; class Mammalia; order Lagomorpha; family Leporidae; genus Sylvilagus; species Sylvilagus bachmani. The sequence continues at coordinate 107,837,818 of CM027387.1, forward strand.
GGAGGCCGGGCGTGGGGCCTCGTGGGTCTCCCTGGGCGTGCGCACTGACCCCAGGCTGGCTTTCCAGATTCCCAGGAACGTGGTGTTGGGGTTGGCCCTGCTCTGCTCCCACCACGAGCCCCTGCCCCAGAGGGCCACGGCGTCCAGCAGCTGCCTCTGCTGCCAGGCAGAAGGCCGTGGAGGCCTGCTGGGAAGGCTTCGCGGGGGCCTGGCCCTGTCCGCCCTCGGGGCCTGCAGGCGCCCCTGGGACGGGCCGGGGACGGCTGGCACCAGGGCGGTTACAACAGGCACGGCTCACGCTCCTGAGGGTCGGCCGGCCCGGCGTGGACAGCCCGCTGCGCTGAGGCAGAGCTCTGGGAACGTTCCAGAACTCTCAGAGCTGACTCCAGCTGTTCTGCCGGTGGTGTTGCTTTGATGGAGGAGAGAGTTCAGGGGTCGTCACTGCCATTTTCGCGGGCGTCCTCCATGTCTGGCTTTAAGTGGAGCACCTGGGGGAGTGAGGGCCGGCCCTGCCCACTGCGCTGCCGCTTGGTCCCCCTGGCGGCCCTAGGAGCCGGGCTGAGTTTCTGGGAGTGCTTCCCCTTTACAGAGTCTGCAGCTGGTGGTGTGGCGCCACACTTAGCCCAGCACTGGAGCCGGTTTCAGTCCCTGCTGCTCTGCTTCTGACCCAGGTCCCTGCCGATGTGCCTGGGGAGGCGGCAGGTGCCTGGGCTCCTGCTGCCCACGTGGGAGACCAGGGTGGAGCTGCGGACATCCGGGGGGTGAACCAGTGGACGGATGACTGGTCTGTGTGTGTGTCTGTCTCTCACTCTGCCTTTCAAATAAGTAGATATTAAAAACCAGAAGCATACGTTCCTTTGGCACCATGAGGCTGCATCTGTGATCTAACCACGTCTCTGTATTATCCAGAGTCCAGGCCACTCCCCGTGTCGTGTGTGGCCCCTTCCCAGCCGCCTCTGTAGATCCAGGCTTGAGGAGTCCTTCCAGACGTACCTGGGGCTGCAGAACGGTGTGGGTAGGGCCACGCTGTGGCGTAGCGGCCAAAACAGCTTACTGCTGTGCCCGAAGCCGGCCAGTTCCATGAGCTTTTTGACAATTCCTCTGTGCAAGGATTCCAACTCAACTTCATTTTCTACAGACTTTTTGAGGGCCTCTTGTATATCATAAAATAGTACCGCGAGTGTCTAGCGTGATTCATACGGCTGCAAACCAGCATTTACAAAGCCTTAGCCTCTGTGCCAGGCACTCCCACACGCCCTCATCCAGAATGAGCCACGTGCGAGCCACGTTTTCCCATGAGGAAAGCAGCTCGGGTGGGCCTGCCCGGGCCCAGGCCGCCTGCAGGAGTTGGCGTGGGGCCGGGGCCGGGGCCCGCCTATCCGCGTTCTCACTGCGATGCTGCATAGCCCAGGGGGGAATGGGGCAGCGGTTCTGTGTCCTCAGACGCGTGGGCTTTCTCTGCGTCCCAGCCGTGAATTGTTCTGTCTAAAATCCTCGGAGGAGAATTAAATGCTGAAGTCAGAGGTGATGTGGTTGTGATGTGTAAAACTAGATTATTCTGTGGTTCAGGGCCACGGCCGCTGGCGATTGATGGCCAGAATGGTTGCGACCACAGCCCTGGCTGCATATCACGCAGGCGGGCGGGGACCTGGGCCCGTTATCTTTAGAGAGAGAGGGTGGGGAGAGAGACTCTTCCATCCACTGGCGCTGCCTTACTCCAAATGGCTGCAGTGGCCAGTGCTGAGCCGGGCCAAAGCCAGGAACCTGGAACTGCGTCCGCCTCCTCCACGGTCGCAGGGGCCGAGTGTTTGGACCATCTGCTGCTCCCCAGGCTCATCAGTAGGGAGCTGGATGGGAAGTGGAGCAGCTGGAGCTTGAACCAGATCTGGTGTGGGCGTCGAGTGTCCCAAGTGACAGTTGAGCCCACCTGTGCCACAGCACCCGCCCTGGAATCAGAAGGTTTTTAAAAATGCATTTGAGGGGCCGGCGCTGTGGCACAGCGGGTTAAAGCCCTGCCTGAAGCGCTGGCATCCCATATGGACGCCGGTTCGAGACCCGGCTGCTCCACTTCTGATCCAGCTCTCTGCTATGGCCTGGGAAGGCAGTGGAAGATGGCCCAAGTGCTTGGGCCTCTGCACCCACGTGGGAGACCTGGAGGAAGCTCCTGGCTCCTGGCTTCAGATCGGCTCAGCTCCAGCTGTTGTGTCCATCTGGGGAGTGAACCAGCAGATGGAAGACCTCTCTCTCTGTCTCTACCTCTGCCTGCGTGCTTTTCAAATAAACAAAATAAATCTTTTAAAAAAAAATGAGTTTGAAAGGCAGAAAGCAGTCTCTTACCTTCTAGTTTTCTCTTAAATGCCCACACCTGCTGAAGCCAGGAGCCAGACGCTGCATCTGGGTCTCCCGCGTGGGTGGCAGGGACCCGGCCACTTGAGCTGTCACCTGCTGCCTCCCAGGGTGTGTGTCAGCAGGAGGCCGGAGTCAGGGGCAGATTCAGGACTTGAACCCAGGCCCTCCAGTATAGCACAAGGGTGTCCCAAGCGGCTTCCGAATTGCTAGTCCAAACCCCTGCCCCAGTGATGAGAGATTCATGTTCCTTCCTCGTTCTTATTTTAAGATAAATGTACTCTACACTCCTCCCCATTTTTTCAATTTGAGAGGCAAAGACAGAAAGAGGCATAAGGGAGCTCTTATCCCCTGGTTCACTCCCCGGATACCCGCCCCAGCCGTGCCTGGGCTGGGCTAGGCTGAAGCTGGGCGCTGGGGAGTCAGCCCAGGTCTCCGGGTGCGGGGCAGGGACAGTTCCTTGAGCCGTCACCTGCTGCCTCCCAGTGTCTGCACTGAGTGGAAGCTGGAACTGGGAGCTGGAGCCAGGACTGGACCCAGGCAGCGCAGCGTGGGGTGTGGGCGCCTCGGGTGCTGGGTGCAGCGCCCGCCCCGTGCACAGTAGCGCAGCGTGGGGTGTGGGCGCCTTGGGTGCTGGGCGCAGCGCCCGCCCCGTGCACAGTAGCGCAGCGTGGGGTGTGGGCGCCTCGGGTGCTGGGTGCAGCGCCCGCCCCGTGCACAGTAGCGCAGTGTAGGGTGTGGACGCCTCGGGTGCTGGGTGCAGCGCCCGCCCCGTGCACAGTAGCGCAGTGTAGGGTGTGGACGCCTCGGGTGCCGGGTGCAGCGCCCGCCCCGTGCACAGTAGCGCAGCGTGGGGTGTGGACGCCTCGGGTGCCAGCTGCAGCGCCCGCCCCGTGCACAGTAGCGCAGTGTAGGGTGTGGGCGCCTTGGGTGCTGGGCGCAGCGCCCGCCCCGTGCACAGTAGCGCAGCGT
>CM027387.1:107841635-107860919 GCA_015711505.1 Sylvilagus bachmani
TACCTGGTGACCGGGGTCACGTGTGGTAGGCCTACCCATTACCTGGTGACTGGGGGTCACGTGTGGCGGGCCTACCCGTTACCTGGTGACTGGGGTCACGTGTGCCAGGCCTACCCGTTACCTGGTGACTGGGGGTCACGTGTGCCAGGCCTACCCGTTACCTGGTGACCATGGTCACGTGTGGCGGGCCTACCCGTTACCTGGTGACCGGGGGTCATGTGTGGCAGGCTTACCCGTTACCTGGTGACCGGGGTCACGTGTGGTAGGCCTACCCATTACCTGGTGACTGGGGGTCATGTGTGGCGGGCCTGCCTGTTACCTGGTGCCCGGGGGTCACGTGTGGCGGGCCTACCCGTTACCTGGTGACTGGGGGTCACGTGTGCCAGGCCTACCCGTTACCTGGTGCCCGGGGGTCATGTGTGGCGGGCCTACCCGTTACCTGATGACTGGGGTCATGTGTGGCGGGCCTACCCGTTACCTGGTGCCCGGGGGTCATGTGTGGCGGGCCTACCCGTTACCTGGTGCCCGGGGGTCACGTGTGGCGGGCCTGCCTGTTACCTGGTGCCCGGGGGTCACGTGTGGCGGGCCTACCCGTTACCTGGTGTGTCTTTTGTGACATGCTTGCAGGTTACGCAGTGATAAGACTCGTCTGTGATGTGGCTCGTGTCACCTAACAGCGGGGGTCATGTGACATGCTTACATGTTCCTGACAGGGCTCATGTGGGACATTCCTACCTGTTACCTAGTGACGGGCTCACATGTGACGTGCTTACCTGATACCTGGTGACAAGCAGTCATACATGACGTGCTTGTGTGATACCTGGGACGAGGCAGTCATGTGACATGCTGGTGTGTTGCCTGGTGATGGGTCACGTGTGACACGTTTAATGTTACCTGGTGACAGGGCTCATGTGACACATGTCCACGTTTCCTTGTCTGCTCCATGCCTGAGAGGGGCCGCGTGGAGGCCGTCCCCAGGCTGTGGCTGCTGTGCGGTGAGGCCTCTGCTGAGGAGCAGGAGCAGGATCCTTTTTTTTTTTTTTAAAGATTTTATTTGTTTATCTGAAAGGCTGAGTTACAGAGGGGCAGAAGTAGACACAGAGTCCTCCATCCGTTGGTTCACTCCCCAGATGGCCACAGTGGCTGGAGCTGGGCCGGGCCAAAGCCAGGAGCCAGGAGCTTCTCCCAGGTCTCCCACATGGGCCATCCTCCACTGCTTTCCCAGACCACAGCAGAGAGCTGGATCGGAAGTGGAGCAGCCGGGACTCGAACCGGCGCCCATATGAGATGCCGGCGCTTCAGGCGGAGGCTTAGAACCCAGCACGTCACGGCACCGGCCCCAGAGGGCAGGGCTGTAAAGTCGCCTGGCGAGGTGGGATGTGAGGAGGCCATGCCTTGCCTCGTGTTTCAGGTGGACCTGCTGAGACAGAGCCTTGCTCGTAGGCACCCCGAGCTGGAAATCAGATCCGTCGACGGTTTCCAGGGACGAGAGAAGGAGGCAGTGATCCTGTCCTTCGTGCGGTCCAACAGGAAAGGTAGGGGCGGAGGGCACCTGCTGGCGCTCAGGCTGTCGGGTCCGCCGGGCGCCACGCCTGCCCGTCCTCGGGGGGCTCGGGTCGGGTGCAAGAGACCAAGGCACACGGCATGGCGAGGGCTGTGATGGGGCCTGCTCAGGGATCCGCGGGGCCTGCTCAGGGGGTCCGTGGGGCCTGCTCAGGGGGTCCGCGGGGCCTGCTCAGGGGGTCCATGGGGCCTGCTCAGGGGGTCCACGGGGCCTGCTCAGGGGTCCGCGGGGCCTGCTCAGGGGGTCCGTGGGGCCTGCTCAGGGGGTCCACACGGCCTGCTCAGGGGGTCCGCACGGCCTGCTTGGTGTCGGCGCAGCCTGGGCAGGGCCACCTGAGTGGGTGTTGGGAAGCTGAAGGGGGAGAAGGCTGTACAGGCAGGGGGAACGGAGTCTGGAGGCGGAGAGGCAGAGGGCTGGGAGCGCAGGGTGGGCTGGCAGCAGCCCGGAGCCCCTAGGCTGGGCCTGGCTTTCAGCCGCGAGCCTGGTGGTTCTGTGGCCACGGCCCTCGCTCCGGGCCCGGGCAACCTTCGCGGTGGGAGGTGGAAGGTGGGCTCGGCTCCGGCGGGACAGCTGCCTGCAAGTGGTCCCTGGCCCCGTCAGGCCGCTGTCACCCAGGCCGGGCTTCTGGACGCGCGCGGCAGTCAGAGCTGCCAGCACCCGTGCGGGGTGCGGCAGAGCCACAGGTGGGGTGCAGTGGGCGCGGCTGTCTGAGGGCCGCGGGAGGGCTCCTGGGAGAGCAAGGGGTTTCTTGGCCGCGGGTCTGCCCCTCACTGCGGCCCTTCTTCAGGGGAAGTTGGCTTTCTGGCCGAGGACCGGCGGATCAACGTTGCCGTGACCCGCGCCCGGCGCCACGTGGCAGTCGTGTGCGATTCCCGCACTGTCAGCAACCATGCTTTCTTGAAGACTCTGGTGGATTATTTCACGGAGCACGGAGAAGTGCGCACCGCCTTCGAGTACCTTGACGACATCGTCCCTGAAAACTACAGCCAAGCCACCGAGAAGCCGCGGGGCCCCGGCGTGGCTGCCCGGAAGCCCGCTGGGAGCCGGCGGCAGGAGGGAGCCCGGGAGGCTGCAGCGGCGGGCGGGCAGCCCCGCAGGCAGCCGGGCGGGAAGCCGGCGGGGTCCGGAGCCCCCTCGCAAGCCAGCCCCAGCGGAGGCGGCCCCGGGGGCGCCGGGGGCGGAGGCAGCGCGCAGCACTTCAGGACCCTCCTCACCGAGTTTGTGGCCAGCGAGGAGACGCGGCTGGAGTTTCCCGCATCCCTGAACGCCCACGACAGGCTGCGGGTGCACCAGATAGCTGAGGAGCTGGGGCTGAGGCACGACAGTGCGGGGGAGGGGAAGGCCAGGTACATCACTGTGAGCAAGAGGACCCCGCCCTCCCGGCCGCCCGCAGCGCCAGCGGACAGCACGGCCCCTGTGCCCGCCGCGCCCCCAGGCCCCGCGCACGAGGAGCAGCCCTCCGGGGAGCAGCCCCCCAAGCAGCCGCGTGGCCAGGGCCAGCCAGACCTGAAGGCGCTCCACCTGGAGAGACTGCAGAGGGCGAAGGGAGAGCCCCGGCCGCAGACCGAGAGGGGGCAGCCGGCCGGGGGCGCTGGGCCGCAGACCGAGAGGGGGCAGCCGGCCGGGGGCGCTGGGCCGCAGACCGAGAGGGGGCAGCTGGCCGGGGGCGCCGGGCCGCAGAGGCTCCCCGGGAAGAAGAAGAAGAAAGATGTGAAAGGTGAGTGGTGGCGGCCGCCGTGTGCAGTGACGGTGCCCCTCCCCACGTCCCCCTCTCAGCCCGGGGCCGGTGCAGGCCTGGCACAGAGGAAACGCCCGGAGCTCGGTGGCGGGCAGAGGGCCCGGAGGAGCCAGCAGGGACATTCGCTGGGCTCCCCGGCTCCTGGGCTGGGGGGTGGCTGGTGTTCGTGCTCAGCAGGGCACCTTGTGATGACCTGGGCAAAGCGCGCGGGACCCCGGGGGCTCAGGCGTCCCAGCCTGTTGCACACGCAGCCGTGTTGTGTCAGGATGGGCTCTGTGCCTGGGCTGCAGCCGTGCGTGCTGCCCCCGCCCCTCCCGGAGTGCACCCAGCGGAGAGTGGCTGGGTGTTTCTGCGTTCTTCGCTCCTGAAGAGCCCGGGGAGTCGCAGGGGCCCCGGGCGGGGGGTGGCACCGGGCACAGCATGCTGCGGCCTGGCTGCAGTGGCACTGGCCCTTCTCCAGGACATCCGGCCAGAGACCCGCCCCCGGAGGAGGACTTCGACGCCCTGGTCTCGGCGGCCGTGAAGGCCGACAACACCTGCAGCTTCGCCAGGTGCACAGCCAGCGTCGCCACCCTGGGCCAGCTCTGCCAGCTCTGCAGCCGCCGCTACTGCCTCAGCCACCACCTGCCTGAGGTTTGCTGCCGCCCTCCCTGCCGGGGCGGGGCCGGGGCGGCTCGGCGTGAGCTGGGGGTGGCTTCGCAGGCAGGCAGGGGACATCGAGGCGTGACTGGTTCCAGCAGTCGGCACAAGTCAGTAAAATGCGGCCTCCACTGTGGCAGCCGCGTCGGCAGGGTGCCGGACCGATGTCTGTGTGGCGGGGAGTGGGGCCTGCAGTCCGCGCTCAGAGCTGGTAGCGGCCGTCTGCCTGTGCTCATTCCTGGAGCCCGTGTGCTGGGTACCCTCCCGGCCGCATGTGGAGCTGGGGCTGGAGCGGAACTGGTCTCTGTCGTGCGGGTGCTGCAGTGGTCAGGCTGAGACCTAAGGGTGAATCGGCTGGGGAGCCTGCGTGTGCAAAGGCCCTGGGGTGCAGCCGGGCACTGGGGAGTGGAGGCCAGGCCAGGCCGCCTGGAGGAGTCGGGCGTGGGGTGTACTGGGGGGTGTGGGCGCACTGGCCGCGGCCTGTGGGGGGCATTTCCTGGCCACGTCCTCTGGGGGCTGTAGCCTCCAGCCCCGCACCCCCACCCGGGAGCCTGCAGCGTGGGAGAGGAGGACGGAGCTGGGGCTCCTGTGGTCCCCGTGCCCTTTGGTAGCACAGCCGCCACCTGAGCCACCACTGACTCATGTCCTCCCCAGGTCCATGGCTGCGGCGAGAAGGCCCGAGCGCACGCGCGGCAGAGAATCAGCCGGGAGGGCGTGCTGTATGCCGGCAGCGGGACCAAGGACAGGTCCCTGGACCCGGCCAAGAGGGCGCAGCTGCAGAGGAAGCTGGGTAAGAAGCTGGGTGAGCTCAGCAGCCAGAGGACGAGCAAGAAGAAGGAGCGGGGCACGTGAGCGGCCGCGTCCCCACGGCCAGTGCCACGCCTCGCCTCCCCCCGGCCTGCTGCGTGGCGTGGAGCAGCTGTGGGAGACGCTGGGCCCCTGCGGAGTGGCAGCAGTGTGGCAGGCACGTGGGGGCAGCAGGTGGCTCTCCCTGGCTCCCGCCCAGGCCCGCCTCCCAGGGCCCCCTTCACTGCGGTCCAGCCCACATTCCAGTGCGGGGGCTGGGGAAGGCCCTGTTCCCTTGGACATGTGCCTGGCCTCAGACTGCGCCTCGGGCCGGCCAGCTTCGGCCGTGGGGAAGGAACCGCCCCAGCTCCGCCCTGGTGCCCGCCGTGCCTCTCGGGCTGGGGCTCCCTCCCAGTGCCCTTCGCGCTTCGCCAGCTGAGTGGTGATGCGTTCAGCCTCAGGGTTTGGCGTCACAGGGACGTACACTCCAGAACCAAATAAAGTCAGCTGCACAGCGCGTCTGGCTGGCGTCTGTCCGTTTCCGGTTCCCGGCGTCACACAGTGGTGTGCAGGGCGTCTCAGGAGCGAGGCGTGGGGAGGTTCCGGTCCTGTGGGCAGGTGGGAGGGAAAATGGCCTCTGCTGAATTTCCTGCCGACTCGGGGGAAGAGCCACGCGGCAGAGGCGGCCTGGTGTAGACGGAGAGGCCGCCCAGGCTGGCAGGGCCGTCCTGCCCCATCCCCCCAAGTCCTGAACTAGTAAACTGCCGTGCTAACCGCCCTTCCGCCTTCTCTTTTTTAATATTTGAGAGGTAGAGTTACACAGAGAGGGAGAGAATCTTTGAACCGCTGGTTCACTCCCCAAATGGCCGCAACGGCCGGAGCTGAGCTGTTCCGAAGCCAGGAGCTTCCTCCAGTCTCCCATGAGGGTGCAGGGCTCAAGCACTCGGGCCGTCCTCACTGCTTTCCCAGGCGCATTAGCAGGGAGCTGGATCGGAAGTGGAGCGGCCGGGACTCGACTGGTCGCGGTGTTCTGATAGGGACGCTGAGTAGCCGTCGCACCGCAGTGCCGCCCGAAGCCGTCTCTCTGTAGCTGAAGCCCGCCTCTCTTTGTCACTTGCTGCTGAAGGGTCTTTGGTGGCCCTGTGTCTCCGGCTGGGGGCGCCCGTCCCCGGCACAGCCAACGTGCAGTCAGGCTGCCTGTGCCCTCGGCAGGACTGGGGCCCGGTGCGGTCCCTTCCCCCGGGCCTCCCTCCGCGAGGAGCCAGAGCGGAGGGCAGAGCGTGACCGTGCACCGGCACCGCTGTGGCTCCAGCCAGTCTGTGCGGTGCGCGTGGCTGCCCCCTAGGTTGCTGTGCCAAGGCAGGGACGCGCGTGTGGGCGAGGGGCGGGGCTTTTGTGCCCCCCCCCCCCGGCCCCCCGCTCACATGGTGGCCGAGGCCTGGCTGCAGTGTCCGAGCAGCAGGGTGCAGCACGAGGATCTCCATTTCTCAGCCCAGAGAGGACTTGCTGGGAAAAGTTGGTAAATGCCCTCGCGCTGGGTGTCCGACCAAGGGCAGGGCAGGCGTTGAGTCTCGCGGCTCAGACGCCCGGCCCCAGGTTGGAGGGCCTGAGGTCAGTGCCCCGCGGTCCCGCCGGCTCCAGCTTTCTGCCGCCCATGCTGGGTGTCGGGCGTGGCTCCCAGTGCTTGGCTCCAGCCTGGCCCAGCCCCGGCCATCACGGGTGTCCAGTGGCCCAGTGGATGGGCTCCGTCTCCGTCTCTCCCTCTCTGTCTCTCATGGAAATGAATACTTTTTGAAAACAAGAGGGGGAAAGCCCTCTGAGCCCGTGGTCCCCCCAGCCAGCGGGGTGACCTGCTGACAGGACCGACCCTGGACCCTCTTGCAGAAGGGGCACCCGAGGCTGGGGACCCCTTCCCTGGAGAGCTGGCCCCGGGGCGTCCCTGCTGTCTTCTTTGGCACCCAGGGGTCACAGGGCGCAGACTGCAGCGCCCTGGCTTCCGAGCAGGTCAGCCCTGGAGTTTGTCCCCAGTTCACCGGGCTCAGTCTTCCGGCCTGGGAGACGGGAGTAGGCGGGGCGGACGCTCAGAGCACTCGGCACCTGACACCCTTGCAGGCTGTGGTGAAGTGGGGGTGACACTGCGTGTGGCCCGTGATGGGCCAGCAGATGGCCTGGCCCAGGCAGAGGTGAGGGCGGCCGGTCAGCTTTCTCCCCTCGGTGTGGGGGCCCCTGGCTCCCGCCCTCTGCGGGGCGGCCCTGTGTGTTTACCTTGGTTTGCTGGGAGCGCTCGCTGGAGGAGCCGAGTGCCCGATGGGAGGGCTCGGGTCCAGGCCGGGGCCTTGGCAGGTCTGGTGCTGTGTCCCGTGCCAGGAGCCTGCAGAGGCTCGGCCTTATTTGGTCTGGAAACTTCTTTGCTTAGAGGGAGATGGAGCAGGGAGCGTGCGCCTCCCCCGGGCAGGAGGACACGTGGCCCGGTCTCCCTCACTACATCTCTGCCTGACTGTCCCCTGCCCCTCTCTGCCCACCTCCCCGTCTCCCCAGGACCCACGTCTGCTGCCCCCAGCGCCAAGGGGTTCCTGTGCGGCCTGGGGTGCTGTTAGCGTGAGACTCGGGCAAACACGGGCATCCCCGCGGCCTGGGGCACGAGCCCACACTTCCTCCCCCGCCTGGCGGTCTCCCGCCAGCTTCTGTGCCCGCACCCTCACCTTCCTGGGGCCCAGGCTGCTGAAGAAGCTGTGCAGAGGGAAGTGGCACATCAGTTTATTCAATGAAATCACGTGGGAAATGCGTGTTTTTTGAATTTGCATCAGAATAAACTTGTCTTTTAATTCCATTTTCCTAGGATCTTTGGATCCCCTCACGTACAACCTGTTGTTGCGTGTGGCGTCTGTCATTTCATACGTGTTTGTGGGGTTTTCCCACCTGTGGCGTGTACAAATCTTTGATTCTTTTTTAAAAACATGTTTTTGTTTTCAGCTACCTAAAAAGGAGAGAGGTTTTTCCTTCTGGTTCACTTCCCAAATGCCCACAGCAGCCAGGGCTGGGCCAGGCCAACCCCAGGAGCCAGGGGCTCCATCCGGGTCTCCTGTGTGGGTGACCGGGCCGGAGGACCTGGGCCGTCTTGTGCCGCCTCCCAGGCTCGGTAGCAGGGAGCTGGGTCGGAAGCAGAGCAGTCGGGACTGGAGCGGGTGCCCCGGTGTGGGGTGGAGGTGTCCCAGGCGGTGTCTTAGCCCGCGGCACCACACTGCCAACCCCTCTTCTGTCAGGACATTACCGCATGGGTAGCCGCGGTCAGCTCCTGTCTGGCCACTCGGTGCCTGGTGGATGTTGGGGTCAGGTGTGCTCGCAGCCACCTGGGTTTGCGCCATTCTTGGGCATGGTCTCTGGCATGGAGTCACCACGTCCTGTGGTCAGTCTCTGTTTATTGTTTGTAAGGAACCCCGGGGCCTCTGTGGCGTGCCTGCGACATGACGCTTCCTCCCAGCTGCGTGCAAGGGCTGCGCGCTCCATCCACTCCCGCCGGCCATGAGTGTGCCGGGAGAGCCTGCCACGGCTTCCCACACTCAGAGACCAGCGTGTTAACCACTGTCCGCGGGCCTGAGCCTCGAGCCGCACAGACCCCTCCTTCAGGGAAGCGACTCTTAAAAGTGGGCAAGTTTTGGCCCGCGCCGTGGCTCAACAGGCTAATCCTCCACCTTGCGGTGCCGGCACACTGGGTTCTAGTCCCGGTCAGGGCACCGGATTCTGCCCCGGTTGCCCCTCTTCCAGGCCAGCCCTCTGCTGTGGCCTGGGAGTGCAGTGGAGGATGGCCCAGGTCCTTGGGCCCTGCACCCCATGGGAGGCCAGGAGAAGCACCTAGCACCTGGCTCCTGCCATCGGATGAGCGCAGTGCGCCGGCCGCAGTGCGCCAGCCGCGGCGGCCATTGGAGGGTGAACCAACGGCAAAGGAAGACCTTTCTCTCTGTCTCTCTCTCTCACTGTCCACTCTGCCTGTCAAAAAAAAAAAAAAGTGGGCAAGTTTTTTTTTTTCTTTTTTAATTTGAAAGGCACAGTTAGTGAGAAAAAGGTCTTCCTTCCATTGGTTCACTCCCCAAATGGCCGCTGTGGCCGACGCTGCACCAATCTGAAGCCAGGAGCCAGGTGCTCATCCTGGTCTCCCATGGGGTGCAGGGCCCAAGGACCTGGGCCATCCTCCACTGCACTCCCGGGCCACAGCAGAGAGCTGGCCTGGAAGAGGAGCGACTGGGACAGAATCTGGTGCCCATATGGGGTGCTGGCGCCACAGGCGGAGGATTAGCCAAGTGAGCCACGGCACCTGCAGGGTCTGAGTCCACCCGTACAAGGATGGACTGGGCCTGAGGAAAGGTGAGTGCGCCGCTCGCCCGTTCCCCAGCCTCCCGATCCCTGAGACAATCAGGCGCAGTGGGGAGCCAAGTGTAGCAAGGACTCGTTTAGTTCCCATAACAGAGCCTTTTATAGCACAAAACTGCAGAGTCATTGGGGCAGGGCTAAGGACCAACCGATCACTTAAAAGATCACTTTACGGGGCGATTTCTATAGGACCAGCCATGTCTACACCCTCGTTATCAGTTGCTGCCACTTCCCCTGATGTTGCGAAGCCAGTTAGTTTCAGTGGTCACCAACTTTGGATTCTGCCACCACTTCCTCTCGGCGCCATCTTTGAATTGCCTGTGTAACTAATTTCCCCACAGGCACCAGCCAAGCACTTGGGCCATCTTCTTCTGCTTTCCCAGGCCACAGCAGAGAGCTGGACTGAAAGTGGAGCAATGGGGACTCGAACCGGCGCCCATATGGGTGCCGGGGTGGCAGGCCCCTGTTGGTCTTCTCACTGGGGTGTAAACAGGAGATCCCGTCACACGCGCAGGGGTCTGTGTCCGATGTGGACAGATGCCCGCCTCCAGCCCTGGGCCTGTGTCCCATGATGCTCTGGGGCTCTGGCCAGATGCCCGCCTCCAGCCCTGGGCCTGTGTCCCGTGCTGCTCTGGGGCTCTGGCCAGATGCCCGCCTCCAGTCCTGGGCCTGTGTCCCGTGATGCTCTGGGGCTCTGGCCAGATGCCCGCCTCCAGCCCTGGGCCTGTGTCCCGTGCTGCTCTGGGGCTCTGGCCAGATGCCCACCTCCAGCCCTGGGCCTGTGTCCCGTGCTGCTCTGGGGCTCTGGCAGTGTGCAGTCCCAGATGTGTGCTTGCAAGCTGTGCCCCCTGTCCTGCCTCCCGGGGGGGCACAGGGCCTCCTGCAGGTGCTCCCTGCGTGTGCTGAGGGGAGGGTCTCCGTCCTCTTGTCTGTGTCGCCCGTGAGGGTCCGATCACCCCAGCTCCCTGCTGCGTTGTCCCGGCGTCTTGTGGGTCACTGACTACGCAGAGGGTTCCCTCCTGGGTCTCAGTCCCGTGGGCATCTGCACGCCCGACCAGGGGCTCGCAGCACAGGCTGCCCTGGGTGGCTCCCAGGCCCCAGCGTGCGGGCACCCCCTCTGCTCTGCATAGCCGTGAGACTGCAAGTTCACGGCTCCACCTCAGCAATTTAGAAAAAACGGAAACACTTCTGAGAGCACGTGACCCCACAGAGAGAAGGAGGCCAGGGGTGGTGGACCTGCTGGGACCCCAGGTTGGTCAGGGCAGAGGAGGCCCGGGCCTCTTCCCTGTGTGTCACGGGACGAAAGGGCCACGTCCGAGGTGGATCCGAGCCGGGTCCACAGCACGGGGCTGGCTGCCGGGGCCCAGCCTTCTCACTCACTGGTGGGGATGGCGACGGGGAGCACACTGCACACCGGGCCCCGGCGCCTGCCCTGCAGCCGCGATCTCGCTCTTGTGCGTAGCCCAGCAGGACCCAGAGCTGCCAGGGCCCACAGGACCGCGTTCGCCCTTGGCCCTCAGCGGTGCTGTGGCCGTGGCCGCTGGCTCCTCTGGCCGCTCGGAACCAGCCTCCCGCTCACCCTGACAGGCCTCAGGTGGTCATACCCCGTCCACCCCCAGAGTTCCTGGGTTTTGTTCCTTCGTCCCCCCAGGCCTGGGCGTGGAATGCAGGCGCTGTCTGGCATGAGGTCCCCAGCAGATCGGCGGCAGTTCAGCTGGCGGCCCTGCCTCGCGGAGCCAGGGCTGAGTGCGCGGTGGGCAGGAAGACCCTGGAGTGGGAGGTGAAGTGTGGAACCCCCGCCACCGTGAAGTCCCCGGCGCCCTGGCCCCCGTTCCTGTCTCCCACCGCTGTGGGGTCGGTGAGCTGGGGCTGGGGTCTTAGGGTGGAAGACCACAGAAGTGACCAAGAGTGGCAGCTGGCCACGCACAGCGTGGAGTCACCACGGGCTTTCGGGACCTCTGTGACTTGTGATCCGTGATGGGAAACACGTTTGTGCCTGCGTCGCCGCGGGCCGTGGGCTCTGGCTCGTGGCAGGTGCGGCACCCGCAGCCCGAGACGTGCAGGGCAGGGCAGCCCCCTCCACGCCTCTCGCTTCCTCTCGCTTCCTCTCTCGTTCTATTGCTGTCTCTCTCTGAGCCCCACCCAGCCCCGCCCAGCCCAGGAACTCCGGCTCTGGGTGCCTCCCGGCTCCACGCTGGTGCACAGGTGCACGGCCCCTGCCTGCCCGCACCGCGCGGCCTTTGCCGACGCCTGCTCCGGGGAGTCGGGGCCTGGAGCCGTGAGGTGCCGAGCGCTTGGTGCTGTGGCGCGGAGCTGTGTTCCCTCCGGGACGTGTCGCCTCCCTGTGTTCCCAGAGTTGGGGATCACAGCACGTGCTGTGCACACCCCCTGGAGTCAGCCTCTGTGGGGCGTGGCCCGGGGCTCAGCAGGGAGGGGGGGCTGGGGCAGGGAGGAGCGATGCGCGCTGAGCACCTCTCGTCTCCTGTGGACCCTGCCCCCACGTGCTCACAGACAGAAACCCCTCTGCTGCTTCTGCCCCTGTGGCTTCGCTGGCTGGGTGGCACGCGTGGGGAGGCGAGATCCTTGACAGCTCTTCCCCCGCGCACTGGGCCGGTGGCCAGGGTCCACAGGGTCCAGGGCGAGCGCCGTCCCCACCCTAAGCTGGGAGGCGCCCAGCCTGCCTGTCCCCCGTCTCCTCTCCAGTCTGGCATCTTGTCTCCCGCGGTGAAGCCATCCCAGCGTCTGGAGAGCCTGGGCTCTGTTTGTATGTAAACGCAGCACCAGGAGCTGTGTGTGTGCGTGTATGTGCGTGTGTGGCTCGCATGTGTGTGCTCACGTGCACGTGTGCGTGCTGGCGCCGTGTCGGGTGAGTGACGTTGCTGTCAGCCAATGGGAGCAGTCGTTACTGCCGCAGCTCCCGCCCCCCGGCCCCAGTGATGTCCATGGGTGATCCACAGGACCCGGCCAGTGTCGGCACGCGTGGGGTTGGGGGCTTGCATCCAGTATGCAGTTACGGCCTTGGGGACGGGAGATTGTCCCAGATTATCCTGGGAGCTCAGGGCAGTCAGTGTTTAAAAGAGGGAGGCAGGAATGTGAGAGTTGGAAATGGTGGCCAGGTGACGGAAGCAGAGAAGACCAGGAGGGGAGGGAGGCGGGAGGGGACGCAGGCAAGCCCTGCAGCTGGGCGGGTGGGGCCCTCCTGACCTGGACAGAACAGGCACGTTGGAGCGGAGGCCGCTGGGAAAGTGTGGTGGGCCTGGGGGCGAGTGTCCATCTCCGAGGGCCGTGAATTCCCCTGGAGGGGGTGGGGATCCCCTGACCCCCCACCAGGCTGGCTCGGGAGGGGGCAGCCATGGCCTCACGCCGACCCCAGGGTGTGCCCAGACAGCTCCACCCCACCGCAGCCCCTCACTGCCGGGCTCAGGGTCCCACTGGAGGACAGCAGTGCCCAGTGCCAGTGCCGGCCGGACGTGGGCGTGCACGTCCCTTCCACACCAGCTGGCGCAGGAAGGAGCGGTGGTGTCCCTGTTCTGCAGGCGAGGAGCCAGAGGCTCAGGAGGGCCCCAGGGAGGCAGTGGGAGGCCAGTGTGGGCTCCAGGGGGCGTCGGGCGTCGGGCGTCGGGGCAGGCAGACCTGCGGGGCGTGAGTCTCAGTCACGGCTGAGCCCAGCTCTGGCCGTTGACCGGTGACACATGACATTTGAGGGTGCAGAGAAGGCCGAGGACAGGGACGGAGCAGGCGCCCGAGGCAGCTGGTGGGGCTGCGCGCGGACCAGGTGGAGGGCAGGAAACGCGCTGTGTGGGACGAGTGCGGCAAAGGTTCTCAGGAAGACGACGCTGTAACCCTGCGTGCGCCTCACAGCCTGGCCTCCATGACGCAGCATCCGGGCGGCGCACGCACGGCTCGCGTCTCCGTCCTGTGACTCAGACGGTCAAACCATGGACGCGCGAGCCAGCTGGAGGCCAGTGCTGTGCAGTGGGGTGTGCGCTGTGGCACTCACACACTCACACACACACACACACACACACACATGTCCACGGAGCACAGTGCCCCCCCAGCCCTCGCGACGGTGTGTCCTAGGGGCTCCCGTGCCACCCCCGGCCTGGACTCCAGGACCCGCCTGCCAAGTGGCCGCTCCACCAGCCTGTGCCGGGCCTGGGGCCCCGCGGTGACCAAAGCAGACGCAGCCCCGGCCCTCGGTGGACATGGGAATGTGGCATGCCGGACAGGGCGGGACGCCGGACAGGGCGGGACGCACAGGGGTGGGTGGAGCAGCGCTGGGGCCTGAGGGTGTGTGTGTGTGTTGGGTATATGTGTGTTGTGTTGGGTGTATATGTGTGGGGGGCTGTGGTATATGGGTGTGTGTTGTGTATGTGGGTGGGGCATGTGGTATAAATATGAGTGTGGTGTGTGCAGGTGTGGGGTATGTGGTATATGTGTGGGTGTGGTATCTGTAGGCTGTGTGTGTGTGTTGGGTATATGTGTGGGGTGTGGTGTATGTGTGATGTGTGTTGGGTATATGTGTGGGGGTGTGATATAAGTGGGGGTGTGTGTGGGTGTTTGTGGTGGGGGTGTGTGCGGTATGTGGTGTGTGTGGGTGTTGGGTGTGTGTGCAGGGTGTGTGGTATATGTGGGTGTGGTGTGTGCAGGTGTTGTGTGTGGGGTGTGTAGGTTGTGTGTGTGTGTTGGGTGTGTGCAGGTGTTGGGTGTGTGTGGGGGGTATGTGGTATATGTGTGGGTGTGGTATAAGCAGGTGTTGGGTGTATGTGGGGTATGTAGGTTGGGTGTGTGTAGGTGTTGTGTATATGTGGGTGTGGTGTGTGCAGGTGTTGTGGGGGGGTGTGGTGTGTGCAGGCGTTGTGTGTGTGTGGGGTATGTGGTATATGTGTGGGTGTGGTGTGTGCAGATGCTGGGTGTGTGTGCAGGGTGTGTGGTATATGTGGGTGTGGTGTGTGGTATATGTGTGGGTGTCTGGTGTGTGCGGTTTGCCGACCACAGCACTGCGTGTCCCAGCTCCCCTCACGAGAAGGCGCCTGTGCCAGCCCCACCGCAGGTGCGCCGTGTGCACTTGAGGACGGCCTCCGGCCCCCTCGGCCCTGGCGTGTTGGCTGAGGGCCGCTCGTGGTCACAGGATGGGGGGGCGGCAGGGACATCCTCGCTCCAGAGGCCAGAGTGCTCCCTGGCCTGGCACCCACCTGGCGGACGGAGCCGGGCCCCTCAGGCCAGGTGTCCTGTCACTGCCCAGGGCGGGAGGGAGCGAGGCCATGGCCTTCAGGGGCCTGTCCCGCGCTGCGCCCTGGAGGCGGCTTAGAGTGTGCGGAGGACACTGTCCCCTCCATCCCGGGGTCCCTGCACCGAGCCCTGGGACAGCAGCAGAGCCCACAGAGGGGCTCCTCGTCCCCAGTGCCAGATGCCAGTTCGCCTGAGCCTGCTGACCGTGGGAGACTTGGGGGCATGCCGCCACAGCACTAAGGGGGCAGGGTGGTCACCCCCAGGCTGTGGGTGGAAGACAAACCCAGACGGGGCAGAGCAGGGATGATCGGCGCGGCCCCACGGCCACCCGCACCGTCTGCTCTTACTGAATCACGGGGCGGGGGCTGTGCCTGGCCTGGGCGGCCCCCCTCCTCCCTCGGCCAGGCCCGGGCAGCTCCGTGGCCGTCTGGGGCGGAGGCCCCTCCCTGCACCTCTGAGAAGGGGCAGAGGCGCCCAGCGGAACCGCGGCACCAGGAGCCGGAGCTGTGTGCCCTGGCTGCCGGCTGCCCCGGGGTGGGGGGGGGCAGAGCGCCTGTGGCTGGCCTTCACCCGCCCGGCCTCACTGGGGAAGCCGTCCAGGGCGTGGGGCGGCCTGCCAGGGGCAGCGTCCTCTGCCCGGGCTCTGCGGCCGCTGGCATGAGCAGCAAAGTTCCAGCTTCCTGAAGCCACTTCCAGGGAGGGAGGGGTGGGCGGGAATCCCTGGCTGAGGCGGGGGCGGCGACCACAGGGTGTGGGGTGGGGGACAGGCCGGCGGGCTGCCCGGCTCTGAGAGCCGCCCCACCGACCCAGCCAAGGGCTGCCTGTGACCCCCAGCCCGGCGAGGAGAGCCCTTCCCCGGTCTCCCGTGTGGGTGGCCGGGACCTAAGTCCTTGAGCCGTCACCTGCTGCGTCACGGTGCGCGTTGGCCGGCAGCTGGAGAAAGGGGAGCCCAGGCCCCGGGGTACGGGGTGTGGTGCCCCAGGTGACATCTTCGATGACGCCGACATTGAGAGCGGTGAGTGCCGGGTGGGGACACACTGAAAGCCGTCTGTCGGGAGTGTGCCGGGCGTGCTGGGCAGGGGAGGGGCAGAGGAAGGGGCCGGGGCCGGAGGCAGCAGGCTGGCCAGGGCCCTCCAGGGGTAGAGGCCCAGGTGCGCCACGCTCAGGGGTTGTAAGCTGTGCACTTAAATTTAAAAACTGGGGGCCGGTGGCCCTGTGGCGCGGTGGGCTAAGCCTCCACCTGCAGCGCCAGCATCCCGCCCGGGCGTTGTTCGAGTCCCGGCTGCTCCGCTTCCGATCCGGCTGCCTGGAACTCTCAGCCGAGAGAAACGACAGGCGCTGTGAACAGAAGGCAGCAACTCCCCCAAATGACCCACAGATGCAAAAGCACCGTGCCCCCGGGGTGCAGTGAGGGGACGGAGAGCGTGAGTTCACACACACACTGCGTCCACACACACACACTTGCCGGCATCCCTTATGGGCGCTGGTTCGAGTCCTGGCTGCTCCACTTCCGATCCAGCTCCCTTCAAATGCACCTGGGAAAGCAGTGGAGGACGGCCCAGCTCCTTGGGCCCCTGCACCCGTGTGGGAGACCCGGAGGAAGCTCCTGGCTTCGGATCAGCACAGCTCCAGCTGTTGTGGCCACTTGGGGAGTGAACCAGCAGATGGAGGACCTCTCTCTCCCTCTCTCTGTAACACTACTTCTCAAATAATAAGTATTGAAAAAAAATAATTCGCACACGGTAAAATCCATCCTTTAACAGAGTGCAAGTCAGTGGTTTTGAGTGTATTCCCAGGAATGCGCCGTGGCCACACTGCAGAGCGTTCTCACCCCTCGGGGTTAGCAGCCCCCCCGCCCCCCCCAGCCCCGGCAGTGCTGACCCGGCTCCATCTCGGCGGGGGAGGGGCAGTTATCCGTTCTGGACACCACATAGAACGCAGGCTCCCCCTGCGGTCACCTGTGCCCCTGCTCCCTTCCACGGGTGGACCGTGGCGTGCTCACACAGTCATCCGCCCGTGGACGTCGCCCGCGAGCCTCCGCCGCCCCGTTCCCAGCCCTTGCGGCCGGGAGTTCCATCCCGAGCTGGACTTGGCCAGGGGGGACCCCTGTGTCCCTCCCCGGCTGTACCGCCCCCCGCTCCACCTGTCCCCGGCAGACCGCCCGGCCCGTGTCCAGGGAATCCCACGAGACGGCAGCGCTGTCACAGGCAGGCTTCGCTCAGCTTGTAGCATACGCAAGGCGGCCTGGCCCTGTGACGTGGGCGCGGTTAGGACTCCGCGTGTTTGTGGCTCACAGCAGGCACCACTCAGATGGGCTTGCTTTAATTTTTGCAAAGGCAGAGTGACAGATCTTCCATCCACTAGCTCACTCCCCACACGGCCACAATGGCTGGGGATGGAGCAGCTGGAGCCGGGAGCCGGGACTCCACCCGGGTCCCCACCCGGGTCCCCCACGTGGATGGCAGGGGGCCGTCTCCCGCTGCTTTCCCAGGTGCATTAGCAGGGAGCTGGATGGGAAGTGGAGCAGCCGGGCCTGCACCCAGCGCTCCTGTGGGACGCTGGTGTCTCCGGCGGCGGCTTAACCTCTGTGCCACGGTGCCAGCCCCCTAGACGGCTTTATGAGCACAATCCTGTCGTAAGTCGTGGGGTATCTGGCCCTGCGCTGGCCAGCGGGAGCCCCCGAGACACCTCCCAAGGCTCTCCTTTACAGCACCCACTTGATGTGAAGTTTAGGGGCTTTACTTTTTTTAATACCAAATTCCCCCTTTTTCAAATCAGAAGTCTTGGTTTTCAAAAATGTCACTGGTGCGGCCAGAGGTGGCGTCAGAGCTGGGGGCTTCGCACGCGGGAACCCGAGCTCCGGGCTGGAGGCCGAGGGGAGCGGCAGGCACCAGGGGCGGGGTGTCCTGGAGTTGAATTCCCTGGCCCTGGTGCTGGTCCCAGAGGCTGGTGGCGGGGGTCAGCCACGCCGGTGCAGAGGGGCGGAGAGGCCAGACACTTGCTGAGTGGCACCTGGGGGCTTCCGGGTGCCCCCAGCTAAGCACCGCCCTGCTCCCGGTGGGGAGGGGGCGCAGTCCTGAGATGGGAGCTGGGGTGGCACAGGGACTGGGTGCCCGCCCCTCAGGAGGTCACGTGGGCTCTCTGCCTCAGAGAGGGTTCAAATCCTCAGCCAAGCCCGTGACCCATGTGTGCGACAGTGAGCCTGGGAGCAGGGGCCACCCTCCATCCCCTTAGCACTCGGAGCCGCCCCCCCCTTCCTGAGCCACAGGAAGCTGACTTAGGGATCCAGCGCTTGGGTAGACGCGGGATGGATAGGCAGGGATGCCGGACTGCGGGGTGGGGAGACCACGGTTGGGGCCCGTGTCTCTCCCCTACCCAGCATACAAGTCCCATCCAGTGGCTGGCGCCACGGCTCACTAGGCTAATCCTCCGCCTGCAGTGCCGGCACCCCGGGTTCTAGTCCCAGTTGGGGCACCGGATCCTGTCCTGGCTGCTCCTCTTCCAGGCCAGCTCTCTGCTGTGGCCCGGGAGTGCAGTGGAGGATGGCCCAAGTGCTTGGGCCCTGCACCCCATGGGAGACCAGGAGAAGCACCTGGCTCCTGCCTTCGGATCGGCGTGGTGGCCACTGGAGGGTGAACCAACGGCAAAGGAAGACCTTTCTGTCTGTCTCTCTCTCTCACTGTCCACTCTGCCTGTCAAAAAAAAAAAAAAAATGTGCCGTCCAGCACCAGCTCTTTGGGTGCCCCGGCTGTTCCAGGAGGCACTCCCCTTTCTCTCATCCCCCACCCCCTCTCTGGTCTCTGTAGGGGAAGCAGTTTGGGCAGGCAGCTGTCCTGGTGCTCCAGGGCGCTCCCAGAGGGGAGCCAGCCCCGCGGAAGGGGAGGGGTCTGTGGGGGCGGGGTTGCCCCTCCAGGTGGACCTCCCTGGCAGCTGGGTGCCTGGAGGGGAGACAGTGGGTGTGCAGCTCATGGCGCCCCCAGGGTGGTTCCAAGGGACAGTGCCTGTGAGGGACACAGGGGCTGGGCTGGGCTGGAGATGCCCCGGGCAAGGGAGGTACGGCATACCATGTTGCTCCTGCCGGGCCAAAGCTGCAGCCCCACGAGGCTATCGGCGGATCCCGGATAAATGCTGTGCTCCACACACACAGGTGCGGCCAGCCCAGAGCTGAAAGGAAAGAAACGAGGTGTGGCCACAGCGGCTGCACTGGCCGGGAGGCCCCGGTGCCAGCCTTGGAGCAGGGGAGCCTGTGGCTGAGGCTGGATGGACACAGAGCAATCCGGGGGTGGAAGAAGCCGGACAGCAGCCTGGGCTGGGTGCAGGGAGGACGGCGGGGGTGGCGCACATCTAACGCACGCTCAGGGCCGTTGAGCTGCACACTTGGAATTACCCGGCATGGGGACCCCGTCTCAGTGAGGCTGCTTGTTGATAGCGGGGTTGGAGCCTCGCAGGTGTTCTGTGGGGGCGGTGGCCTGCAGGGGAGGCCCCTGGGCAGGAGATGAGGCCAGGAGCCGAGGGGTCAGCCTGAGGACCTGTGGCCACTGCTCAGCCACGAGGGACCTGGGAGACACAGGGTGGCCCTGGTGCCTGGGCCCCTGCCACCCACGTGGGAGGCCCAGACGGAGTTCTGGGATCCGGAATTTACTCTTGCCCAGTCCTGGCTGTTGTGGGCATTTGGGAGTGAACCAGTAGGTGGACAATCTCTGTGTCTTTCAAATAAATTGTGAATAAATAAACAAAATTTTAAAAAAATCCAGAAAGCCAGTTGGGGGTTCTGGAACATACAGGTTAAGGCAGGCTGGGGGAGGAGGGGCAGAGCTCGGAACTGAATGTGAGACCCAAGTCTTGATTCAGCCCGGGACAGGCAGTGACCTCACACTGTGACCCGGGACAGGCAGTGACCTCACACTGTGACCCGGGACAGCGCAGTGACCTCACACTGTGACCCGGGACAGGCAGT
>CM027387.1:107863919-107880580 GCA_015711505.1 Sylvilagus bachmani
AAGGAGTCTGGCCGGCCGGGTCCTGCGGGGGCGGGGGGTGACCTCCACAGCCCCGCCCACGGAGGTGTCCGTGATCCTCGGTGAAGACGGAAGGTACAGGTGAGAGGACACCGGCCACGGGCTGCTGAGTGCCAGTGCCCCTGACACTCGGCTCTGGTCGCCAGCAGCCTGCGGTGCAGCCCACCCCCCACCGCCCCAATCTCCCCCTGGCCATGGGAGCCAGCAGGCGGGGCTGGACCCTCCTGCCAGCCAGCCCTCGGAGCCTTGCCCACGGAGACACCAAGGGAGGCCGCGTAGCTCCCTGCACTGTCCCTCACCCAGGAGGTCCCGCCTGGGAGTGGCCGGTCCCAGGCGGCTCCCCCAAGGCCGCCCTCCGCCCTCCACCCCAGCCTCTGGGCCCTGTCCTGCATGCCCGGCCAGCACCCTCAGGTGCGGCAGGCACGGCCCCAGGTGCGAAGGCCAACCCCGTAAGATCTGGCAGCCAGGGGCCCAGCGAGACTGGGGTCCCACAAGGCCGGAGCTGGGGGATTGGGGGTGTGGGCTGGATTCCGCCTCCCAAGGCTCGCGGGCACTGGACTTCCGCTCAGCGCCGTGAACCGCTGGCATCCCGTGGACGGCAACCTCCCCTCGCTCACTTCCATAGCCAGGACGGCTGCGGGAACCGGAAAATTGAGTGGCTCTGCCGGGCCCCGTGTGCACGCGTGACACAGAGCTGGGCCCTGTATGTGCATGTGTGACACAGAGCTGGGCCCCATGTGCACGCGTGACACAGAGCTGGGCCCTGTATGTGCACATGTGACACAGTGCTGGGCCCCGTGTGTGCACGCGTGACACAGAGCTGGGCCCTGTATGTGCACGTGTGACACAGTGCTGGGCCCCGTGTGTGCACGCGTGACACAGAGCTGGGCCCTGTATGTGCACGTGTGACACAGAGCTGGGCCCTGTATGTGCACGCGTGACACAGTGCTGGGCCCCGTGTACGCACATGTGACACAGCAGCTCTGCAGGGCCCCGTGCGCTGCATGCGTGTGGAGTCCGGCTTGACGGTGGCCACGACAGCCCACAGCCCGAGTTACAGCCTGGGCTCCCCGCCTTCACCCAGTGCCCAGAGGGAAGGCCAGGGGGGAGGCGGTGGACAGAGGCTGGGCTACCCTGGGGATGCCAGGCAGGGGTGGGGGGGCTGTGCTGCCATGGGGGTGGTGGGCGGGGCTGTGCTGCTGTGGGGGGGGGCAGGGGCAGCCCCTGGCTCCTCCCAGCCCACTTTAATGATTAAATCCCAAAGGTGGGAGGGGCGGTGGGTGGGTGGGTGGCATCTCCATGAGCACTGAAGCAGCCCAAGGACAGGCTGGGGTCAGAGGGGAGCAGAGGGGGGGCCAGGACAGGCTGGGGACAGAGGGGAGCAGAGGGGGGGTCCAGACGCGGGGAGACCCCTCTCCACCTGAGCCTCCTAAGGGCAGGTGCCCCAGGGCGTAGCCGAGCCCTGCTGGGTGGGACCCCCCCCCCCCACGGTTATAGCTGGACCCAGCACAGAGGCCCACAGGGTGCTCAGGCCTGGAGGTCGGGAGGAGGTGACCTCCTAGGACCTGGGACTCACGGAGCCCTGAGCACAAGGACTGGGCACCCTCCCAAGGGCGTCCTGGACTGGGGGGGGAGCAGCAGGGGGCCCCAGTGTGGACACTGCGTCCCTTATCCTTACAGCAGGGGCCGTCATGGGCAAGAGGACTGGGCGTGGAGCCCCCCAGGACCCAGGTTCCCGGGGGGGCTGAAAGGAGCCTGCGTGGGTCAAATGGGCTTGGCACGAGCCCGCAGCAGGCAGTGTTACAGAAACGGCCACGGTGTAGACGCGGCCAGAGGGGGGCTGGGGGCGGAGGGCAGCCTGGAGCCGCAGCCCTGGCCTGGAGGGCGCCCCGCTGTCCTGGCCGCCGGTTCAAGCTCTCCCTGCTGCAGGATATCAAATGTTTATTGATACACAGTTTGTGTCTTCTATAAAACAGCTTTCGGCTACACTGGGCCATTGTGCTTGTAGTGGGCACCCGGTATGGGCCCCCCGGGGCTGGGATGGGGGCTGGAGCGCAGGGCCTGTGCTCAGGAGCTGCCCAGAGGGTGTGCAGTGGCCTGGAGGACACGAGGGGTGTCCGGAGGCTGCCGGGGCTGGCCGGGCTCCCGAGCGGCCGCAGGTCTCCTGTCTCCGGCACACGGCCCATCACAGGGGCGCGCCGCTTCTGCAGGAGCGCCCAGCCGGGAGGCAGGACCCTTGGCGCCGTCCCCCCCCCAGATGGCTGCACCTGCTGCAGGCTGTCTTGCAGTCCCTCACGGCTGGGATGGGGCTGCTGGCCCGGTGGGGGCCATGCCGGCCGTGCCACTGTCAGGGAGGCCTGGCTGAGGGGCGGGAGGCGGGGCGGGCCACAGGGACCCCTCCTCTCGGTCACTAACCAGACCGGAGCGAGGAAGGGCACCACCACCCCTGCCCCGCCCTGGGTGGATGGGCGGGGCCGGGCTTGGTGCAGAGTCCCTAAGGAGGAGGCAGGCCATGGCGTCCGTTTGCAGGTGGCTGCTCAGTCTCTCAGCCACCCTTGGAGCGTGCCGCCCTGGGAGAAGCAGGCCTGGGGGCTGGAGCATCCGTCCGAGGCAGCCCTGGCCCCCCCGGGCCCCTCACGAGGCGTTCCCGGCGGGGCCCTGCATCTCCATGGTGACTGTGTTGGGGGTGCCGGCCCCGGGCTCGGCCGGCTCGGCGCCGTCACGCAGGGCCCGCTGGAAGACCACCCTGAGGGGCTCCCAGAGGCGCTGCGACTTGTCCCTGCCGGCCAGGAAGTACACGACGGGCTTGGCGCTGCTGTGGATGCAGATGCACAGATCCGTGACGTACTCGGGGAAGGGCGCGGGGATCTGGAAGACCCAGAAGAGGAACCAGTCGATGCCCAGGTAGATGGAGGACACAAGGAAGACGGAGACCATGGCCAGGACCACGTGGTTGAGCTTGGCCGAGCGCTGGCGCCGCCGCGCCCGGCACTCCACGTGCAGCACGAGGGCCAGGCAGGGCAGCACCATGAGCGGGCAGAAGACGAGGAAGAGCAAGACGCCCAGGAAGACGTCCGTGTGCCTGCAGCCGCCCCCGGAGGCCTCGCGGCCCAGGAACACGCAGAAGTAGTGGTGGACGCCGGTGACCAGCAGCGCCAGCAGCCAGAGCAGGGCGCACGCCACGGCCGACAGGCGCCTGGGCCGCCGGCGCCAGTACCAGGCGGGGAAGACGACGGACGCGCAGCGCTCCATGCTCACGGCCGGCAGGAGGCTCACGCCCGCCACGAAGGCGCAGAGCCCCAGCACCCGGGCCACGCTGCGCACGTAGTGGGCGAAGGCGCCCAGGAAGCCGCCGGCGTTCAGCAGGGAGAACACGGCCTTGCTGAAGAGGTAGGCGCCGTCGGCGCTGGCCAGGTGCAGGAAGTAGACGGAGAAGGGCGTCCTCTTGATGGAGAAGCCGAAGAACCAGAGCACCAGGCCGTTGCCCACCAGGCCGCACAGGCAGAGGAGCAGGAAGATGTAGTCCATGACCGCCGGTGGCGGCAGCGGCGTGATCGGCTCGATGGTCAGGAAGCCCCGGCTGTAGAGCTCCGGGGCCTCGCTCAGGCCGGGACACACCTGCGCGGGTACGGAGGGGAGGGGCACGCCCGGTGAGCTCTCCGGCCGGCGGGCACCTGGGTCCCAGGGTGGTGGCCCCGATCTGAGAGGCAAGGGAGGGGCTGCCGGCCGTGCAGTGACTCGTGGCTCGCAGACCACCTACCCCGAGGTCCCCGGCCCCAAGGTTGCTCCCGCTCTGTGCCCAAGACCAGAGCCAGCAGCGCAGAAAGGTGCCCCCGCTGGAGCCGGGGCGGGGCTCAGAGGAGACTGCCCACAGCGGTCCATGCCGTTCCAGGCGAAGTGACGCCCGGACCACAGAGACACACGACCAGGACGGCAAGTCCCCTGGATGGCCGGGCGCTTGGCTCCGTGGCTGAGGCTTGTGTCCGGGGCTGGCCTTGTGGCACAGCGGGTTAAATCACCGCCTATGGTGCCGGCATCCTACATGGCATCCCACAAGGGAGACCAGATGAGGTTCCTGGCTCCTGGCTTCAGCCTGGCCCAGCCCCGGCCGTTGTGGCCATCTGGGGAGTGGACCAGCAGATGGAAGATCTCTCTCCACCTCTCCCTCTCTCTCTGTAACTCTGCCTTTCAATAAACAAATAAATAACTTAAAACAAAATGCTTGCACCCCACATCGGAGCTCCCGGGTTGAAGCCTGGGTTCCGGGGACTGAACCCCCCCTGGGGAGGCAGCGGCGTTGGAGCAGGTAATGGCCTCAGGCCCGCGACGTGGCTGCCGGCATCGAGCTCCCAGCTCCCGAGGGCACAGCCCTGGCCACCGCGGCAGGAGCAGCCCGTGCGTGGGGGCCCTTTTCCCCCTGTGCTCAAGTACAAGAAAACTGAAAGTAACAGAGACGAGTATCATGAAAAGAAACCAGGCATGGATTCCAATGTTTGCACCCAGATAAGCAAATCTTCCATTTTGCAGGCATTTTTTAAATTGAGAGCAGGAAAGAGAGAGAGAGAGAAAGAGAGAGCGCCTCTATCTGCTGTTTCACTCCCTAGACGGTGGCAATGGCCAGGAGCCAGGAGCTTCCTCTGAGTCTCCCCCTTGGGTGCAGGGCCCAAGCACTGGGGCCATCCTCCGCTGCTTTCCCAGGCCACAGCAGGGAGCTGGGTGGGAAGTGGAGCAGCCGGGACCCCAAGGGGCGCCCGTACGGGATGCCGGCGTCACAGGCGGAGGCCTCACCCACTGTGCCACGGCGCCGGCCCCCCCATGCATTCTGGAAGCCCCCTTGTTTGCTGGCTTGAAGCAGCTGCTGCAGAGGGGAGCGGGGTGGGGACTGTGCGGGGACCTGGCTCGCAGCGGCATCCGATCTGGGAAGACACAGGCTGCTTGGGGGCGCTGTCCGCCCTTTACTTTGAAGAGTATCTGGATATCTAGAGAGTAGGGGGTGAAAGGTCAAGGACGAAGGAACAAGGTCAAGGGGGTGAGTGCGCTGGTGCCGCTGCTGCAGATTCCCTGTGCACCTGCAGCGTTGCAAACCGCAGATTCCAGAGTTTGTTTCTAAAGAGGCGAAGTCACTTGTAAGCATGGAGCAGGGGCCGGCGCTGGGGCGTAGCGGGCAAAGCCGCCGCCTGCAGTGCCGGCATCCCACATGGCACCAGTTTGAGTCCCGGCTGCTCCACTTCCCATCCAACTCCCTGCTGTGGCCTGGGAAAGCAGTGGACGATGGCCCAAGTGCTTGGGCCCCTGCACCCGCATGGGAGACCAGGAAGAAGCTCCTGGCTTCAGATTGGTCCAGCTCCAGCCATTGTGGCCATCTGGAGAGCGATGCAGACGCAGGACTCCCCCCTCCCCTTTCCCTGTAACTATATATATATAAAGGTGGAGCAGGACCCTGTCCCAAGTGGGCTCAGAGAGACCTGGGGCCGGGCTCCCTGCTGAGAAGGACCAAGGGAGAGTCCAGGGGGTCCTGGGGAGGAGGAGGGGCCGGCCACGTGGTGTCAGTCAAGCCACAGGGACGCGTGCCCACAGTCAAAGGCCAGGCCCAGGCCAGCGTGGCCCACAGCATCGGCTGAGCCAAGTGGGGGAGACGGGCGTGTGCAGGCCAACACTGGACAGTGCCCGCCAGAGCAAGGTGGGCTCCAGGGCCCAGCCGGCCGGAGCCCGAGGCGGAGCGGCCAAGGACGGGAGAGCTGCTGCGGTCGGCGCTGACGTTGCACAATCCCTGCCGGGGCCAAACCCAACCGTCCTACAGCTTCACTCCAGCCCCGAGGGCTGGCGCCGCTCCCTGGCTCCCGGCTCTGCGCGGGACAGAGGGCAGGTCCTCCGCGCCGCTCTGCCAGGGACCTCCCAGGGCAGGAGATCTACCCCAGTCAGCTCTGCGACAGGGCCCGGAGGGGTCCCCCTCGCCACCTGCCATCCCCCAAAGACATCTATGCGCTCAACATCTCCGCCCGCCCCCCCGTCCTCCCTGCCCCCTCCCCTGTTCGCAAGGAGGGGACTGGGCGGGCGGCAGCGGGCCGGCACAGGCCTGGGGTCAGATCAGTTAGTGCCTCGTGCAGGCTGGAAAAAGTTTGCCATCTCCCCCTTGCCGCCGAGCGGGAGCGGGTGAGTCACTGGGTGTGGCGCTGCTGTTCCGGGCCTTGGGCTCCCTCGTAAAGGCCCTGCTCTGGAGCCAGCCCCTCCCTGAGCTCTGGGGATCTTGGAGGATCGCACCCCCAACCCGCAGGCCCCGGCCAGTCCAGTCTCAGCCTCTCATGCCTTTCCACGGGGGTCGCTCCGAGGAGGAGGAGGAGGGCGAGGGCTGGGGGGCTCGGGGTGCGGGGTCCCTGGGGCTGGGCAGGGGTGGAGCACGCGTGGACCCTGTTGTGAGCCCCGCTTTTCTCAAACGCAGTCGTGGAACCCAGGGTCTGGCACAGGACCCTCCAGACTTTCAGGGGGTCCGGGAAGTGGGGGTGCGGGAGGGGAGGGCAGAAGCGGGGCCAGGGCGGTGCCGGCAGGTGGGAGGAGCGAAGGACTCTGGCCTGGGGCAAGTCCTCGGACCCAGCGCCCAGGGTTCCCGAGGCAACCCGGCTGCGGTACCAGCTGGCCGCGGGCGAGGCGGTGCTGGCCGGCGTTACAGCGCAGGGGCAGGCCCCGCTCAGCACGCCCGCGTCCCACACTGCTCCTCCTCTGATCCGGCCTCCTGCGAATGCACCCTGGGAGGCGGCAGAGGGCCGGGCCCCTGCACCCACGCGGGAGACCCGGATGGAGCTCCGGGCTCCTGGCTTCAGCCCGGCCCTGCCCTGGATGCTGTGGGCATTTGGGGAGGGAACAGGGGATGGAGGATCTCTTTCCCTCTCTCCCTTTCTCACTCTGCCTCTCAAGCAGATGGAAATAGATACCTTAAAAAACAAAAAAAACCCAAAAAACCCAGGGCCAGCACAGGGAGGGAGTCCCAGGTGCCCAGTGCTGGGCTCGCCTCACTGAGGACGACCTGGGGTCCGAGGGACCGGGGCGGGGGGGCAGAGCTGGGGGGGGCAGGGAGGGCTGCTGGGCGGGGCCTGACCTGGGACAGGCGGAGCTACAGGTACTTGCAAGCCACAGGCTCCCGCCTCCTGTGTGATCCTGTTCTCCCACCTGTCAATCAAAACGCCCCCTTTCCCAGGATGCCCCTGGTTCAGCCGGGACTTGGGGGAAGGGCACGAAGTGAGATCCCCGTGGGGTGTGACCGAGGTCTCAGACTCCCAGGGGCTTTCTGCCTGTGCAGGCCCCCTGCTCCGACAACTGGGGGTGGGGTGGGTGCTGTCTTCCACTGCAGCCCCCCCGAGGGGGGAGGGCTGGGACGCTCTCTCCCCTTCCCCACCGCCTGCTCTTTCTGGGTCGGCTGGCCCCCTCAGAAGGGCACCTCTCTGTGTGGGGCAACCCAGGGTCACGTGTGTGTGTGTGTGTGTGTGTGTGCGCGCGCGTATGCACACACGTGCTTTCTCACCTTCCGAATGAAACTGATTCGTGCCAGCACTAACAATTCCTGTCTGTGTGCACGGCGCGAGCCTGGAATGAAGATCCCCCCCCACACCCATGCGCCAGCTCTGCCCCTCCCGCCGCACCCCTGCCCGGCACTTGCCTTGTTCCTGTTGGTGGGATGCGCCTCCCAGGAGCAGTTCTCAGCCATCTCCAGGTTCCTGCTCACCGCTCACAGCTCCCCAGCCTGCACCTGCCTGCCAGACGCCCACAGTGGGGTTCCCTGGGGAGCTCTCCTCCCTGCCCTCCCGAGCCCTATCCCAGCCCCCAGGGCGGCTCTCATCTTAGGGACCCCCGGGGCCCCTTCCGCCAGTAGCTCAGCCCCGAGGGTGTGACCCCTCCTGCCTGGCAGCCCCCAGCAGGCCTGGCTGACCCCCAGCACCAGCCTGCTGCCCCCTGGGCTGTGAGGTTTGTGGAGCCCCATGCTCCTCCTTGGGCACCAGCAAGGGTGGGGGGAGAGGTGGCTCCTGGCAGGGGAGCCTTCCTGGAGGAGGAGGGCTTTGTCTGGTCCTGGAAGATCAGCGTCATGGTCACCACCAAGCCCTTGTCATCTTCCCTACTGATCCCGGTTCCCTTCCTGGGGGGCATCTGGGCTCAGGCCGTCAGTGGACGGTCAGTGGTCAGCGGCCGTGCCTGCTGTGGAGGTGAGAGGGTGGCTGGGGAGGCGGGAGCCCCTGCGGGCAGCAGGCCCTGGCTCGGCTGGGGGAGCTGGACTCAGCCTAGGGCCCCCAGCTGGCAGTGCGGGAGGGGTGACAAGCTGGGAAGGGGTGGGCCCTGCTGGGCCCTGGTCCACTCACCCCAGGTCCCCCAACCCATCCCTCCCAGCCTTGCAGGTGGGGAAACTGAGGCTGGGATTAGGAGGGCACAGCCCTGGCCTCCCTCTCTGGAGGGGCCCTGGGCTGCCCGCTCATCTCCACTCCCCCGAAATTCCTTCCTAGGCGGCGGCACGGGTCAGCCAGGCCGGGCCACGCGCCCCGCCTCCCCCTCCGCCCGCCCGCTCCTCCTCCGCTTCCTCCGGCCGCTGCTCCCGCCCAGGGCGGGCTGTGGCCGGGCCGCCGCGCCCCTCATTGGCTGGAAAGGGGGGCTGCCCGCGCGCGGCCCGCCCCCTGCTTAACTCTCGGCTTCCCGGGGGGCCCTTCCTCGGCCCCGCGCGACCCCGCACCCTCCGAGTGACACACGAGCGGTGCAGCGCGTGTCGCAGGGGCTGGACGTGTGCGCCCCACCTCGACCCACTTGGGCCGCTGCCCCATCTCCAAGCTTTCTGGTGCCAGCCCCCGGGGGCAGCTGCCCACACCCTCCTTTCTGGCCCCAGGTGAGCGCCCCCAGCCCCCGCACCTGGGTGCCTGGAATTCTGAGCTCCAGGCTCTGCCAGGATTGACCCCAGCGAGCCCCAGTCTGTCCCCTGGCCGGGCGCGCCCCAACGAGTGGGGGCCCCCAGCTCACCTCTGCGGCTGGTTTCCCCCTTCTTGTGTGGCCTGGCTCTTGTCCTGCCAGGGACGATCTGGAAAAGTGATTTCACTCATACAGGGAGGGGTCTAGATGCCAGGTGGACCCCAGATGGGCGATTCTGAAAGACATGTGTGTGACACGTGCACGCGTGTCAGTGCGTGTACAAGCAAGCGTGTGCTCTTCTCAGCGGGAGTGGGGCTGTGATAGAGCTCGCTTTGTGCCAAGCTGCCCCGAGCGGCCGCCAGCCGGGCTCCCTGCAGTGGCTGCTCTCCCAGGGCTGCCAGCACCTGTCCCCTGCACGCCCACCTCCTCCCCCCACCCCGGTCCCCGCCTCCGGGGAGAGGGCCCTGGCAGCAGACACAGCGCCCAGAGCCTGTGCCCCCGAGGCCCCCCGGCACAGCTCTGGTGGAAGAGGACCCTGTAGGAATGGCCTCCCTCCAAGGCCCAGCCACCGCGGCCCGGAGTGGCGGAAGGTGGGACCACAGCTGCCCAAGCTCCGTGGTCCCGCGGGGGTCGGCCCACGCAGCTCTCCTGCGTGCGAGAGCAGAGCCCGCTCCCGCTTGGGATGATGCCTGCGGGGTGTTCCCTTGCAGCCCTTCCAGAAAGTCCGCTTGGCCCGGGCGAGGCTGGGGGAGGGACCTGGGAGCCCCCACCCACGGGAGGACAGAGCGAGCTGGCAATGCAGGGCGGCTCGGGCCTGCGGTGAAGCTGGCTGTGGGGGTCGTGGCCTGGGCCCCCGCCTGGGAGCCACGCCGGAGGTCCTCTGTGGGGTCTCCGGGCTCGCTGCCTGCAGCCGCGGCACCTCTGGCCCACCTCATTTTGCTTCCCCACCTGGCCTGCACCCTGGAGGCTCCGGATCCCAGATCCCCTCCCCTGGTCCCCAGGCCCCAGGGAGCTACCTGCAGCCGTCCGGAGGCGTGGAGAGGGTCTCCCACTCGGCTGCGGACCCACCAGGACGGCAGCCAGCGCCCAGATCTGCCCTGGGCCACGGAAAATGCGAGCTCAGAGTGGAGGCGCCTGCTGGAGAACCCGCCCCAAACCCAATTCCAGGCCCTGCGGGGGGGGGGGGGGGAGGGAGGAGGAGGAGGAGGCGGCAGTGGCGGCGCGGGGCAGGGATGAGGCTTCGGGAAGGAATGCCCCGCTCAGGAGCCCCCCCAGAGCCCCACTGGGAACTCATCTCTGCCTGGTGACGTCACGCTGGCCCGAGCACTGCGGCCGGAGTCCAGCTGTTAATCTCCCTCCCTCCTGCTGCTCCGGGAGGCGTCGCTGCCTGCCCACTTGCCTGGTGCCTTTGCCGCGCTCCCAGGGGGCATTTCGGGGTGTGCAGGCCCTGCACCCCGTCCCATCCCGTTGTTTCTGTCTCCTGAGGGGCTGGCAGGCCGGGAGGTGCAGGTGAGGGCTCCACGAGGAACAAGCAGACTTGGCGGACACCCCACTCTCTCCTGGCACCCCGGCATCTGCCCCAGCCCACCTGCAGGCTCCTGGACCCCAGGGTCCCCGTCTCCCCAGCGCTAATGGCAATCAGATGGCGCAAGTGGAAAGTCACAGCCGAGCAGGGAGGTTGGCGGGGGCGGTGCCTGTGCGTGCGGCTCGGAGGAGTGAGTCAGCCTCCCCCAGCGCGGGGGTCCTGGAACGCGCTAGTGGCCAGGGCGCTGAGCCCACGCCCAGGCGGGCAGCGGGGGCGGGGGTGCAGGAGCCGGAGGGACGGGCCTGCCCGGGGCCAACTTTCCCATGGCCCGGGAAGCCGGAGGGAATTCCCAGGTCTCTTGGGGGAGCCGGCCTCTGAGGGCACCTGGCAGAGAACGCAGGAGCGGAGCCTCCCTGGCACCTGTCCGGGTGCCCACCTCAGAGCGAGGGGCGCCTGGGACTGCAGCCCTGCTGGCCTCCCGGGGATGCTGGGGCCCACGTGGCCGTGTCCTGGGCAGCAAGAGAGGGAGGGAGGCTGGGCAGGCAGCTGTCCCCTCCCGGCCCGGGGCGGGCAGCTGGGGCCCAGCTGGGCGCTTGTTTACACGGGGAGCCAGCTCCGGGAGGAGAGTAATTGCCTTTGGACACTTAAAAGGAATTGTGCGAAGTGGGCAGCGGCTCCCAAGGCGCCGCCTTATTTGGTATGGAAATTTGTTTCTTTCAAAATTAGCGAGAGGCGCCTGGACTTGGGACGGTCGTCCTCTGCCCGCCACTGTCCTGGTCCCTTTGGGCCGTGAACATCGAGGCCCACAGGCTGGGGGTGGGTAGGGGTGGGGTGGGCAGGGGGCTTCGAAACAGCAGCAGTGTTTCTCCCAGTCCCCGGTGCACGTGGAGTCCGGGGTGGCAGACAGCGCCTCCCTCTGGCCGTGCCTCCCGCTGGGGTCACCATGAGGAGGGCTCCATCCTGGTGACCTGGCCAACTCCCAGAAGCCCCACCTCTGGGTGCCATCACCCTGGGCTTAGGGGACACCAGCGTTCCGTCTGCAGCCACTGCCCCTTCGCCTGTCTCCCCCAGCCCCCAGGGAGTGGGGGACGGCCAGTGCGGAGAGCCCACTGGACAGGCCGCTTTCCAGGCTGGGCCTTGAATTCCTCGCCCGCAGCCCCGCACCGCCCGTCCCTCTCTGTGTCCTGCTGGGAAACACACACGTCACACGAGGGACGCGGCGTAGGACCCCGGGCGGGGCCCAGGCGTGGAACCCCGGACGCCTGCAGCCAGGGGACCCGAGAAATGGTCCGTGTGCCTTGGCTGGCACCCCCATGGGCACGGGAGCCAGAGCAGGCTGGGAAGCCGGCCCGTGTGGCCCCCACAGCCTGAAGGAGGCGGCTGCCGGGGTCGGTGCCCCCTCTGGTACCCACTTCTCTCCTGCCGGGCCCCGCCCTGAGCTCCGCTTCCAGGGGGTCAGGGGTCTGGTCTCCAGCTCACCACTGCCCTGCCATGAGCAGTGGCCTCTGCCACGTGGAGGGTGGGAGGGGTGGGGGACGGAGGAGGAGA
Organism: Sylvilagus bachmani; assembly: GCA_015711505.1. Lineage (NCBI taxonomy): Eukaryota > Metazoa > Chordata > Mammalia > Lagomorpha > Leporidae > Sylvilagus > Sylvilagus bachmani. Next base: position 107,875,891 of record CM027387.1, read on the forward strand.
GGGAGTGAGGAGGTCGCCGAGGTCGTGGTCTGGGTTTCCCTCGGGGCCTGTCACTCTGCACCATCCACAAGGAATGAAAATGCCTCAGGGCGGCATTTGGCTCAGTGGTTAAGATGCTTAGAATGGGGGCCAGCGCCATGGTGCGGTGGGCTAAGCCGCCGCCTGCAGTGCCGGCATCCCATGTGGGCGCCGGTTCTGGTCTCGGCTGCTCCACTTCCCATCCAGCTCTCTGCTAAGCCTGGGAAAGCAGTGGAGGATGGCCCAAGTGCTTGGGCCCTGCACCCACGTGGGAGACCCAGAAGAAGCTCCTGGCTCTGTTCTGGCCCAGCCCCAGTGGAGGGAAGACCTCTCTCTCTCTCTCTCTCTCTCTCTCTCTCTAATAAGACAAAGCATATCTTGGTATCCAAGTCAGTAGCTTCGCCCAGGGCACCAGAGTCGCTGTGGAGCCTGGGGGTCCAGGGCTGAGAACCCCGCCCCTCAGCACTCGGTGGGAGGTGAATCTGCAGACCCCAGCAGCTCTCTTTGGCCTGGGCCCCGCCCCCACCCCCCAGGTGTGGACAGACCCCGCTGATTGGGGGGGGGGGTGTCTTTCAAGTCTTTTACAGAGTTTTGGAATCCTGGGCTCTTGAAAAACAATTGTGGCGAAGCTCAGGTGGGACAGAGCTCGCTGCCGCCAGCCGCGCTCACGTGTCCGTGCCGTGGGAGTGCTGAGTCTCACTTCTGAGGATGCGCATTCTCGGGTCCCCGCGTCACCCGGTGGCTGTGAGGGGCAGGAGGCTCCTGACCTCCTCTCTGAGCCCAGCCGACTGGCCCTCGAACAGCTAAAGACGGCTGACTCCCTCCCCGCAAGAGGAGGTACGGACCCCGCTGGGATCAGCCAGTCCCGGCTGCTCCGCTGCCCCCAGCTGCCTGCCGAGCGCTCGGGCCCTGCACCCGGCGGGGGGGGCACCTGGTGCAGCTCCGGGCTCCTGGCTCCAGCCTGGCCCGGGCCTCTTGCAGCTTTGGGGAAATGAAGAGTTCTCACTCGCTCTCTCTCTCGCTCTCTCTCACTTGCTCTCTCGCTCTCTCTCTCGCTCTCTCTCACTCGCTCTCTTGCTCTCTCTCTCGCTCGCTCTCTCTCGCTCTCTGTCTGCCTTCCTGCAATGCTGCCTTTCAAAATAAATAAATCTAATAAAATAAAAATAAATAAAATCAAATCCTGGACGGAAACAGGCAGCCGTCACTCCTGGAGCCCGGATCCCAGGGTCCCGGATTCCAGCGCCTGTCTCCCTGGGGCCTGGCAGCAGCCCGGCTTCCCCTGGGGGGCACCCCCTTCTTGGCTGCTGGCTCAGCCCCGTGGTCAGCCAGCCGGGCAAGGCCGCACATCCGTGTGAAGGAAGCTTGGCGAGACGGACACCAGGGCACTGCCTGTCGGTGCCGCGCGCTCGTGGGAACTCAGTCCCTGGTGGGCAGCCCCAAGGGCTCTGGGGGAAGCAGAGGGGGCAGACGCCGACAGGAAGTGGGATCTGGGCCCCCGGCGGCTGTCCCCCGGGTCCCAGCCACACCACTGCTCTGTGCCTGCAGGCCCTGTTCGCCTCTGGCCCCCTCTGGCACCCCCCAGCCCCGTCTTGCCACGTGATCACATGGCCCTAGCCAGATCCCACACGGGGGCCGCTCCAGCGTGGATGTTCAGCCTGCAAAGCCCGGAGCAGTCAACCTCTTTACACCTGGGGCGCTTGCTGTAACGGTGGGAGACGGGCTGAGACGGGGCATCTCGGTGCCCGTTCATGGCGGCTATCACACGGCCGCCCGGCATCCGAGGCTCACGCCCTGAGCTGCCCCAGGGCCCCACAGTGAGCCGGACCGGGCAGCTTCGGAGGGGGCACCGAATGGTGTCTTCTGCGATCCGGCTGCTGGCACCGCCAGAGGCTTCATGGAGACCTCTGCTTGCGCCTGTGCCGTGGGCCAGCCGGGTGCCCCCCTCAGAACCCAGGCTTCCGGGCTGGCAGCTAAGGGGGACGGCGCGGCCTGGGGGCCGTGGGTGTTGCACCTGCCGTCTCTGAAGCTCCACGCGCTGTGCTGCTCATGGTAGGAGGTGTGGGGGGGTGGGGTTCGGGGGGGTGGGGTTCCCAGAGCGGCTTTCTCAAAGTGCCCGGGAATCTCGGTGGGACGTTCGGCGTGCTGTGTGTTCAGGTCCCACCTGTGATACGCGTGTGCCTTACCAAGATTTCTGGTGTGCTCGGCAGCCCAAGCTTTGGGATGCCGTCACGGCAGCCGCCCTCTCCTATCCATGGGACAATCCGAGACTTCCAGTGGATGCCTGCGGCCACAGAGGGTATGAGCCCTGAACAGGCCAGGGTTCGGTTTACGAGCGAGGCAAGCAGGGGCCGGCGTCCTGGCGCAGCGGGGATACCTGCGTCCCAAATCAGAGCGCCTGTTCAAGTCCTGGCTCCTTTGCGTCCGATCCCGTTTCCTGATACCGCTCCTGGGAAGGTGGCAGGCGACGGTGCACGTACTCGGCTCTGCCACCCTCCCGGGGGCCCTGGACGGAGCTCCAGGATCCCGGCTTAGGCCAGGCCCAGCCCTGGATCAACCCGCTCACGGGAGAGCCCTCTCTCCCTCCTTGTCTCTCTCTGTCACTCTGTCTGTCTTTTTTTTTTTTTTTTTTTTGGACAGGCAGAGTTAGACAGTGAGAGAGAGAGACAGAGAGAAAGGTCTTCCTTCCGTTGGTTCACCCCCAAAATGCGCTGCACCGATCGGAAGCCAGGAGCCAGGTGCTTCTCCTGGTCTCCCATGGGGTGCAGGGCCCAAGCACCTGGGCCATCCTCCACTGCACTCCTGGGCCACAGCAGAGAGCTGGCCTGGAAGAGGGGCAACCGGGACAGAATCCGGCGCCCCGACCGGGACTAGAACCCGGGGTGCCGGCGCTGCAGGCGGAGGATTAGCCTAGCGAGCCTCGGCGCCGGCTCCACTCTGTCTTTCAAATGCACAAGTAAATCTTCAAAACCTGTATCAGGCAAGTAAGAGATTAACGACGCTAAAACGGAACGCTTACGACAAATCTGCAACGCAGGCTGCGTGGACGCGGCCTCCACGTCTCAGAAAGACCGTGTCCCGCGTGCCCGCCCTTGCTCTGCCACGAGGTGACACGCGCCTGCAGGCTGATGTGGCGTTATTTCTGGAATGTTCCAGAAATATTTCTGGACTGCGGTTGGCCGTGGATAGCTGAAACCACAGAATGACCCAGACAGGGTCTCCCCAGGACCCAGTCCGTGACGGAGCTGGACGTAGGACAGGGTGAGGGAAGGCGGTGACGGCAGCCTCTTCTCTGTTGCTGTTTTGTGGAACGGAGAAGCAGAGCCGGCCGGTGCTGGCGCTGTGCCCGTGCGCCTCGCGGTGGGAGCCGCCACCCGGTGAGGCCCACGGCGCGCTGGGGCTTCTGTTCCCTGGCTCCTACGGGGCCGTTTCTGTCACACGGCCTCGCCGTCGCCCTCCTGTGTGGCTCTGCCAGCTGGGGGCGTCTGCGCCACCCTGCTTTCTAGAACCAGGGAAATGACCACAGAGTGCGCTCAGGGACCCGCTGGGCCTGCTGGGGGCTAGGACAGGACCACGCTGCCCTCCACGGCCACTGCTCCAGCTGGGAGACTGCGGTGGGCAGGACTCCGCTGGCTCCGATCCAGCGTCCCGTACCAGCTCGGGCCTCAGCGTCGCCTCTTCCCGGTCACCCTCCCCAGGTGGGCAGCCGGCCACAGGTCGCTCTGGGGGACACTGAGAGGAGGCTTCCAGCACACATTTAGGGGAGCGCAGCAGGGCCCTGCCCCTCCCTCCAGATAAGGGGTGATCCCGGGAGCCGAGTGAGGCCGGAGTCTCCATGCGGGGGCTCCAGCCGGGTCTGCGGTCGCGGGATCGGAACTGTTTTGGTGTCAGATCAGTGAGATCTTAGCTGCCCACCTATGAGGCTGCGCCACAGTAACTTGAGGTTTTCAGGTTGAAAATGGTTGACTTCAGAAATTCTTTTTTAAAAATATAGTTATTTATTTGAAAGGCTGAGTGACAGAGAGAAGAGGAAAGGAGGGAGAGACAGAGATCGTCCACCTGCTGGCTCACTCCCCAGTGGCTGCCAACAGCCAGGGCTGGGCCAGGCCAAAGCCAGGAGCCGGGAGCTCCATCCAGGGCTCCCACGTGGGCGGCAGAGAGCCAGGCTCCTGGGCCGTCCTCTGCTGCCTTCCCAGGCCACCAGCAGGGAGCTGGACCGGAAGTGGAGCAGCCGGGGCTCGAACTGGCGTCCCCGTGGGATGCTGGTGTTGCAGGTGGGGGCTTAACCTGCTCCTCCGTGGCGCTGGCCCCTGAATATCAGATTTTTATACAATAGAATCAAATATTTCAGCCCCACGTACTTCATGCTCAGTTAGCAACACTGGATCTCTGTGGGACAAAAAACATTTTCTTCCTCCCCCCTCCCTCCCTCCCCCCTCCCTCCCCTCTCCCTCCTCCCTCCCTCCCTCCTCCCTCCCTCCACCTTCCTCCTCCCTCCTCTCTCCCTCTTCCTCCCTCCCTCCTCCCCCCTCCCTCCCTCCTCTCTCCCTCCCTCCTCCCCCTCCCTCCCTCCCTCCCTCCTCTCTCCCTCCCTCCTCCCCCTCCCTCCCTCCCTCCTCTCTCCCTCCCTCCTCCCTCCACCTCCTCCCTCCCCTCCCTCCCTTCCTGACTTCTG
>CM027387.1:107881080-107936775 GCA_015711505.1 Sylvilagus bachmani
CAGCCTGCCCCCCCCCCCCCCCCCCGGCCCTCATTCTTGTAGCTTGTGTCATGCAGAACAGAAATAGCAAGTGCACCCCGGGGTTGGCCCCGGCCCCCCAGCCTGGGCAGGGACGAGGGGGGCTCGCTCAGCTCCTCCCCGGCTGGGGCCAGCCCCCCCCTGCGGTGTGACCACAGACAGAGCACAGGCCTCCGTGAGCCTGCTTGCCCACGGGGCCACTGCTGGGCTGCCCCTGAGCGGCCTCCAGGCCGCGGGAAGCGCGTGGAAGGGGGATGAAAAGCTGTTTATTTTGGTGCAAAACATGTGAAACCCAGGCCTGGCTTTTCTGCACGATTTTGGAAGACCTTGTGTGGGCGTGGATTTCGAGGTCTTGGGGCACCAACGTAAACTTAGCTTTTAGTTCCATTTTGGAAGCTCCAACACCACATCCCTCCTGGCTGCAAACCTGGGGCTCCCTCATTAGCCCGTTTCACAGACATGGTAGCTGAGGCTTCTCGTGGCGGCTGGAGCTCCAGGGGCTGGCACTGGGGTGGGGTCAGGGTGCGTGCCTTCTTCCGTGATTCCAGAACTCAACCGGTCCTGTGACGAGCGCCCTTTGGGGTATTTGAGCATTGCCAGGTATACAGTAGGCACTCAGTACATGCATGCATGAACGAGTGAGCTCACAGACAAGAAGCGTAAGTCCATAGGGGGCTCTCCAAGGGTGCACGCTTGCTGCTCGTGGGCTGAGCAGGAGACCAGGCCCGCGGGGTTTCCCCAGGGGGGCCCGATTTCCAACTGTCTCGCGGGGGGGGCGTCTCCCGGCCCCCACGTCCCTAGAGGAGGCTCCTGCAGGGGCTCCACTGCGCCCACTGCTGGTTTCCGGCAGCTCAGCAGGGGGACCCCACTGCTCCCCTGTAAACCACAGGGAACAAGACCAGAGGTGCGGGGTGGGCCGTGCTGGGAGGCCGGGGTGTCCCTGGCCGTACAACCTCTGCCCGTCCTGGGGAACAGGCTCGTCCTCCGGCAGCTCCCCCACGGCCCGCCCGGTGCCATCCAGTGAGCCTCGGGCTGTGCCACAGCTGGTGTCCCCGCCACAGGGACATCTGTCTCCACCGCAGGTCCCAAAGGCCTGGGCGGGACAAGGGCGGGACAAGGACAGCCGTGTGTGTGCGTGTGCGTGTGTGTGCGTGGGTGCGTGTGTGTGCGCATGCGTGTGCTTGTGTGTGTGGGTGCGTGTGTGGGTGTGCGTGTGTGTCTGTGTGTGTGTGCGGGGTGTGTGTGTGTGTGTGTGCGTGTGCGTGCGCGTGCGTGTGGGTGTGTGTGGGTGCGTGTGTGTGCGTGTGTGTGCGTGTGTGTGTGGGGGTGTGCGTGTGTGGGTGTGCGTGTGTGTCTGTGTGTGTGCGTGTGCCTGTGTGTCTCTGTGTGTGTGCGTGTGCGTGCGTGTGGGTGCGTGTGTGTGCGTGTGTGTGTGGGGGTGTGCGTGTGGGTGCGTGTGCGTGTGTGGGTGTGCGTGTGTGCGTGTGTGTGGGTGCTTTCTTGGATGGCTGCGGTGCGGGGGGGGCGGGGGCCCCCCGATGAATCCCGGCTTTGTCTTCTTGCCGGAGAGGGCGGGGGAAGTGGAGGGGGAGCCCTGGCCTTGCCCGTGAGCTCAGCCACCCCTGCTCACCCAGCTCTGTGGCCATGCCATCCCCGGGGGTCGCCCACCCTGGAGGCGGGGCCCTGTCCGGGAGGACTCGGGGAAGACGCCCCGACCCAGCTGTTCTCGGACATGGCGCTTGCCTGCAGCCGGACGAGTGGTGCGGCCTCGGGGGCCCGGCCCCAGCCTCAGTTTCCCCATCTGCTGGTTTGGGAGTGGGACGGCTCCCTGGGCTCATGGCCAGAGGATCTCGGGGGGGGGGAGGGCAGGGGCCAAACGTTCCATTTCCCTTCGTGCAAGTGTTGGAAGAAAGTTAGAACTTAGCCGACGTGTGAGAGGAGGGCAGCGGCCTCGGAAGCAGCCCAGTGTTTCACCCCGGGAAGTCCTGCCCAGACCTGGTGACTGTCCGGTGGCCTGGGGAGCTCCCAGGAGAATCCTCCGCCTCCCCCTAAGTTTGAGCAATAAAACCCTGCTTCTCCCCTGTCTGACACAGCCCCGGGAGGGGCCCCTCGCCAGGACACCAGCCCCAGGCCCTGTGGATCTGGTAACCAGCAGAGTCGCCATCAAAGCCCCTGTTTTCTCTGTGAACTCGGCCGCCTCGAGCATTTCACGAGAACCCCAGGAAACGGGCTGAGGCATTGGGAGCAGCCTCCTCCCGGGGTCACACCTGGGGGACTGCCTGGAGGGAGGCCCGGGCTGGGCGCCCACTTCTCCCCCACGGAACGCAGCCTGGAGGAGGGAGGGTGCTTCTGAGACTCCCTCCCACGGCATCGGGACCCCAGCCCGATGGCCCCTCTCTGGCTCTCCCTGCTGGCTGCGTGGTCAGCTGCCTTGGGGAGGTGCCCAGTGCAGCCGCAGCCACCCTGTGAGCACGGAGGAAGGTGAGTCTTGTGCACTGTCCAGATAACTGCTCTTCGTCCTGGCCCTGACCCGGGCTCCTAAAGTCCTCGGAGGGGTGGGTGTCTGTGTCAGGGCCTAAGATGCTCCCTGGGCCAACCACATCCCGTATCCGAGGCCTGGGTCCCTGCACCTGCCCTGCCTCCGACTCCAGCTCCCTGCTGGTGCACCTGGGAGCCGCAGTGACGGCTCCAGCGCTCGGGTCCCTGCCACTCACGTGGGAGACCTGACCTGGGCCCTGGACTCTTGGCTTTGGCCTGTCCCAGCCCTGGCTGCTGTGGGCATTTTTTTTTTTTTAATTTGACAGGCAGAGTTAGGCAGTGAGAGAGAGAGGTCTTCCTTCCGCTGGTTCACTCCCCAAATGGCCGCTATGACCGGTGCTGCGCTGATCCGAAGCCAGGAGCCAGGTGCTTCTCCTGGTCTCCCATGGGGTGCAGGGCCCAAGCACCTGGGCCATCCTCCACTGCACTCCCTGGCCACAGCAGAGAGCTGGCCTGGAAGAGGGGCAACCGGGACTAGAACCTGGTGCCCATATGGGATGCCGGCGCCGCAGGTGGAGGATTAACCAAGTGAGCCATGGCGTCTGCCCCTGCTCGGGCATTTGAGGAGTGAGCCAGTGAATGGAAGTTCCCTCTCCACCTGCCTGACTCTCTTCGTTTAAGGGGTGGGCCCTGTGGCACAGCAGGTAAAGGCCCCACTCGGGACGCCCAAGTCCTGGCCAGAGCCGGGTGGGTCCTGGCTCTTCCCCGATCCAGCTCCCTGCTAATGCACCTGACGCAGCAGGTGATGGCCCGAGTGCTTGGGCCCCTGCGCCCACGTGGGGGACCCGGGTGGCGCTCCTGGCTCCTGGCTTCAGCCCGGCCCCACCCTGCTGCTGTTGCTGGCATTGGGGAGTGAACCAGCGGACAGGAGCTTTCTCTGTCACTCTATTTAAGATAAAGATAAATAAGTAAACACTTAAAAAAAAAAAAAAACAAGGGAAGCTTGGAGTAGCCTGAGAGAGACAAGGAGTGTCTTTACTTATTTCTTATTCATAATAAACCTCGTTCAACCGGACCGGACCTCAGCTCTCGGAGGGAGGGGCTGCGAGGTTCGGGTTTGCGTCACTGCCCCCCCCCCCCGTGTGCATTTCTTCCACTCGGTGGTTCCCGAGGTGGCCTTCCCTTCGTGGTTAACTGGAATGCCATGCCAACGCGCCACATCATGTGAGCAGGGGATTATGGGAGCCCGCGGCCTCCAGCTGACTGGGCAGAGGTACAGGAAGCCCAGGCTTTGAACTGCATCTGGTGGGGGTGCTGCTGTGGGCTCCATCGTATCTGCAGGTAGAAAGCCCCGGAACTGGACTGGATTGAAGTGTGGGGCACTCCCTGGCGTCCGGACAGTTGCTGATGGGTGGGAAAAGAATCTTCCATTGGGGCCGTGCTGTGGCGTAGAGGGTTCACACCCTGACCTGAAGCACCAGCATCCCATATGGGCGCCGGTTCTAGTCCTGGCTACTCCACTTCCGATCCAGCTCTCTGCTGTGGCCTGGGAAAGCAGTGGAGGATGGCCCAGGTGCTTGGGTTCCTCCCTGCACCCGTGTGGGAGACCCAGAGAAGCTCCTGGGTTCATAGTGGCTCAGCTTCAGCCGTTGCAGCCACCTGGGGAGTGAACCAGCGGGTGGCAGACCTCTCTGTCTCTGTCTCTCTCTGTCTCTCCTCTCTGTGTAACTCGGACTTTCAAATAAATAAAAATAAATCTTTAAAAAAAAAGAAACTTCCATCCACTGGTTCCCTCCCCAAAAGGTTGCAACAGCCAGGACGGGGCCAGGATGAAGCCAGGAGCCTCTTCCGGGTCCCCCGCGGTGCAGGAGCCCATGGCCTTGGGGCACCTTCCGCTGCTGTCCCAGGTGCGTCAGCAGGGAGCTGAGTAGGAAGCCGAGCAGCCGGGCCCTTACCCGTGTGGGATGCCGGCTCACAGGCGGCGGCTTTACGCGCTACGACACAGCGCCACTCCTTAACCCATCTTCTACTTCCGTTTTCCATGAACTCTGTGAGGGACCCTGTGTCTGCTCTGGTGGATCCTTGAAGAAATCCAGCGAGCCCATCAGACTGAGTCTGTGGGGTTCACTGCTGGTGTTGGAGCCAAGGCGTCCATTTAAACCGACCTGGCGGGACCCGTGAGGCCGGCCAAGGGCAGGTGCATGTGGGGAGCGGGGCTGAGGAGAGCGGCGGGGCCCACAGCGCGGGAAGCACCCAGCTCACCCACGAGACGCCGTCTCAGAGCCGCGGGAGGCGCCTTCAGCACCAGGATGACTTGCTTGGTGGTTTTTTTGTTTTTTTGACAGGCAGAGTGGACAGTGAGAGAGAGAGACAGAGAGAAAGGTCTTCCTTTGCCGTTGGTTCACCCTCCAATGGCCGCCGCGGCTGGCGCACTGTGACCAGCGCACCGCGCTCATCCGATGGCAGGAGCCAGGTGCCAGGTGCTTTTTCCTGGTCTCCCATGGGGTGCAGGGCCCAAGCACCTGGGCCATCCTCCACTGCACTCCCGGGCCACAGCAGAGGGCTGGACTGGAAGAGGGGCAACCGGGACAGAATCCGGTGCCCCGACCGGGACTAGAACCCGGTGTGCCGGCGCCGCAAGGTGGAGGATTAGCCTATTGAGCCGCGGTGCCAGCCTGCTTGGTGTGTTTTTAAAATTATTTTATTTATTTGAGTGACAGAGAGAGGGAGAGACACACACAGAGACAGTTCCCTTCTGCTCGTCACTCCCCACGTGGCCACAATGGCCGGGGCTGGGCCAGGCTGAAGGCAGGGGCCCGGAGCTCCATCTGGGGCTCCTATTACCCAGGTGGCAGGGGCCCAAGGACTTGGGCCATCATCATCTGCTGGTCTTCCCAGGGACATTAGCTTGAGAAAAGGGGGGGGGAGGGGAAGGGGGAGGGAGAGGGAGAGGGAGAGAGAGAGGGGGAGAGAGAGGGAGAGAGAGAGAGAGGGAGAGAGAAGGAGAGAGAGGGAGAGAGAGGGGGGAGAGAGAAGGAGGGGGGGAGAGAGGGAGAGAGAGGGGGGAGAGAGAAGGAGGGGGGAGAGAGGGAGAGAGAGAGAAAGGGGGAGAGAGGGAGGAAGGGGGGGGAGAGAGAGGAAGGGGGGAGGGAGGGAGTTTCTATCTGCTGGCTCACATCTTGACGCCTTCCTGCCCCCCCCCCCCGTGCCTCCCCTTCCTCTGCCGTCCCCACCCAGACAGGGCGGTCACCTTCCCATAGTGCCCTGTCACGTGGTGGCAGAGGTGGCCCAGAACCAGGGAGCCCAGATCCTCGGGTCCCTCAGCCCCTGGGACGCGGGCCACGGGGCTGTGCCAAACTGGCCAGCGGCTTGTTTCTCCCCTGCTGCGGGGGCTGTGGGCGCTGCGGGCAGTGAGGCTGGGCTGGGGCAGGGAGTAGCCAGGGACGGAGGGAGGGGCCCGGACGATGAGCACACATGGCCCTGGCAGCACCGTGGGGAGCGCGGTCCATGTGGACCTAGCCCTGAGGGGTCCCTGCCCTGGGGCCGGTGCTGTGGTCAAGCCGGTCAAGCCGCCACCTGCGACGCCGGCGCCCCCTATCTGAGCGCTGTTTCGCCTCGCGGCTGCTCCACTTCGGATCCAGCTCCCTGCTAACGCTGCCTTTCAAACAACACATAAAGAGTCACTCCCCCTGGGTATTCCTAATAGTGTGAGCCAGCTTCTGCTTCCGGTCCCTTGCCCTTTGCCACGGATGCGGACCGGAACCCTCTCTCTGACGGCTGGCCGCCGCGACACCACCTTCAGCCCGCCCTCCGATGGCAAGTGTTTCATGTCCCTAAGTTACCAACCAGCTGATCTGCAGACAGGGGTGGCGTGGGCGTTCCCACGGGGGGATGTCCACGGGGGATTACCACGGCTTATCCGGAAGCCGGCTGCAGCCACGGCCAACCTGGAAGCAGAGGTCTTAGAAGAAGGACCTCCAGGAAAAGCTCCCCAAGAACGGGCTGGCGGCGCCTCCTTGGCTGTGACGCAGGGGCACAGGCACAAGCAGCTACTGCACTCGCGAGAATAAAGTAGAAAGGTGGAGGGACCTGCAGCGCCGGCATCCCACGTGGGCGCCAGTTCAAATCCCGGCTGCTCCACTTCCCATCCAGCTCGCTGCGAATGCTCCCGGGAGAGCAGTGGAAGACGGGCCAAGTGCTTGGGCCCCTGCACCCACGTGGGAGACCCAGCAGAAGCTCCTGGCTCCTGGCTTTTCCAGGTCCAGCCCTGGCCCTTGTAGCCATTTGGGGAGTGAATCAGGGGATAGATCTTTCTCTCTCTCTTTTGTTTTAAAGATCTATTTATTTGAAAGAGTTACAGAGAGAGGTAGATTCAGAGAGAGAGAGAGAGAGAGGTTTTCCCTCCACTGGTTCAATCCCCAAATGGCCTCAATGGCTGGAGCTGTGCCGATCCAAAGCCAGGAGCCAGGAGCTTCTCCCAGGTCTCCCACGTGGGTGCAGGAGCCCAAGCACTTGGGCCATCCTCCACTGCTTTCCCAGGCCACAGTAGAGAGCTGGATCGGAAGTGGAGCAGCCGGGACTCGGACAGGGGCCCAATGTGGGATGCCGGCACTGCAGGCAGCGGCCCTACCCACCGCGCCACAGGGCTGGCTGCAGGCAGGAGATTCTGACGCCTGCGGTGACGCAGATGGAGCAGGAGGACATTGTGCTGAGCGCAATAATCCAGACACAGACGGACAAAGGCCAGAGGACTGGCTTCCTGAGGTCCCGAAGCCCAGGGCAGTGCTGGGCCGGGGGCGGGGCTGGTGTGGGGGTGGGGTGCCCCCCACTAGGGCCGGGGGTGGAGCCAGTTCAGGGCGTGGGGGGGGAAGGGGCAGAGCCAGGATGGGGTGGAGCCGGGGCGGGGCGGGTGCCCCCTCTCCCCCCCAGAGCACAGGTTCACAGCAAGTCTGGTTCAAGGTCTGGGCTGGCTTCCTTCCTGTTCCAGAGTTGGGTGCGCTCACCCCCACAACTGCAGGTCCCGGAGGGAGCAGAGAGCGGTCATTTCAGGTGGGGACAGGAGACAGGGCATCGGCTTCAATTTGCAAGGATTAAAGAGGTGGACTTCCCGCCTGGGAGCTTCAGCTGCTTGCTTGTTCCTCCCTCTCCCTCCCTCCCCCCTCCCTCTGTCCCCCTCCCCCTCCCTCTGTCCCCCTCCCTCCCTCCCTCTCTCTCTCCCCCTCCCTCCCTCCCCCTCCCTCCCTCTCCTTCCCCCTCCCTCCCTCTCTCCCCCCCCCCACCTGATTTCTCCAAAGGCCACATAACAGTTTCAGGTGAACGGACTTTAGTATGAGTGATTCCACTTACTTAGTTTTCATTGGAGAAGCAGAGTTCACTCCCCAAATGCCTGCAATAGCTGTGGCGGGCCAGGCCAGAGCCAGGAGCCAGGAGCAGGGCTGGTATGACTCCAGCCCTCGGGTCCCGGCGCGAGTGCCCTACCTGCAAGGCCAGTGTCGTTCCTGGGATTCCGGTGATTTTCAGTGCGGCCTAGCGGGGACCCGGTGCAGGAGTGAATACTCCCCAACAACGGCGTTGGGGTGGCCGTCTGGTGCATCCAGCACGGGGGCCTGAGTCTGCACCCCGGCTGAGTTAGGTGGCAGGGTGGGCCTTAGCCTGTGCCTGAGCCAGGCTGACGCTGAGCGGGGGACGAAGCCTAGAAGTTGGCCTTGGCATCGGAAGTCTTGCCCAGTCTGATAACCTTGGGTGGGTCTGAGTCCAGCCCCAGGGGCATTCTGGGAGAATGCCTCAATGGCCTCAACGTGCCCAGGGGCTGTTGGGTCCAGTATGCCGCTGGGCTGAAGCCTCCGGAGGATCTCACACACCCAGGCCCAGAAGACCCTCGCTCAGCAACAACAGCCCCATTAGGGGAGGGGGGCCGAAGCCATGCGCCCACACGATTACAAGTCCAGTCTGTGCACAGGGCTCTCTGTTCTCTGCTGAGACGCCCGTCGGCCCATCCATCAGCCCGTCCGCCTGGCTCGCTTCTTGGGCTCGCTCACACCCCTGTCTGTCTCATGTCGGAAATTCTTCTCTTCGAGGAAGACAGGCACGTCGGTCCAGCCGTCCATGGTCCCAGTCCAGCTTCCTGCCCGTGCACACCTGCGAGCTGCAGGCGCCGGCTCAAGGGGCTGGGCCGGAGCGCCTGGCTGCTGCAGACCTCTGGGGGTGAGCCAGCAGGTGGAGCATCTCTGCCCTTCGAATACAAATGAAAATGAAGAAAGACGGTGAGGACGGTCAATGCTGTGTCGCACGTGTCTGTGACGCCCTGGGCTCCCCCCGCCACGGGGAGACAACGCAGACATGGCAGGAGGGGCCTGAGAGATGCAGCGTAGGCTTCCCCTGCGAGGCGCCGGCGGGAGTCCACCCGCTCACTGGCACTGGTGAGGGGCCCAGGGGAGGAACGCGGCGTCTCTGGGCGCCGAGGACGCCTCCGCAGCACCTGGACCTCTGCCCTCGCCCAGGCATCCCTGCCCAGGAGCTCAGAGCAGCCGGCACTTTAGACTTAGGCCCCTGGACTGCAGCCCAGGGGAGCCGCTGGACTTCTGACCTGCAGGGCGAGGCAGGGAGTGCGTGGGAGTTTCGGTCATCCTGACCTGCAGGCACGCGGGGGCTTCAAACAGCTCTGCAAAACTAATTAAAAACGAGGTTTGGGGCCAGTGCTGTGGCGCAGCCGCCTGCGATGCCGGCTTCCCGTTCTAGTCCCGGCTGCTCCTCTTCCGATCCAGCTCTCTGCTGTGGCCTGGGAAAGCAGTAGAAGATGGCCCAAGTCCTTGGGCCCCTGCACCTGCATGGGAGACCCTGAAGAAGCTCCTGGCTAATGGCTTCGGATCAGCCCAGCTCTGGCCGTTGCAGCCGTTTGAGGAGTGAACTAGTGGATGGAAGACCTCTCTCTCTCCCCTCTCTGTAACTCTGCCTTTCAAATAAAGACACAAATCCCTTCGACCCCGGTGTAGACAGTGTACAGAGCGTGCACGTCTTCACAGCATGCCCTACCCAGAGCTGTCAGCCCGTCTGGCACCCTGTCAGCGTTCCGGTCTGTTTTCTGGGAGCCGTTGGAAGAACCCTCGTCTGTTCACACCCGGTGTTCTGGGCTTCCAGACGTCTGCCTCGATTGCCCGCGGTTCTCTGCTTTCCTTATCTGGGCCCCCACAGTGCGCCCGGGCCCCGCCCCAGAGAAGAGTCAGGAGGTCTCCAGGGGTTTCGTTCCTGGGGGAATCCCCGAGGGCCTGCGTTCCTAAGCAGCCACAGGTGAGCTGGGCTCCCGGACCCAAGCCAGGAACCTGCTCTGGGCGCCGGAGCCGCCAGAAACCGGGCTCCACCCCCGAGGGGCGGGATCCAGGAGGCCCCGCCCCGCGCAGAGCTCTCCGTTCTCATTGGCTGCGGGGAAGGGCATCCCCGGCGACGCGGCGCGGGCGCACCGCCTCCCGGGCCCCGCGCATGCGCAGTGGCGGGGCGCGCGGGCGCGCGGAGGTTCTCCGGAGCCGGACCGGGATGGCGGAGCCCCAGGCGGAGTCGGAGCCCCTTCTGGGTCGGGCCCGCGGCGGCAGCGGCGACCGTGAGTGCCCCGCGGGGCGGCCCACGTGTCGCAGCGTCCACGTCAGCGCTGGTGAGCCCGCAGAGCCTGGAGAAGGGGCCCGGGCGGGGGTCGCGGTCGCGCGTGGGGTCCCGCGGGTCCCAGGCGCCGCGGGCGCGAGGGGAGCCGCCTGCCCGAGGACCCTGCCCAGCGCTGGGGTCCGAGGAGGGGCCCAGCCCGGCCCTTGCCGCGCGGCCTGGGCCGCTTCCTCGCCTGGACTCCGGCAGCTGTCAGCCCCGGGCGCGCCTGTCCGGCTCCCGCCGGCCCTCCCTGTTGACCTCGGCGGTGGCTGGACCCCGGGGACGGCGGGCAGAGTGGCCAGCGCCAGGGGAATTCGGTGCTGGGTCGCAGATGAGGAAGCGGAGGCGTGTGTGCCCGCCTGACCACTGCCCTCTGTGGCCGCAGGACTTCCTCTGTCCCCGGGGGCCCGGCTGGGACCAGCGCTCCCCGCCCCCGCTGGCCTCTAGCGCCGGTCTGTGGACTGGCGGGGCGCAGGGGGTGGCTCCCCGGAGATGAGGCCGCCACCCAGAGAAGGGACCCAGCTGCATCCGGGGAGCCCAGGTCATTCCAGCCTGGCCCAGGCCCTGCAGCTGTCTCGGGGAGGGAGGCAGGAGGGGGCCCGGGGACACAGGGCTGTGTTGGGGGGCCTGGGGGCCTTTCCGGGGCTGCCTCTTCCCCGCTGTGTGACCTTGGCACGGTGCTTAACTTTCCGGGGAGGGTCAGTGAGGGGCGCTCTAGTGGGGTGCCCAGAGGGGTGTCACCCGTGTCCAGAGACTCCAGGGGGCCGCGTGGGGGCTGGTGGCCGTCCGGGGTCTGAGCGTCGTGATTGCTGGGTGACCAGACACCTGGGTGCTGACACCTGCTCTGGTTTTTTTTTTTTTGAAAGATTTATTTATTTGAGAGGCAGAGAGAGAGAGAGAGAGAGAGAGAGAGAGGTCTTCCATCCGCGGGTTCACTCCCCAAATGGCTGCAGCAGCTGGAGCTGTGCCGGTCTGAAGCCAGGAGCCAGGAGCTTCTTTCGGGTCTCCCACGTGGGTGCAGGGGCCCAAGGACTTGGGCCATCTTCTGCTGCTTTCCCAGACCACAGCAGAGAGCTGGATTGGAAGTGGAGCAGCTGGGGCTAGAAACGGTGCCCACATGGGACGTGGCCTGCTGCCCGCCACACCTGCCTGTTGAGGCAGGGGCCAGAGCTGGGCAGCGTGGCTGGCGAGGGGGGCTCCTGGTCCCTCCACCACGGCCCGTGGCAGGGCGTCTGAGAACCCGGCTGGTGCTCTGTGGTCCAGATCGCGGCTGGGCAGCGGTGAGGCGTGCCGAGCAGGGGGCGGCGACGACTGAGGGTGGCTCGTTCGGTCTCGGATCTGGCGGCCTTGCCGGGCACTGCGGTGGCCCCTGTGGCTCTGTTTCGTGTGTCCTGCAGGGGGACTCGGCCGTGGGGGCGGGGCTGCCGCAGGGACCCCCAGCGGACCCCGCGCCCCAGTTCCAACTCAGCCCCGCCTGAGGACAGCAGATATCCCCTGTTCCTGGGTGAGAAGGTCGCCCGCTGGTTGGCTGTGGGTGAAGCACTCGCCCGCCCCAGCCACCCATCCTGGCAGCCTGCATCCCGGTGGGCGGGCACGGGAGGCACTGAGGCTTGCCCAGGCTCACAGGGTGGATCCTAACACACGGGAGACTGGCTGTGGGGGAGCCCAGGGCTGATGAGTGGGTGCTGTGTGGTGGCATCCTGACCCGTGTGCCTGGCAGCCCAGGCCATTGCCGTCCAGGGACAGCCTGGGCTTTGGAGTGCATGCCTGAGCGGAGTTCAGAGTGAGGGCGTGGCCATGGCGGGAGCGGGGTGAGAAGTAGCGGGAGAGGGGAGGCGTGGCCAGGGGTCCCCAGGGTGCCGGGCTGGGGCGGGGCAGGTCCACACCGGGGGACCTGTGGTGCACGTTGAGGGCTGTGACAAGGTCCCTGGGGCCGCCACGCCCTGGGATGGCCTTCCTGAGGTTTGCCGGCCTGAGCTGTAATTCCACAAGCCTGCAGCCAGCCGAGCCCTGGACGCTTCCGTGGCAGACCCCCTGGGCCCGTGGGGTCAGTTCTGCTTGTCTGGGGGGATGCAGCCCCTTCCACGTCCCAGGACTGGAGCTGGCGCCGGGGCCTCGACCCCTCTTCTGTGGTCTGCACGACTGTATCGTGTGGTCTCTCCAGGTTGAGATTCGGTTCTTCCTGGGGAAGTTGGTCACGTGGGGGCCACAGAGCCCCTGCCCCCTCTCCCCGGACCCCTGGGGCTTTGCACACATTCGCCAGATGAATCTGCTTTGGTGCTGTGTGTGTGCAAGAAACAGCTACCGCCGTCAGAGACTCCCCGGGCAAGGGTTCAGGGCCCTCTGGGTGAGCCTGTGGTTGTGCCTGTGGGGAAACTGAGGCCCCGACCAGGAAGACCCTCGCTCCGGGTTGTCCGTCAAGGCTGCAGCAGTGCCAGGATGGACCCTCGAGTCTCTGATCGGTGGGCACCCTGGTGGGCAGCGGCCTGAGCTCTGCACAGGGGCCCGGGCCGCCCCTCCCTGCCTCTCGGGCTGTCAGTTCTGCTTTGGAGCTGTGTCCTGCGACAGCAGAACTGTGAACCGATGAGGGGACGGGCCCGCTGCCCGCTGCCCGCGCCCGACTCTGGTCTGTGATCTACCTGGCCTGTGCTCTGTCTTCTGACCCAGGCTGAGCTCACAGGCCGGGTGCCGTGCGCCCCTGGTCCTCGTGGCCTGGCTGTCTGGATGCTGGTTTGTACAAGTCTGAGCCACTTGCGCTCACCCAGCCGCAGGGGCTTGGGCCTCCCTGTTCCTGGTTGCCCTGGGCCTCGCCTGCTGGGCGGTTGGTCCTGCAGCCGTGCCCCTGGCTCCCGCATCTGCTACGGGGTCAGCTGCATGCTGACTCAGTTTCCCCTGCAGGCCCCTCCCTCCCAGCCAGGACCCAGCCTCCACCCTTGCCGGCTCCCTGCCCGCTGTGCCATGGGAACCAGATCACCGGGTGGTAGGGGGCGATGGCTGCCCTTGCCCGGGAGGCCCGTGGTGGGGCCAGGCCGGCAGCAGGGCCATGATGGCAGCTGCTTTCCTGAGCACACACCTGCTCCGGGCCTGGCGGGCACCCCGCGGCACCCTTCTCAACAGCACCGTTTGGCGCGGGAGGAGGCACCACGGTGTGCGCAGCAGGTGGGGGATCTGACCGTGCTCTGCCTGGGTGCTGTGGTGCTCTGGGCTTGGTGCCCTGGGTGCGAGATGCAGCGGCTCCTTAACTGGCTGGGTCCTGCCCTGGGCCGGTGCTGGGCTGCCAGGCTGCGGGCCGAGGCTACTCCCCACCGTCAGGGTCTCTTTCCCTGGGGTGGGGGCCCTGTAGGATGCGGCCAGGTGGCCCCCTGGTCACCCACATGTCCCGTCTGCAGGTGCCTCAGCCAGGCGGGACCTCCGCATTGACCAGGCTGTGGTCTTCATCGAAGACGCCATCCAGGTGGGTGACAACTGGGCCCGGCCTGTCTGCGGCTCTGCGGGGGGGGGGGGGAGGTTCGGTCCCCTGGGGCCGAGAGCTTCCCCTGCCTCTTCACTCCTTGCTGTCCTTGGAGGCTGCCGCTGTGTGCGTGGGCAGTGCTGTGCCCGGGGCGGCTGGACCAGGCCACCTCCCAGCCCAGGACCTTTTGTGTCGCTGGTTTCCCGTGTACCAGCTGGTGTGGGCCAGCTGTTCTGGGTGCTGGGTGGGGGCACCCTGCGGCTGGCGTGGGTCTTGCACACAGATGGAGAGGGAGTCTCACGGGGAGGTAGAGGGCACACCTCTACCTGGAGTGTCTGCTCCGTGTACCTGGTGTCAGCCTCACACATCTGGTAGCCCTGGGCGCCTGCCCTGTGCACCTGCCAGCCCTGCTGTCTGGCCCTCGAGGAGCCCTTGTTCTGCTGGGCACACCTGGCAGCCGGGGATGGTCTGAGCCTGTTGGGGGCCCCGTGTCCCCATGCTGACGCGCCCCCTGCCGCCCGTGGCCTGTCCTCCCTCTTGGGCCCGTCAGGGGTGAGACGGGTGCACGGTGCGTGGCTGTGAGTGCTGTGGGGCGTGGGTCAGGGCCACACAGGCGTGCGGCACCCAGGGCACCCTGCTCACCCTGCTCCGCCGGGCCTTTTGCTCCTAGTACCGCTCCATCAATCACCGCGTGGACGCCAGCTCAGTGTGGCTGTACCGACGGTATTACTCGAACACGTGCCAACGGTGAGAACGTGGGCCGGGCTCGCTGCAGGGCCACTCCCAGAGACGCTCGGCCTGACAGGAGGGCGTGGGGGGGCAGGGCAGCAGTCTTGGCCAGGTCACTGCGGCCTGGCCAGGCGCGAGCGGCCACAGCCCTCGGCCCCCGGCGTCCTGCTGCCCGTCGGCCTCTTGGCCCCGGAGGGCGGCTGCTTCTCGAATGCTAACCGGGCTTCTCCCTCCCCAGGGCTCTGGGCTTCACCATCTTCCTGATCCTGGCTCTGGCTTTCGTGGAGACCCCTTCCTCCCTCACCAGGACGGCCGATGTGCGCTTCCGCCTCCCGCCCTGGGAGCCGCCCTGCGGCCTGACTGAGAGCCTCGAGGCGCTCTGCCTGCTCGTCTTCGTGGCCGACGTCTGCGTGAAGGTGAGCGAGCGGGCGCTGCCGGCCCCGCGGCCCTCCTAGGGAGCCGGTGCCTTAGGGCGGGGCAGGCTGTGCTGTCCCGGGGGCGTGGCCCTGGGTCTGTCCTCACCGCTTGCCCACATGCTCCTAGCAGAGAGGAGGGGAGGGAGTGGGGTACAGAAAGAGGCGGCCACAGAGCTGACTGCGTTTTCTCTGTGGACGCCCGAGGGGCGGGACCCTCTGTGGGCCCCGTGTCCATGGCTTTTGTCCAGTAGCGGTTCCGGCTCCCCCCCGTGCCACAGCCCCCACATCCTTGTACACTGCGTTAGGAGGCATCCAGGCTGCACCTTGTGCAGGCTCGGCCATGCTGTGCCGCGGCCCCGTCCCCTGGTGGCTTGTCCAGTGCCGGCCCGTGGCCCTGGTGGGAAGGGCTGAGGGCTGTGTGGCTGTGGCCCTGGGCTGTTCCTCGTTTCTTGCTGTGGAGCCCGGGGTGCGGTTAGCAGGCTGGAGGGTTTTGACCAGAACAGCCCCGTGCACCTGGAGTCGCAGGAAGTGGGGAGCGGGCTGTGTTCTGCAGCCTGACCTCTGCGGCCGCCTCCACGTGGCTGGGGTGCGCTCGCTGGACGGAGCTGTTTCTGCCCCAGCCGCTGGGCTCCCTGCTCCCCGGCACCGAGGCCCTCGGCTCTTTCTGTGTGGCTGCCCGGCTCACCGTTTCTCTCTTGCAGGGTTACCTGGTCGGGTGGGCCGAGTTCCGGAACAGCCTCTGGCTGCTGGCCTACCTCGTGGTGCTGCTCGTGTCTCTGGTGGACTGGGCGGTGTCCCTGAGCCTCGTGTGTCAGGAGGTGGGTGACCCGGCGGCTGCCTAGGGGGACGTGGGACCGTGCCGCCCCTTCCTGCCGCCTGGAGCCTTGTCCCTGCCCCGCAGATGGGGAAGTGGAGGCCTGGCGGGGTCCCGAGGTCTCCCTTGGGTCCTTCTCTGGTGGGTGGAGGACGTGTGACCACGCAGCAGCCCAGTCCCTCCCGCCAGAGCCACCTCAGGGCCTGTCGCTGCCGGCAGTCCCGGGTCAGGGCTCTGTAGGCCCGCCCGCCCGCACCCTCTCTGCGGTATCTTTGTCTCTCCCCCGCACCCAGAAGCACCCCTGCTTTCTGTGGGCAGTGCCGGCCAGGCTGGTTTGGGGTTGTCCAGGGAACCCCGGTGCTTCCGTAGTGAAAGTCGAGAGAGCCAGGTCGGGGCCCACAGAGCAGGGAGCTCCCCCATCCCCACTTGTGCCAGAAGCCCAGCGCTGCCCATCGCCCGCCTCCTGCCCACAGCCCTCCAGGGCCCTGTCCTGCTGGCCGGCCTCTGGGGAGCAGCGGGGGTGGATGGAGTAGCCCATGCCCAGGGCCCCGCCATCCATCCGCGCTTCCCCTGGTAACAGCGTGCAGCTCCCGCCCCGTGATCAGACACGCCCTCTTCCACCAGAAGGAAGGCTTTGTTCCCAGAGAGGCGGGGCTACGTCTGAGGAACGGCTGTGGGGGCCATCTCGGGGGCCACCGCTGTGCGACCCGCGGGTCCTCCTGGGAATCATGGGAGAGGATCCACCAACAGCCTGTCCGTGTCTGTCCGTGTCTGTCTGTGTGTCCCCCGCCTGTCCGTGTCTGTCCGTGTCTGTCTGTGTGTCCCCCGCCTGTCCGTGTCTGTCCGTGTCTGTCCTTGTCTGTCTGTGTGTCCCCCGCCTGTCCGTGTCTGTCCGTGTCTGTCTGTGTGTCCCCTGCCTGCCCGTGTCTGTGTCCCCACCGCAGCCCTACTCTTCCCCTGCCTGTCCATCCCTGGCCGTCAGTGTCCTTTGTCGCCATCACTGTTGAGCTTCCCTGCTGACCCCCTCCCTCCCTCCCTCCCTCAGAATTAGGGAGGGGCAGACAGAGTCTTCCATCCGCTGGTTCACTCCCCGATAGGCTGTAACAGCCAGGGCTGCGCTGGGCTAAAGCCAGGAGCCAGGAGGTCCTTCTGGGTCTCCCTTGTGGGTGCAGGGGCCCAAACACTTGGGCCATCCCCCACTGCTTTCCCAGGTGCATGAGCAGGGAGCGGGGTTGGAAGTGGAGCAGCCGGGACCTGAACCAGTGCCAGTGCCCGTATGGGATGCAGGTGCCACAGCGCCGGCCCCTGGAGGACTTGGCTGAAGCTGTCCTGCCACACGAGGCCCACGTCCATCATTCAGACCCTCCGTAGTCAGCTGTCAGGCACAAGGAGCTCGTGTGGGCGTCAGGCGGCGCCCCCGACCTGTGCCAGGCTCCGTTTCTCCCGAGTCGGGTCTCCTGCCCGCTGTGGCTGGTGGGCCTGATTGCACTGGCCAGGCCGCCTGTCCACGTCTGCTGTAGCGTGTGGCTTCCCCGGGCTCGGGCTCTGGGCTGCCGTCCTCCCCGAGGGCCTTGCTGGGCTCCCTGGTGCCATGGCGGCCTCTCCCAGGCTGCGGGTCATCTGGATGGGCCTCCCTTCCTTCTGGAACCTGCGTCTGGCCTCGTGTGGCCCTGGCAGCTGGGAAGGCCCTCGGGTGGTGGCTGTGTCTTGGGGAAGCTGAACTGGGGTCCAGGTTCCTGAGTTGGGGGTGAGAGGGAAGCTGCCAGGACCTCCAGCTGCTGCGGGCCACTTGGCCCCTTGGACCAGGGCTTCCACCAGTGGACAGAGAGGCCCTGGCAGTGGTCATAGTCCTATGCCAGTCCTGGGCCCTCCCGAGGCTGAGGAGTGTGGCCTGGGAGCAGTGGCTCAGCAGATGTCCTGGGGGCCTGTGGGTGGGGGTGCAGGCAGGAGCCCTCCTGGTGGCACAGGACACCTGGGGTGAGAGAGGCCGCCCCCCCGCCCCTCACAGGATCTCAGGGTGGGGCGGACCCACAGGCCCAGGAGCCGGGGTGGGGAGGGAGGAGCAGTGCTGGGGAGGCCCGGTGCCTGCGGGAGGGGCGGGCCCAGCCAGGCAGCCAGGCTGAGCGGGGTGGGGGATGACAGGACCTGCTCCTGGGGCCCTGGGGGCTCTGGGGGCCGGGGGCAGAGCTGTGGCAGCCATGGAGGCAGAGGGGCAGGGCCTGGTTTTGTGAAAGAAGCGTGCAGGGTCTGTTGTGCTTTCGCTTGTGTGTTCCTTTTCAAATATGCTGTATTTGAAAGGCGGAGTAACAGAGAGGGAGGGAAGGAGTTATTCCGTCCACAGGGTGGGGGGGGACCTTCCGTCCACTGGTTCATTCCCCAAATGGCTGCAACAGCCAGGCTGGGCCAGCAACCTGGAACTCCACGCGGCCTCCCACGGTGTCAGGGACCCAGGCATTGAGCCGTTTCTGCTTTCGCTCGGGCCTGAGCAGGGAGCTGGGTGGGAAGTGGAGCCGTGGGGCTCCTGAGCGGTGTCAGGTGTGGGACGTGGGCCTTGCAAGCGGGCCTCAGCCTCCTGTGCCACAGCCCTTCCACCCCCACCCTATTTCAAAGAAAGTTGATTTGAAAGGCGGAAGAGAGAAAGATAAGTCTTCCAGCCTCTAGTTCACTCCCCAAATGCTTTGAATTGCTAAGGCTGGGTCTGGCCGCAGCCAGGGTCTAGGGACTCCATCCGGGTCTGCCCCGCGGGTGGCAGGGAGCTCTCACTGCTGCCTCCCCGTGTGGCCTGAGCAGGAAGCTGGAGAGGGAGGTGGAGCCACTGGGGGACGGAACAGCTGCACCGCGGCGGCCGTGCCCGGATCTGGGTGAGATGGAGTGGGACCGGGGTCTGGGTGAGGTATTGAGTGGGACCCGGGTCTGGGCGAGATGCTGAGTGGGACCCGGGTCTGGGCGAGATGCTGAGTGGGACCCGGGTCTGGGCGAGATGCTGAGTGGGACCCGGGTCTGGGCGAGATGCTGAGTGGGATCTGGGTCTGGGTGAGATGCTAGGACATGAGACTGGGGAGCTCTGGTCTCAGCTGGGCCTGGGCACATGAGGCTCAGATATGGGACGGAGCAGCTTGTGTGGAGGGCGGAGGCCGGACAGTGGCACCGAGCCTGGGACCCAGTGTGTGGGGGTGCAGCAGTGTCGGTGCGGAGGCCCTGGTATGGGGGGAGGAGGATGGATGGGGTGGGTGGGGGAGGGATGGAGAGTTGAGGAGGGGGCGATGGAGAGTTGAGATGGGGGGATGGAGAGTTGAGGTGGGAGGGATGGAGAGTTGAGGTGGGGGGAGGGATGGAGAGTTGAGGTGGGGGGATGGAAAGTGTTGCGTGTAAAAGTGACACTTCCTGGTGATGGCGGAGGAGGGAGGGGATGGGGCAGCCCTGGGGCAGGTGGGGCAGCCTAGCCGGCTGGAGGTGGGTGTTAGCGGGGAGGTGTGGGTTCTTGAGACAGCAGTGGTCAGCAAGGTAGCAAGGTGTAATGGGGGTAGAGCATCCGTCAGAACGGATGGGACAGAATCTGCAATAGAGAGAGAGAGGGAGGAGGAGGGAGGGAGGGAGGGAGGGAGAGCGGGAGGCAGCGCCCGTCACTGACTGGGAGAGCAGGTCGTGTGGGCCAATGGCGAGAGTGCAGCTGGCAGGCCAGGTGGGCGCTCAGCTCTGAGCACTGGGCACGCAGTCGGGGCTCAGACTGGGGCTTATGAGGGAAAGGGGTCGGTTCCCCTGTGTCTCCCTCCCCCCCAGGACAGAGGATCGCTGGGTGTGATCTAGGAGAACTCCTCCCCAGGCCTGGCGCAGGCTGGCGAGCCCCCCCTAGGGTGCCTGCCTGGGGGAGGAGTGAGGGCTTTGCTGCTCAGATAGCCGCTTAGTGTGGGGGGCGGACTCGGCGGGGACGGGGTCTGGGCAGGACTGTGCAGTGAGGACACCTGGCCGCCTCAGCCTGCGGCCCCCCCCCCCCCAGGCCCTCATACACACGTGGGCTGATTTCTGACTTTCTACCCAGCAGTGGGAGGAGCACCTTGGCGGGCATAGGGAGGGAACAGCCTAAGTCCGCACCCAGTGGCCGGCGACAAGGAGGGGGAGGGGCTGTGTCCTGGGTGGGCTCAGAGCCAGCGTGAGAACCCAGACCCCCAGCTCTGTCTCTGGGACCGGGGGAGGGCGGGTGTGGCTGCACCAGGCCTTGGTCCCCGGTGCCCCAGCCCCTGCGTGGCTGCACCAGGCCTTGGTCCCCGGTGCCCCAGCCCCTGCGTGGCTGCACTAGGCCTTGGTGCTCAGTGCCCCAGCCCCTGCGTGGCTGCACCAGGCCTTGGTGCTCGGTGCCCCAGCCCCTGCGTGGCTACACCAGGCCTTGGTGCTTGGTGCCCCAGCCCCTGCGTAGCTCAGCCAGGCCTTGGTGCTCGGTGCCCCAGCCCCTGCGTGGCTACACCAGGCCTTGGTGCTCGGTGCCCCAGCCCCTGCGTGGCTGCACCAGGCCTTGGTGCTCGGTGCCCCAGCCCCTGCGTGGCTCAGCCAGGCCTTGGTGCTCGGTCTCCCCAGCCCCTGCGTGGCTGCACCAGGCCTTGGTGCTCGGTGCCCCAGCCCCTGCGTGGCTACACCAGGCCTTGGTGCTCGGTGCCCCAGCCCCTGCGTGGCTCAGCCAGGCCTTGGTGCTCGGTCTCCCCAGCCCCTGCGGATCCGCCGGCTCCTGCGCCCCTTTTTCCTGCTGCAGAACTCGTCCATGATGAAGAAGACCCTGAAGTGCCTCCGGTGGTCGCTGCCGGATATGGCCAGGTGAGGCCCCCTGCGCCCAGGGCGTGGTCCGTGGGGCCCGCTCGACACTCCTAGCTCTGGGCCCCTCCCTGCTTGGGGCATGGCTGGTGCCGGCTTGGGGTCTTTGCTTGTCCCCCCGTGCTGCTGCGGCCGCTCCCCCCTCCCCCCACCTGGCTCCACACTTTTGTGCCGCCAGCTTGGGCCTGGTAAAGGCAGGGAAGCCCTGGTGGCCACGAGGGGCTCTGCGGGACCCCCCTGCCCGGCTGCTCTCCCTCTGCCCCGAGGCCCCTCCCTGGCAGTGCCCCCGGTGCCCGCCCCCTGTGCCTCTGTGGTAGGAGCTTTTCCTGCCCAAGTGGGGGCCCGTTCTGCAGGCCCCAAGGCGGAGCTCGAGGCAGGGGGCGGAAGGGGTGGGCGGTGCCCAGGCCTGGCGGGCAGGTCGGCGTCCCTGGGCCTGGGGACGCCACGGCCCCGGTGCTAAGCACCTGCTTCTCCTCAGTGTCGGGCTGCTGCTGGCCATCCACCTGTGCCTCTTCACCGTGTTCGGCATGTTGCTGTTTGCTGGCGAGACGGTAAGGGCCGGGGGCTGCCCTTGGCTCAGCTCAGCCCCCGCCCCAGGCGCGCAGCAGCTGCCCCCGCCGTCTGTCCCCCGTCTCCTGGGCCTTGGGCTACATGGCCCGCTTCCTGCCTCGTCCCCAAGCTCCCGGGCCTGTTGCCCCCCGACCCGTCCTGGGCCTGTGTGGAGGGGGCTCCCCCGCGCCCCCAGCCCTGCTCCTGACACGTGGCTTTCTCCGGGCCCCTCCTGTCCTGAGGCCCCTCGTGCTGGCCCGGCCTCTGCGACCACGGCCTCATCTGCCGCTCCAGGCGCCAGCCACTCACCCCGGCCCTGCTGCCCGCCTGCGATGCCGTGTGTCCCCAGCTCCTGGCCAGGTCGCCGTCATCCTCAGGCTAGGCCGTCCTGCCGCTCTGCTCCCCCGGGTCGTGGCTGGCGCTTGGCTGGGGACGGCTCGGCGCTCGTGGCTGCCTTTGGGGGTGATCGTGCGGCCAGGGGGGAGGCTGAGGCTGTGCCTTCCAAGCCCGGGTGGGAGGAGTCAGCCTGAGACCCCCGTGTGTGTGTGTGTGTGTCTGTGTGTCCGTGTGTGTGTCTGTGTTTCCACATGTGTGTGTATGTGTGCTGTCTCTGTTTCCGTGTGTGTGTGTCTGTGTCTGTGTGCTGTCTGTATGTGTCTATGTGTGCTGTCTCTGTTCCCATGTATGTGTCTGTGCTGTCTGTGTGTGCGTCTCTGTTTCCATGTATGTGTGTGGTGTCTATGTGTGTGCGTGCTCTGTTTCCACGTGTCTGTGTCTGTGTGCTGTCTGTGTGTGTACCTGTGTGTGTCTGTGTGTCTGTGTGTGTTTCCACGTGTGTGTCTGTGTATCTGTGTGTGCTGTCTGTGTGCTGTCTGTGTGTGTGCCTGTGTATCTGTGTGTGCTGTCTCTGTGTGTGCCTGTGTGTGTCTGTGTCTGTGTGTGTACTGTCTGTGTGTGCCTGTGTGTCTGTGTGTGTGCACCTGTGTGTGTGTTTCCACGTGTGTGTGTGTGTGCTGTGTGTCTGTGTGTGTCTGTGTGCTGTCTGTGTGTGTGCCTGTGTGTGTGTCTGTGTGTGCTGTGTGTGTTTCCACGTGTGTGTGTCTGTGTGCTGTCTGTGTGTGTGCCCGTGTGTCTGTGTGCTGTGTGTATGCCTGTGTGTCCTGCTTGTGTTTCTGTGTGTGAGTCTGTTTCCATGTGTGTGGGCAGCTGTGGAGCTGCAGCCTGGGCCAGCTGGTGGGACCCCAAGGCCCCCGTGCGATTGACCAGTGAGAGCTGTGGTCACGGCCGCTCCCGGCGCCCAGCGTGGGTGCAGCCCTGGCGTGTGGGCTGGGGTGGCAGCAGCCGCGGCCCTGAGACGAGGGTGTGGGCGTTTGCCCGGGAAGTGCTGAGTGGCCCGAGGTGCCCGGGAGGAGTGGCTCCCTCTCCAGGCCCGGGTGTCCTCCTGGAGGGGAAGTGGGCCGGGCGGCCACCATGTCCGCGCTGGGGAAGACTGCTGCCTGTCGACGGCCGGCCTGGCCCCAGTTCCTCAGCCTCGGCCACGCGCTGCCTCCAGCGAGGCAGGGAGGGCGTGTGCCTGCGTGGCCTTGCCGTGCGTGGCCTGGCTCCTGTGCCCAGCCCCCGCCGTCCTGTTCTCTGGGAGGCGCCCGAGACCCAGGGCTGCCGTCTGGGGTGTGACCCCGGCAGCAGCAGTGGCGTCCGCCCCTCTCGCATTCGGTCTCGCGTTGCTTGCTTGTGGGACCCGGTCCCCTGAGCCCAGGGCCCTCTGCCTCCCCTCCCAGGAGGTCAGGCCTGCCTGCTGGCACTGGGGGAGCAGCTGGTTTGCAGCGGAGCAGCGAGAAGCCCTTTGGAGGCCCCGGGGGTGGGTCGGGAGAGGGCTGGGTGGGCGCCTGCCCTCTGTGGGCCTCAGCGACCTTGTTTGTCGACTGACACAGCTGCTGGACCATCCTTGGTGGGCACGAGGCTGGCCCTGACGTAGCTCGGGGGGCGGTGGGATTGCTGGGGCCAGCTCAGCCTGGTGGTCCTGCCGCCCCGGCTGCATCTATGGGGAAAGCCCACCCTCCGGGTCCCCCAGAGCCAGCTCTGCAGGCGCTTGGCGTCCATCCGCCCTCTCCCAGCCCCCCGCTCGAGGGCTCTTCCAGCCGCAGCCTGCCCTACTCGTGGCTCTGCTTGGCCGTCCCCTGGCCCTGTAACTTCCTCTCAGTGACCCCTGGTGGGGAGTGTGTCTACTTGGGGCCCTACGCTCGGCAGCCGGGTCCCGTGGCATCGAGCGGATGAACTGGGGGAGGTGGATGATGGCTGTGCAGGGGTGTGGTCACAGAGGTCGCAGAGGTGCCTCCCTGCAGGGGCTGTTTTGGGCTGGCACCTGCCTTGGTAGCAGCTCCCTGGCGCCAGGGCTGCTGATGTCCTAGTGCCATGCCCTGCCATGCCTGGCTGGGGGCTGCAGGTTTGGTGGAGGGTGCCCAGGAGACCCCAGCCCGTGGCCTTCACTCTGCCTGGGAGGGAGGGGGAGCCGGGCGCGGATGGTTCCCTGACTGCTGTGATGGGCCCCAGCCGGGAGGGGACCACCTCTGAGGGCCTTCGGGGTCCTGCCCGACTCTCAGCCCCTCCCTTATCTGGCAGCAAGCTGGGGCCGTGCCCACCTGTGGAGCCCCGCGGGGGCCTGTTGGTGGCCATGCCGGGACACACGGTTAGGCTGGGCTTTCTCTGAGGCTCGCAGGGTGGTGGCCATGCAGGGGGTGGTCCCTGGGCGCCCACCCTTAGGCCAGGGCCCTGCTGGGCAGTCCTGGGCACTGCGGGCTGGGGGCTGTGGGCCTGGAGCTGCCCCCTCTGCCCTGAGCAGGACGAAGGGCAGGCCAGAGAGCGGCTGAGCTACTTCCGGAACCTTCCAGAGGCTCTGACTTCCCTCCTGGTGCTGCTGACCACGGCCAACAACCCGGACGGTGCGTGGGCAGCAAGGGCGGGACCTGGGGCGGCCGAGGCCTCTGAGGCAGTGGGGAGGCGGAGGCGGGGGTGCTGGCCTCGTCCCCGTTCTGTTCCTCTCCCCTCTCTGCCCCACTTCCCCCCTCCTTTCCTGCTCCTCCGCCTCCCCCTCCCCCCTCTCGCCCGGGTCCCTGCACCTCCTTCCTCTGAGGGCCCGAGAGGCCATGGGTGAGCGACACGTTGCCCTGTGTGGGCGCCGTGAGCTGGGGTGAGGCCGGCGTGGGAGGCCGCAGTCCTGGGGCTTTCTGTCTGGGGCTCAGAGTGGCTGTGGCCACAGACACCTCCCCAGGAGGGCAGCTGGGAGTCCCCCCGCCAGAGGACGCTGGGGCGTGTGGGTGGCGTGAGGTGGCCCTGGGACAGGGGGCCGAGGCTGGGGCGTGTGGGCGGCGTGAGGTGGCCCTGGGACAGGGGGCCGAGGCTGGGGCGTGTGGGCGGCGTGAGGTGGCCCTGGGACGCGGGCCAAGGCTGGGCCGCATTTTCAGGTTCTCGGATTCCTTCTCCCAGTGATGATCCCCGCGTATTCCAGGAACCGGGCCTACGCCCTCTTCTTCATCCTGTTCACCCTGATCGGTGAGTGTGCTGCTCGCGCCCCCCCAAGGGCCCCAGTGCGCCCCGTCCCCCACCCTGTACCTCGCCCCAGTGCGACCCCCACCCATAACTTCACCCACGGTTTGTGGTCTGCAGCCACTGATGTCCCCGCATCGTCCCGCTGACGGGGAGGTTGAGGGTGTCCCCAGACCCTGTGCCCTCCTGCTGCGCCAGCGCTGGGGGTCCTGTCCTCTGCCCACCTGTGGTGTCCCTGTGACCGGGGTGTCCCCCCCCAGGAAGCCTGTTTCTCATGAACTTGCTGACGGCCATCGTGTACAATCAGTTCCGGGGCTACCTCATGGTAAGGCCGCGCCCGGAGCTGTCCCCCAGCTCCCCAGGGCCTGACCTGAGCTGACCAGATGGGCCCCCAGCCCTGCCCAGCAGGCCCGGGTGGAGGGGTGGGGTCACCTCCAGGGGGCACCTGAGCGTGGCTGTGTGGTGGACACGGCCGACCGGAGCTTCCTTCCCCACCCCCACCCTCGAGGGCAGCTGTCCATCACAGAGCCTGGTGTGGGGGAGTCAGGACCCCAGTGCAGGGAGGCCGCACCTGCCTCTAACCCACACAGCCGGCCCCGTGGCTCAGCCGGGCAGGGACCCGGCCTCCCGGTCCCTGACGCCTGCCTCTGCCCGGTGGTGGAGGGCAGGGAAGGCGCGTGGCCAGGAGCGGGCCGGGCCGAGCCCCCACGCGTGTGTTCCTTGCAGAAGTCCCTCCAGACCTCGCTGTTCCGAAGACGGCTGGGGACGCGGGCTGCCTTCGAGGTGCTGGCCTCCATGCCGGGAGCCGGGGAGGCCTCCATTCAGGCGTGCGTGCCGGGCCCGCTTCTCCCTGGGGAGGGGGCTGCTGCGCGCTGGCCGGGTCCCCGAGCGTGGCCCGTGCCGGGGCAGGCGGCCACTCTGAGGCTGGTGAGCGCAGCAGGTGGGATGCCAGCTGTGAAGCTGTCGCCCCTGTTCACGGGGGCAGTGGGGTCTCCCGGGGCCTTGGATGAGATGACCGGGCTGGAAGGAGGGCCGGGGCCCGGCAGGCGCCCGGGGGCTGGCTGCCGTGCTCACCGGGCTGTGGTTCTCCCCGCAGACCGGGGGTGAAGCCCCAGGACTTCCTGCAGGCACTAAACAGGGCCCAGCTGGACGCCTCGCACAGACAGGCCATCGAGGAGGTAGGCGCTGCCCCGGCCCGCGGCTCCCGGGACGGGGGTGGGGAGGGCGGGCGCGGGCCGTTCCGGGCCCTCACGTGTGCTGCTTCCCGCTGCAGAGGGTGCGTGCCCGCGAGGGTGCCCTGCTGTCGGCCGAGGAGTTTCAGAAAGTCTTCGACGAGGTTGACAGGAGCGTCGTTAAAGAGGTAAGGGGGCCGCCCGGGTCAGCAGCCCTGGTCGCCGGGGGCTCGCCTGCGCAGGGCCCCTGGGCCTGGGGGTGCCGGCTGCTCTCTCCCTCTGATCTCCTCCTGCTGCCTGTTCCTCCTGGGGCGTCCGGACAGCGGCCTCTCCAAGGCCTTCGTCCTGTGCTGTGACGCTGGGCGGCAGTCGCCGTGTGGGCCTTTCCTCCAGCTCAGCCCAGCCCGAGGGCCCTGGCGCCCGCGTTGAACCTCGAGGGTTTCCGGCAGGCGGGCGGAGGCGACTCCCAGACAGTGGGGGCAGCTCGGGGGCTGTGTGGAGAGGGCGGAGCCCTGCCAGAGGCAGAGAGGCCACAGGCACGTCGCCGGTCCTGGGGGCCGCTCCCGAGGCCTCGCCCTGGGCTTGCACACGGCGTCTCCCCGCTGCGGGCTCCCGCGGTCGGCCCTCTGCACGTGTGTCCTGGCTGCTCTCAGGAGGACGCAGCCCGATGGCGGCTGCTCTCACGAGGACGCAGCCCGATGGCGGCTGCTCTCACGAGGACGCAGTCTGATGGGGCCAGGGCCCGCCCCGGTGGCCTCATCCCGGTCTGGGAGCGCTGCGGGGACTGTGGCTGTGAGAGCCTCGGCCCCGTGGCGCGTGTTCGTGAACTGTCGTTTCTTCAGGTCTTTCTCTCCTTCTGGAGTCAGGCCCGCCCTCGGCCTTGGCATTCGTCTGGGCGTGGGCCTCCCCACCACGGGGAGGCATGGCTCTCAGGAGTCGGCTGAGCTGTCTGGGAGATGAGTGCAGGCGTTGCGGGGAGAAGCGCGCTGTCCGGGGTGACGACACTGGGCCTGGGGTCAGGCCGCGGTGGCCTGGGTGGCAGCTCTCAGAGCCATGCTGGGCTCGGTCGGTGTGGCTCAGCCGTTTGCCACGGGCAGGCGGAGCAGGGCCCAAGTCCATCGGTGTTGAGGGTCTGGCTCGGTGGCTGCTGGGGCTCTTCCTGGACAGTTGCCGCTGACACCTGGGGAGCCGACTCTGCCCTCTCGTGCTGTCCACGGGAGGTGTGGCCTCCGATGTGCTGTGAGCAAGTGCGGTTGTGTGGATCCCACTGGGGCAAAGGCTGGCAAAGGCCGGTGTGTAAGCCACGCCCCTGCTCTGGCCACGCCTCCCAGCCCCGCCTTCACCTGGTGGTGTCTCGCCCTGCCGTGTAAGTCCAGAGCTGGGGCTCGAGAGGGAGTCGGTTCCAGAGGCTGTGGGAACCTGGTTCCGTGTCACCCTGTCCCCCTCCGTGCTGGCTGGGGGCGGGGATGGGGCGGCACCCTCCGTGCTGCTGTTTCCGGAATGTTCCCTGGTTTTGAGACCTCCTCCAGAGGGTGCTAGGGCAGGCGGGTGTCCTGGGAGCTGGAGCCGGGCTGAGAACTGTGGGCTGCAGCCCGTGAGTCTGGCGAGCGGTGGGTGGGAGGCAGCAGGGCCCGGGCACACAGAGGGGTCCGGGTGGGCAGGGGGCCCTGGGCGCCGGTCTCCATGTGGGCGGGTCAGCCCGTGGCGGCAGGGCTGGGGGACCCTGGGTCAGCCTGTGGCTGAGCTGTGCTACCATTCATGCTCAGGCCACGCCCGGGCCCTCACAGAGCGCCCCCATACTCACCGGGGACTGAGAGCTGGCGGGGGCGGCTGTCGGGGCTCCGGGAGAACAGCGTGCTGGGTCCTCTGTAGGAGCCCCCCCCCCCCGGTGTTCCGGCGTCTCCAGGCTGCAGCCACGGGCACTTCCAGGGGCGCCCCTCGCAGGCGCCCATCCGGTGCTTGCCCGGGGTGCACCCCGCCCCGCGCTCCTCTTTGTCCCGGCATTGCGGAGCGCCTGTGGTCGGGTGGCGCCGGCGGGGCCCCAGTCTTCGCTGGCAGCTCTCTGAGCCATGTGGGGATCGTGGTCCCTGTG
Source organism: Sylvilagus bachmani (assembly GCA_015711505.1). Lineage (NCBI taxonomy): Eukaryota > Metazoa > Chordata > Mammalia > Lagomorpha > Leporidae > Sylvilagus > Sylvilagus bachmani. The sequence continues at coordinate 107,908,778 of CM027387.1, forward strand.
GAGCTGAGCGCTTCGTTCCGTTGCATTGAAACGTGACTTAGACGGCCAGCGGCTGCTGCACGGAACCCTGCTGTCCGCTCGTGTCGAGGGGTTTCCTGCTGTGTCTGGCCCCGTTGCTGCTGCAGTCCCTGACCCATGCCTGTCCCCGTGCGGCTGTCCCCATGGGGTTGTCCCCATGGGGTTGTCCCCATGGGACAGTCTCTGTGGGGCTGTCCCCGTGCGGCTGCCCCCGTGCGGCTGTCCCCGTGGGACAGTCTCTGTGGGGCTGTCCCCGTGCGGCTGTCCCCATGGGACAGTCTCTGTGGGGTTGTCCCCGTGCGGCTGTCCCCGTGGGGTTGTCCCCATGCGGCTGTCCCCATGCAGTTGTCCCCATGGGGCTGTCCCCGTGGGGTTGTCCCCGTGCGGCTGTCCCCGTGGGGTTGTCCCCGTGGGACAGTCTCTGTGGGGCTGTCCCTATTCCCTGGCTGTCCCCGTGGGGTTATCCCCATGGGACAGTCTCTGTGGGGCTGTCCCCGTGCGGCTGTCCCCGTGTGGCTGTCCCCGTGGGACAGTCTCTGTGGGGCTGTCCCTATTCCCTGGCTGTCCCCCGTGGCTGTTTCTGGTGGCTGTTCCTACGCGGTGTCTCGGTGTGGCTGTCCCCATGTGGCTCTCTGGTTTCGGGAGCACCAGCAGGTGGGTCTTGGTTCACGCTGTGGATTGGTTCTGTTGTGTGCCGACTTTCTGAGCCACCCGCGTGCCGCTTGTCTCTGCACACAGCCCTGGTGCTGGCCGACGTCTTGTCGCGACACCGGCACATACGGGGTCAGTGACGTCTGGGTTATTTCCACCACTGGGACGGATGCCTTCTGTGCCAGACTGTTTCTGTGTTGGATGGGGTGAGTTAGGAATGCAGACCCCGCGTGCGGGGCGCGGCTCTGAGCGTGTTCCCTCGCCAGCACCCCCCACGGCCGCGCTACCAGTCTCCGATTCTGCAGCGCGCCCAGCTGGTCTGCTGCCACCGCTGCTTCGACACCCTGGGGAACCTCGTCGTCCTGGGGAACCTCGCGTCCATCTGCGTGAGTGCGGCTGCGCCCGAGCCCGCCCTGGGCCTGCTCCCCCGCCCGCCCGCCCGCCCCGGCTGAGCTGCCCCGCTCCGGCCTCGCAGGTGTTCCTGGTGCTGGACGCCGACGTGCTGCCTCGGAACCGCGATGACTTCGTCCTGGGGGTGAGTTCTGGGTCGCGGGGATGAGGGGTCCGGAGGAGGAGGGGTGCTGGGAGAGGCCGGCACAGGCCCGGACCTGCTGGGGGCAGGCAGCCAGTCCCGGGGAGGGGACCCCGGCGGACAGCGGGGTGGCCACGGGGCTCCCCAGCCGTTTCTCAGCCTTCCCAAAGTTGTGACTTCCTGCCCTTCTGTCAGAAGGCCAGGTCCCGCAGGCATTCTAGACTGTGCTGCAGATTGTAGGCCAAGCAGACGCCACCATGTTGGTCTATGCCAGCAAACGAGGTGTTTCTTTAAGACTGGTTTATTTGAATTACAGAGTGAGCGAGTGGGAGAGAGAGACAGACAGAGAGAGAGATAGAGAGAGACAGAGACAGAGAGACAGAGACAGAGACAGAGAGACAGAGACAGAGAGGCAGAGACAGAGAGGCAGAGAGCGAGAGCGAGCGCGAGCGTGCGAGCCTGCATCTGCGGTTCACTCCCCAGTGGCCCCAGTGCGCGCGAGCCTCCATCTGCGGTTCACTCCCCAGTGGCCCCAGTGCGCGCGAGCCTCCATCTGCGGTTCACTCCCCAGTGCTGGCGCTGGGTCTGGCTGAAGCCAGGAGCCCAGAGCTCCATCCGCGTCTCCCACGCGGGTGCGGGGCCCAAGCACCTGGGCCGTCCTCGCTGCTTTCCCAGGCGCGTTAGCAGGAGCTGCATGGGAAGTGGAGCAGTGGGACTCCAGGCGGAGCCCGAGCAGGGCTGGCGTCACAGGGCTTTAAGCCGCTGCGCCCAGTGCCAGCTCCGCGGTGTCTGAGTCGGTGTTAGTGGGACACAGGGTAGGTGATGCCGAGTTCATGGAAGTGAAGTTTTCCATAATCGTGTCAGAAAATCCTGGTTTACCAAGTTAGAAAACAGCACGGAACGTCGTGAGTATCAGACGCCGAGTGGAATTTATCATTTTTAAAAAGATTTATTTATTTATTTGAAAGAGTTACAGAGAGAGGGAGGAGAGGGAGAGGGAGAGAGTGAGAGAGGACTTCCATCCACTGGTTCACTCCCCAGTTGGCCGCAATGGCTGGAGCTGCGCTGATCCGAAGCCAGGAGCCAGGAGCCTCTTCCGGGTCTCCCACGTGGGTGCAGGGGCCCAGGAACTTGGGCCATCCTGCACTGCTTTCCCAGGCCACAGCAGAGAGCTGGATCGGAAGTGGAGCAGCCGGGTCTCGAACCAGCGCCCATATGGGATGCCGGCACTGCAGGCCAGGGCGTTAACCTGCTGCGCCACAGCGCCGGCCCCTGGAATTTATCATAACATCAAAAATGCAGAAACAGCTTTTGTGGCCTGATGTTTGACACTCTTGCAATTTTATGCTTAAAATAGTGGGCTTCCTGGGGAGGGGGGAGTGTGTGGCAAGAAGCAGAGGGGGCGGTTTGAGGGACAGGGGTCTGGGAAGAGAGGGGACGATGAGGAGGAGGAGAGGGGGAGGAGGGAGAGGAGGAGAGGGAGGGGACAGGGAAGGAGGGGAGGGGCGAGGGGGAGAGAGGGGGAAGGAAGGGAGGGGACAGGAGGGAGAGGAGGAGGGGGAGGGGAGGAGAGGGGGAAGAGGGGGGAGTGGTTTGAGGGACAGGGGTCCAGGAAGGGAGGGGAGGATGGGTGGGGAGGGGGAGGAAGGGAGGGGGCAGGGAGGGAGAGGAGGAGAGGAGGGGGAGGAGGGCCCCCTGGCAGCTGCCGAGACCCGGCCTGGGTGTGGCCAGCACCTGATGCTGCCCCGCCCCTCTCAGGTCCTCAACTGCGTCTTCATCCTCTACTACGTCCTGGAGACGCTGCTCAGGGTGTTCGCCCTGGGCCCGCGCGGGTACCTGTCCTACGCCAGCAACGTGTGTGACGGCGTGCTCACCGGGGTCCTGCTGGTAAACCCCGAGAGGTGCTGGGAGCCCGCGTGCCACCCTGTGCTCGTCCCTGGGCGGGGGGCTGCAGCAGGCCGGGGCCGCAGCCCTCCGGGTCAGTGCCACTTGGTGCGGGCCGTGGGCCCCGGGGTGTGCTGGGGGACGCTGCTGCACTTCCTTCCCCAGACGCCGCGGGGGCGGGGCACGCGGGGCGGGGCGTTAGGACCACTGAGCCGTGGGCCCTGGGAGTCTGTCTGTCCCCCGTGGCCTCCCCAGGGAAGGCAGGGCGGGCCCTGGGCTCTGGGGGCGTGGCCGCGTGGCCTCACTGCCTCCGCCCCTTCCGTGACCCAGGTGTTGGAGATCTTGACCGTGGCTGCATACGGATTCCCACACCCAGGCTGGTGCGTGACGCGGGGAGGCGGGCGCCGCGGCCGGCCGGGCCTCCCCACTCGGCTGGACCTCCTCTGGGTGGCGGTGCTGTCCCGGGAGAAGGGCTCACGTGAGCCTGGTGTGCCTGTTCTGTTCCCGCCTTTCCCGGTGGAGCCCCTGAGATGTGGAGGTGGGCTGCAGGGTCGCCTCCCGGGAAGCTCCCAGGGCTCTGGGGGCTCAGGCAGGGCTGGTGCACCAGGCAGGGGGCCGGCGGCTCTTGGTGGCTGAGCCAGGCCCAGGGGCAAGCGTGCCTCTGAGCAGTGACAGCCCTGCGTCGGTGGGGCCTGCACCGTGGCAGCTTTGGCCACAGCCTTGGGGAGTGGGGTGGTGCCATTCTGGGGGGCAGTGGGTGAAAGGTTAAACAGAAGGGGGCGCACAGCATGGCTGCGATTGTGCCAGGTGCGGGACGGGCACGCCTGGGGGCTGGGCCAGGTCAGAGGACGGAGAACTGGGTCTCAGGGCAGGGGGTGGGGTCAGTGTCCCGGCCTGGTGCTGGGTCAGAAGTCAGGCAGGGGATGCGGCCAGGGCTGGGGTCAGGGTCCAAGGCCAGGTCCTGGGTAGGGGACATCCCAGCATCCGGAGCCCCAGCAGCCCCTTTGTGCCTGGAGGGTCTCCCAGCCCCTCTCCACAGTGAGGCTGTGCTTCCCCTCCTGTCGCTCGCGCCGGCCCCTTCCCGGCCCCTGCCTACCATGTCCCGTTGTCCCGCCAGGAAGCCGGAGAGGCAGGGGCTGCTGTCGCTGTGGGACATGGCCCGGCTGGTGAACGTGCTCATCGTGTTTCGCTTCCTGCGCATCATCCCCAGCACGAAGGTGTGGCCATCGCCGCCGTGGCCAGGCCGTGGGGGCCGGCACGCACCCCTCGCGCCTGTGCCGGGGCCTGTGCAGCCAGGGGGGCGCGAGGGAGCGGGGCGGCCGGGGCGGGGCGTAGCAGGTGCAGGCCCCGAGGCCCCGCCTGGGGCGGCTGCGTGCTCGCTGGCCCGGCGCCCCGCGGGCAGACAGTTCCAGGTCTGGAATCCTCTGGAGGGGGCTGTGGCCCGGGGCTGCCGGGGGAGGGGGCAGAGGTGCCGCTGGCTGGGGCTGGTTCCCAGGACCCCCTGCTGCGGTGTGGGGCTGGCTTGGGACTGTCAGCCTCGCTTCTGAGGAGTGACACACGGAGCGTGGTCGGGCGTGGGCGCAGCCCTGCCCGGCCCGTGGGGCCCCTGCCCGTCTCCATTTTCCTGGGCTCCCGTGGGAGAGGAGGAGCGAGGTCATGGGGCGGCCGCTGGGTCCAGGTCTTCCCCGGCCGAGGTCCGCCCTGCCTGGGGCGTGGGTCGCTGTCAGCCCCGGGCCACTTCCCGTGTGAGGGCAGCCGGGGGGGTCCCGTGTCAGACACACGTGCCCCACACACGGTTCTCCTGCACACGGTCGTATGCGGCCACACGCACACACCTGTGGCACCCAGCCATACGTGACACAGGCACGTGATGCACACATTGTCACACACAGTCACGCATGTCACCATCCGTACACAGCACTTGCGTGCCCTCACATAGATGTGTCCATATGGACAAATGATCACACACAGGCACTCACACAAGACTTCATCACGCGTTCCTGTGTGCAGACACATGCGTGTGTACCCATAGATGCAAGGATTGTAGGACACGCCCACAGCACTTAATGTGTCCCTAACCCTAACCCTAACCTGCCAGTGCCACCTGTCACTCCCCTGCCCACCTGTCACTCCCCCTGCCCACCTGTCACTCCCCTGCCCACCTGTCACTCCCCCTGCCCACCTCTCACTCCCCCTGCCCACCTGTCACTCCCCCTGCCCACCTCTCACTCCCCCTGCCCACCTGTCACTCCCCCTGCTCACCTGTCACTCCCCCTGCTCACCTGTCACTCCCCCTGCCCACCTGTCACTCCCCTGCCCACCTGTCACTCCCCTGCCCACCTGTCACTCCCCCTGCGTCCTCTGTGACACTGCAGCAATAGCTGTGTCTCCCTGCACCTCGGGTCCCGTGAGCCCACTGGAAAGCCTCTCTCCCTCCGTGACGTGGGCAGAGCAGCCCGTGTGCTGGGTCCCACCTGGGGTCTGAGGCCCCTTCCTCAGGCTGCCCCGGCCCGGGCAGAGCCACCCCCCAGGCCTGCGTTCTCTGACACCGAGGAGCCGGCGCAGCCACGGTGGCTCAGGAGGGAGATGCGGCAGAGACCCGGCTCCAGCCCGCGAGGGGAGGTGCTGGGCGTATGCGGGGCTGTGCGCAGGCGTGGGGCTGGCGGCCCCCGGGGCAGGAGTAAGGGGCTGTTTCCTTCCCGTCCCCAGCCGATGGCCGTGGTGGCCAGCACCATCCTGGGCCTGATCCAGAACCTGCGGGCCTTCGGCGGGATCCTGCTGGTGAGGGGGGTGGGAGCACCATGTGGGGAGTACCTGGGCCGGCGGGGGCGGGGGAGCACTGTGCGGGGAGAGCCCCTGGGCCTGTGGGGGGTGGGGAGCAGCATGTAGGGAGACACCTAGGCCTGCGGGGGCGGGGGAGTGTGGGGAGAGCCCCTGGGCAGGCAGGGGCGGGACCGGTGGGGGTGGGGCCTGCGGCTGCTGTGCAGGGAGAGGCCAGAGGCCGGGCTAGGGCAGCTGCAGGTTGCTGAGGCCAAGGGAGCCCAGGGCAGGGCCGGAGGCCAGCGGGAGGACCCTGGGGTCTGTGGGGCCCTGCCCGGTGGCCCCCTCCGTGCCAAGCATCCTCTGGTGACTCGCAAGCCCCTCAGGTTTGCTGGGCTCTGGGCCACAGACCCCCCAGGAGACGATGGAGGCCATGTAAGAGGCCCAGGATCTTGCCTCCTGGGACCCCCGGGCCTGTGTCACCCCAGGGTGAGGGCCAGGGCGGTGCTTCTCCCTAGAGGGTTCTAGGGACCCACAGCCGCGTTTCCAAGGACAGCCCCCCCCGGGCTGCCCGGCTCCGCCTGGTGGCCGGGCTCCAGCAGAGCAGGGGCCTGTGGCCAGATACAGCACCAGGGCCGTCTCTGGCACTTTCGTCCTGGGATTGGGACCCCACTGCATGCCCGAGCCATGTGTGGGCACTGCCTGCTGCCCACTGCCACCCCCCTCTGGCCGCCCCGCTACCCTGCGCCTGCCCCAGGGGCTCCCGGGGTGATGTGGCCAGGTCCCTCCTGGCCAGCTGCCCGTCCTGGGTGACCGCCCGGCTCCTCACCAGTCCTCCCCCCACACCTCCCAGCCTGGCTCCGCTCTGATTCCGCCTGCACCCTGCCTTGTGTGCCAGGCGGTTCTGGTGGAGCCGCAGCACCCTCTGCGGGCACAGGGGTCCGGCCTCCCGGGCGCCCCGTGGGTTGGGCCTGAGGGTGGAGGGGTGGGTGGCCCAGCCCGGCCCTGCCTCCCCAGGTGGCATACTATGTGTTCGCCATCGTCGGGATCAGCTTGTTCCGCGGCGTCATCGTGGCCCCTCCTGGAAATGGCAGGTGAGGGGGTCTGTGGCCCAGCAGCCTCTGTGCAGGGGAGGTCCCTTTCGGGTCCAGGCTGGGTGCTGTCTGCCAGGTCCCGGGCCGTGGGGCCCACACGTGCCGTGTCCCCCAGCCTGGCGCCTGGCAACGGCTCAGCCCCCTGTGGCAGCTTCGAGCAGCTGGAGTACTGGGCCAACAACTTCGACGACTTTGCTGTGAGTCCCCGCCCTCGGCCCAGGCCCCGCCTACGAGCCCCTCGCCCTTTCCCGGGGCGACCCTGGGTGACCGTGGCCGTGTTCTGCAGGCCGCGCTGATCACGCTGTGGGACCTGATGGTGGTCAACAACTGGCAGGTGTTCCTGGATGCGTTCCGGCGCCACGTGGGCCCGTGAGTCCCTGCCGGGCCGGGCCCATCCTTGCTGGCACCGCGCATCTGGCTCCCAGGAAGGCCTGGGCGGCGGCCCTGACTCTGGGTCCTGGCCTGTGCTGCTGAGGAGCCCCGGGGTGGGGGTGGGGGCGCTGGGGGAGGGGTCCACGTTCAGACCTGGTCCAGCCCTGCCCCCCCTTGTTGGCCAAGCTCCCTGGGGCAGCTGGGTGGGCGCTGGCCCTGCTGGGCGGAGTCTCGTCTCCCCTGCAGCTGTCCCAGACCCTGGGTGTGTCTGGGTGCTGCCCGCCGGGCTCAGGGCTCCGTGTGTGCGGCAGGTGGTCGGAGGTCTACTTCGTGTCCTGGTGGCTGGTGTCCTCGGTCATTTGGGTCAACCTGTTCCTGGCTCTGCTGCTGGAGGTATTGGGAGCCCTGTGTGGGGGGCGGGCTCCGAGCCTGGGCACTCGATGAGCGGGGGCAGGCTGCCTGGATCCTTCGGGTGCGGCGGGCTGGGGTCTGCACTCACTCCCCCTGCTCCGCCAGAACTTCCTTCACCGCTGGGACCCCCGCAGCCACCAGCAGCCCTTGGCTGGGCCCCAGGAGGCGGCCTGCCTGGCATCCGTGGAGCTCATGTTCAGGTGGGTGGCCGGGGAGGCCGAGAGCTCCCCCTGACGGCCCCGCCCGTCCGTCCCGGGGCCTCCCCTGGGCCTCCAGGCCGTCCTGTGGGATGTTAGCCGGGGTCCCCAGGGCGCCTCGGGCTCTCCCTGTGCTGGGACAGGAAGCGGTCGTTGCCCTGAGACGGCTGTGCCCCGGTTCCCCATGGACCGGCTGCCCGGCTGTACCTCCCCCCATGCGGCTTCATGCTGGACCTGGGTCCCTGCATCTGCACTGTGTCCACGCTCGGCCCTGTGACCCCCGTCCACCCTCCCCTGATCTATAGGGCACTGTGACCCCTGACCCCGTGCACCCTCCCTGATGCTGCAGGGCCCTGTGACCCCTGACCCCCTGATGCCGCAGGGCCCTGGTGACCCCTGACCCCCCATCCACCCTCCCCCGATCTGCAGGGCCCTGGTGACCCCTGACCCCCCATCCACCCTCCCCCGATTTGCCTGGCCCTGGTGACCCCTGACCCCTTGTGCCTCAGGGCCCTGTGACCCCTGACCCCTGTTCCCCCCATGCTACAGGGCCCTGTGACCCCTGACCCCTGTCCCTCGTGCTGCAGGGACGTGTTGGAGGAGCCGAAGGAGGAGGAGCTGCTGGAGTGGCTGCGCCACCACCCGCACCTGCCACTGTGCAGGTGACGGCAGGAGGCCTTCCTGGTGGAGGTGCCAGGAAGGCGACGCTGGCCGGGACGGACGCCGGCGCGGCCAGGCAGGAGAGCCCGTGCCTTTGACCGACCACTCGGCTGGAGACCCGCGGCTCCCTCGGGAAGCTCTTGCCGCCCTGAACCGGGAGACGGGACCTCACGGGATCCTGTGGTGCCTTCACTGCTGGCGGCCTTGGGGACGGAGCCCCGGTGCTTTCACCGGAGACGGTGCTGCCGTTTGCCGTGCGGCTTGTGCGGGTGTGGTTGGGGTGTGCGTGGCTCAGAAGGCCAATAGTTTTCACCACTGAGTCTTACAAAGAATGGACTGTCGTTTTCCCGTCGACGGGACTGTAGCCCTGCCCCGCTGGGGTAGGTAGGTATGGGTGCGTGGGTTGTGCACTGCACGAGGTCACTCATTGCAAGGGTGTGTCGGCCGCCTGGGCCGTCTGCCGGGGGGTGGAGAGAAGCCAGTGTGTGTCCTAGGGGTGTGGCAGAGGGCCGGGGCGGGGAGTTTGGGTGGTGGGCGTTGCACTGTCACAGGGCCAGCCCGGCTTGGGGTGGCATCTGGGTTTCTCACTGCAAGGGCCTGTCCAGTTCCCCAGCTCTGCGATGAGGATTGGAATCCTCGTGGAAGACGGTGCTGGGCCTGATTAGCGATGTCTGCTGTGGGCATCAAGGTGTGCTGAGCCTGGTGTGGGGGAGACCTCCCGGTCCTCCCCAACTTTGTTGCAGGAAAGTTAACTGGAGACGGAAGTCGCCCGCTCTGGGTCGTGCGTGGCCAGCACAGGGCGGTTCTCCTGGGGCCGTGTGGGGCTGCGAGGACACCTGGACAGGCCCCTGCGCCGGCCCCTCCCCTGAGAGCGCCTGGCTGCCCTGCGCACCCCTTCCTGCTAGGGCTTGGGCGCCACCTAGTGGTGGGTCGGGGTCCATGGCCCTTTTCTCCTGAGGACCCGGAGGCAGCCCCGGGCCGCTACCTCTGTCCATAGCGCCCAAGGCCGAGGCTGAGCCTGGCCTGATGCCGGGGCTGCGTCCGGCTGTGCCGTCGGCCCTGCCTCTGTGCTAAGGGAGCTGGATAGGTGGCTGTGCCCTGGGGAGCCTCCTGGGGGTGCGTGTGGGAGGGCCGTGCCAGTGCCCAGTGCCCGCGTCCCTTCCCTCAGCCCCAGACGGCTGGGTGGGGGGTGGGGGTGCTCTCCTCAGGCCGTCCCCGTGCAGTGCTGGTGGCTAGCGCGTGCCCGCTGCTTCCACCTGAGCCCTTGGCTCCAGCGCTGGTGACGGGCGTGCTGGTCCCTCCCCTGCTCTGCCAGGCTCCCCCTGGCCGGCCCCTGCGTTACCCAGCGCGGGGTGGACCTGGCCCTGGCCCTGGTGGAGGAGGGGGGGTGGTGCAGGTGGTCCCGGTCTCAGGAGGGACCCTGGGTGTCCATGGGCAGGGAAGCCGGGCCTGGTGTCTGGGGCATGTGGGTGGGGCCTCTGGTTGAGTGGTGTGGGGGGAAGGCCCAGAGGTGGGGGAAAAGGGCAGCTGTGTTGGTCCCGCTCAGGGCCCATGGGTGGGGTAGGGCTCGGGGCCTGGGCCCGGAGCTCAGAGCTCTACAAACCAGAGGATCGGAGCCTGGTCCGCTGCTGGGCCTGGAGGTGGGGGCGTGTGTTCAAGCGGCCAGCAGGGGTACCCAGGTGGGCACCAGCGCCCTGGCCCCGGGGGGACGGTCTCCCAGGTTGCCTGGATCATGGCCCCTCCCCACTGCGGCTTCTCTCAGCCCAGGGCCTGGCCTGTGCCATTCTCACCAGTGTCAGCCAGGCGGCCTCCCTGGAGGTGGGGGTTCTGTGTCCCCTCCTCCCATGGAGGTGCCGGTGCCCCACCCACGGCTCCTTCCTGGTTAGGGGGAGGGACCCCGAGGAGTCACCCAGGACAGGGGAGAGCGCGGGTCTGGGGTGGCGGCTGCTGTGTGGGTGCTGTGTGTGTTTACGTGTGTCTGTGTGTTAGTGTGTGTGTATCTGTGTGTGTGGTGTGTGTGCGTGTCTGCTGTTCCCTGACCGCCCCTTGGGAAATGCCCAGGGCATGAAAATGGCCTCTCCTGGATGCCCTGCCCCCTCCACCCTCAGGGCTTGGGCTGGACTGGTTCCCAGCAGGCAGGGACCCCCGCCCAGCACCCTCCCCGCCCCCGGGCTGGGACCAGCTAGAGCGGCCATCGGAGGCCCAGGACCCGGGCCAGGGTGGCGGCCGCGTGGGTTCAGCGCCATGGGCACCTGTCGGCCTCCCTGGTGAGGCCCGGCTGTGATTCTGTGGGCGGCTTCCCTGCCCCGCCGGCCGCCGTGGTCACCCCGGGGCTCCTGTCTCCTCGCTGTGTCGAGGCTGTGCTGCGCCGCGTGCGCCCTGGGTTTGGGGCCCCGCCGGCAGCGGGGGTCGGGTTTTTCGCTCTGGTCTTTCACTGGAGGGGCTTGTTGGGGAGGATGGTGCAGTGGGCAGCGCCACAGTGCAGGGGCTGGGAGAACAGAAGTCAGGGTGTGGACCTGGTGCAGGGGCTCATAGAACCCACTGTGGCTCCTCGCGCCGTGTGTTTTCCGTAGGGCCCACGCGTGGCTCCTCACGCCGTGTGTTTTCCGTGAACCTTTGAAGACTCCTCTGTGGATTTCAAGAATGTTTCATGCACAAAGTAAACTTCCTTTTTTCAAAAAGATTATTTACTTATTTATTTGAAAGGCAGAGAGAGAGCACGTGAGAGAGGGGCGCGGTGCGGTGGGGGGCTTCCTTCTGCTGGTTCACTCCCCGTGGCCACACAGCCAGGGCTGGGCCAGGCTGAGGCCGGGAGCCCGGAGCTGCACCTGGGTCTCCCACTGCTTGTTCCCAGGCCGCGAGTGGGGCGCTGGATCTGAGGTGCAGCAGCCGGGAGTGGACCTGGTGCCCGCGTGGGATGTGGGCGTCCCTGTCGGGGGCGCAGCCTGCACCCCAGTACCCCCCGACAGTAGCTCGGTGCCCATCAGTGCCCGGCCAGCACAGGCCTGCAGCGCTGCCCTGCGCCTGCCCGCTCGCTCATGTAGGCTACACGCGTGCGAGGGCTGGGGCGGGGCGAGCTCCGCCTGCTGGCTCCCTGCCGAAGGCCCGCAGCTGCCGGGGCTGGGAGCCGGCTCCTGCCCCCGGCTCCGGCCCCCGGCTCCTGCCCCCGGCTCCGTGAGGCCGCTGCGGCCGCGAGTTCGGCATTCGCGGGGTGCTTTCGCTGGTCTCTGGCTGCAGAGACGGGGCCAGCACCCCAGCCTGTGCACGTGTGTTCCATGTGGGACATGCGTGTGTTCTGTGTGACACGTGTGTTCTGTGTGACACATGTGTGTTCTCTGTGTGATGTGACTACATCCAACAGAGAAGACGGAAGACGGAGGGGGGAAGTGGCTGCAGCCTCTTGGGGGTCGGGGGTCGGGTTTTTTGCTCTGGTTTTTCACTGGAGGGGCTTGTTGGGGAGGATGGTGCAGTGGGCAGCGCCACAGTGCAGGGGCTGGAGGTGAGGGCTTGGCTGTGAGGGGGCGTTGCCTGGCCCCGTGGGCGAGGATGGGGTGGGGTCAGGCGGGGTCGTGCCCCTGGGCAGCCATGGCCGCAGTCCCCGAGGCTGGACGGGTTCCAGGACTGGCGTGCAGTCAGTCCCTGGGCCCCCGAGCGGGGTCTCTGCGGGCGGCCCGGGGCCTCTCATGTGGTCCCCGCGTCGCACAGTGGGAGGAGCCTCCTGTGTCCCCAGAGCGGCTGGATCCGGTTTCCCGTGAAAAGCTCGGAGCAGCCCTTCTGTTCAAGGGGCCCCCTGGGCACCTTTGGGGGCTCCCGGCCATTCTCCTGGGTAACTGGACCGGAGCCTGGCGGGCCCTGGGAGCCACACCTGTCGTCAGGTGGCCACACCTGCCTGCCCGCCCCTGGCAGGGCAGGGGTCTCAGCAGGCGCCTCTCTGACCAGCGCTTCCCGGGGCCCAGCCCCCAGGTCTCGATGTACGGCCTGGGGCGTGGCCTGAGAACCTGCATTCTAGCTGGAGACCCCCGCAGCAGCCCCCTGCCCCCTCTTCAGAGCAGCTCGGTGGGAGGGGCAGTCCCAGAAAGCCCCCTCCCTGGTGGTCCCCTCTGGGCCGAGCGGTGGGGGAAGGTGCTGCCCTCTCGGGGTGCATCCAGGATGTCCCCGTGGCCCAGCTCCTGGGGGCTCCGTCCTCTCTCACCTGCCCTGCCCCAAGTGTCTCGCTTGCTGCTGGCGCCGGGTGGTTGCCCGGGACGTAGGGACCTTGGGCCCGATGCTGGAGCCTTCGCTCCCCAGGTGTCTGTCGGGGGCTGCCAGCCGGGCGTGGGGCTCCACCCTCACCCCGAGGCACCACGGTCTGGAAGCTGAAGTCCCACTGTGACCCCAGGCCGGCCAGGAGTGTACGGGCTGGGTTTGGGAGCCCCAGCCCCAGCCCCTGACCACAGGCAGGCAGTGAGGGGACACACAGGTGCCGGGGTTTGCTCTGTCCCGAGGTGGGAGGAGTGGGCTGGGGGGCGAGGTGTGGCTGATGCCTGGCGGCGGCGGCGGGGGGGGGGCAGCTTCCAGGGACCCGGGAGAAGCAGCGCCCGGAAGGCGGCGTGGACGCGGTTGCATGGCAGAGCGCTGGTGGCCTGTGTCTCAGGCTTCTGTAACAGGGCCGAAGTCGCTGGCTGTGAGACCAAGACGGGCGGTGTGGCCGTGCCCCGCCGGCCCGGCCCCAGCTTGCTCTGTGTGCATCCTGCTGGCTCACGGGCCCGAGGGGCGGGAGCCGGGCGAGGCCACCCCGTGCCAGATGCGTGCTTCATACGTGAGGCTCGGTGCTCGGGTGCGTGGTCCCCGTCTTCCAGGCAAAGGAGAGCCAGGGCCGGCCGTGGCCGGGGGAGCCTGTGCCCCACCCGGCCCATGGGCCTCCGCGAGAGCACGGCTTTCCCTGCACGCGTGTGGCCGCTGGGGAGCACGCGCTGGGGCGGGCGGGGGCGCTGGCCGGGCACCCCTGTGTGCAGGTGGGGAGGCCGCCGAGTCGCTGCTGTGTGGCCCTGACAGGACAGCTCTGGGCTCGTCTGTGGGAGGGGCGAGGGCTCCTCACCCCGCCCCGGGCCCACCCAGGTACACGGCCTTCCGTGGGCTTCTGGGGGCGTTTATAACGTGTCCGCCACGCACGTGAGGGGGAGGGGAGGGCGGTGGGTGGGGGGACAGCAGAGCCCCTGTTCTGGGTGACGCCCGCTCACCGCCCCTCTGCCTCCTCGCCCACGGCAGGGAGCCACCCCAAGAGGGGAGCAGACGGGGAGGACAGGTGGGGAGTTGGGGGGGGTCTCTGCTGTCCGCCCGACCCCTCAGGATGGTCAGGTTCCCAGCGCTGCAAGGGACACAATGGTGGCTCAGACCCCGGTGTGTCGAGGGCCAGTGTGTGGGGCCGAGGCCGCGCCAGCACCCCCTCCCCTCCCCGCGTGGTGCCCGGGCCCCCCGCCTGCTGTGGCGCGGCCGCTCAACCCGCCGTGGACCTCCCTGGTTTCCCGGCTGGCCTCTCGCCCACCCCCGGTGCCGTGGACAGTCCCTTGGCTGTGACTGGAAGGGGACTTCCCGCAGCGACCTCTGGCCCCCACTGCCCTCCCTACGCGTCCCCTAGCACTCCCGTCACTGCCCACGGGACAGCTGTCCACGGACCTGCCAAGGCTCAAGTTCCTGGGATGCCTGAGAGCCCGCACGTGTGCCGGGGCCGGGGGCTGTCACTGCTGGCCTGGAGGGGTGGGCCTGCCCCAGGCGCAGCCCCCTGGAGTGGGCTGGACAGTCACCAACCCCCTCCTCCCCAGGACCTGGCCTGACTCAGGGCGGCTGGCAGGAGGGAGAGGGGGAGGTCCGCGGTGCTCTCCTGGGGCCCCCAGAGCGGGGAGGGCCCCCCGGAGGCCCCAGGGGGAGCGCAGCCCTGCCTCCCTGGTGGTCTGCTGAGCCACACGCCTGTCCAGGTCGCCAGCTTTTGGGGGACCCCTGAGACAGGGCTGAGCACCTCCATATCCGGGACAGGCGTGTCCCCGGGAGGCAGTGCTGTGGGGCAATCCTGGGCCCCAGGGTGGACGCCGGTCCCAGCCGGGCCTGGGGCCCCCCAGATGCCCGCGGAGCCAGCTCGGGTGACCAGAGTGCGGCTCTTCACGCTGGCAGTGGGCTGGGCGCAGAGGCGATTTGCATACAGGTGAGGGCCTGAGGCCGAGCATCTGGGCAGGGCCAGGTGGGGTGACGCACCTGGAGAGACGCTAAGCCGGGCACACGCAGTACCTGGGGAGGCCAGCGGAGGGCAGCAGAGCTCCAGCACAGGAGGCCCCCCGGGACCCTCCCCGCGGCCTCCGCGGCTCCAGCAGCCCCTCGTGGAACTCTCTTCCCTCTCTGCTCCAGAGACGCCGCCTCCTCCAGGCAGCCTTCCACGACCCAGCCGGGGCGCCCTAGCTACTGTGTCTCCTAGCCCTGGGGCACCTGGGGTGGCAGTGACGTGTCCCTCCTGGAACTGGGGGCCTGGCCTCCTCCCCAGGTGGGGCCGGGGGTGGGTGCAGTGCTCGCTCTGCCTCGTCCGAGCCGGGGTCCTGGGGGCTCCTGGGCCTGCCGTGGCCTGAGGGGCCAGTCCTGGTGAGGACTCTCGGGTCCTCGAAGCCTGGGTCTCAGGTGGGCTGCACAGGTACCCAGCGGCAGGTGTGTGCTCCAGGAGGGGGTGGCGCACCTGGGGCTCAGCAGGCGGCCAGGGCCTGCGAGGGGACCTCACTTTGCCAACAGGACTGCAGTCCTGGGACAGGGGGAGGACCTGTGGGGGCAAGGACACTGGACAGCCCCGTGGCCTCGTCTTCCTGGAACTGGGGTGAGACAGGCCCAGACACGCAGGGCTGTGGCTGAGGTTGGTGTGCGACCCCCAGGCCCTGCCCCCTTGCCTGGGTGGGGTGTGTTCCGGGGTGTGTGTCGCTGGACCCCTCTCCCAGGGACTGGACCGAGTCCCCGGGTCCTGGCAGGCGGCCGAGTGAGCTCGTGCACCCCTGTCTGTGCCCACCCCAGCACCCGGCGCAGCTGGCAGCCAGTGTGGCCCGGGGAGCCTTCCCTCCCTGCACCCCAGCCCTGGGGACGCCGCGGAGCAGGGCACAAGCTAGGCGTCCACCCTCCGCCCCGGGACAACGGCCAGGGAACGGTCTGGGCACGGCGCCGGCATCCAGGCCGGCCCGGAGGACCCTGGACCTGGGCAGTGGCTGCCGTGGCGCCCTGCAAACCCTCTTCTCTCCTACGGTGGAGGCAGAGGCTCGGAACATTCCGGAAGCTCCGCCCCCTGACGCCTGGGCTGGCTGCGTTGTCATGGACTAAAGGTTATGTCAGGGACTGTCCAAGGTTAGGGGTCAGCCCCCCGGGGTGGGGGGGTGTTGTCACGGCCAGGGTGTCTGCAGGCAGCGGTGGCCCTGTGGCTGCGGGGAGGGGCAGGGGAGCAGGCCGGGCGCTCAACCAGGCTTGAGGCAGGAGGGATGGGCGTGCAGGTGGGGAGGGCAGGGGCCAGGCGGCGGCTGAGAAGCAGGTCCTGGCTGGAGGGGAGGCCCGCGTGGCTCACGCCGGACGTGGCCGGTGCCCCCAGGTCCCTGTGAGCGAGCCCTGGGCTCCTGGCGGCTGGACGAGTGCTCCCAGGCCCGGCTGAGTGCCCGGGCGCAGGCTGAGCCTGGCCAGAAGCCTCTGGCATGCATCTGCAATGCCAAGAATGCGTCCGGGGGCTCTGGGGACCGGGCGCTCTCACCTCCCACCTGCCAGGCCAGTGCGCTGCATGCCCACAAGGCAGGGACCCCACGGCCCGGGCAGGCGCCCTGCTGGGAGCTCCTCCCTGGGAGGATAGGGGAGAGGGGAGCCGCGCTCGGGGGGCTGCGGGCGGGAGGCGTCCCGGGAGCCCTGGACGGGCTGTGCCTCCGAGGGGAGTGTGGCCTCGATTGTGCCTCTCCAGAGCAGAGTTCAACCCACTGATCGATAACGTGGCAGGAGCAAGGAGTCCCCACGGCCGGCGGGTGCTGAGCCCCAGGGCCCCCTCCCCTGAAATGCAGGGTGCAGGGGTGTCCCTGGCAGGCGCGCGGGCCTGAGGACGGCCACCTTCTGCCACTGCTCCCGCGCTCCTGGGCTCGAGCCGCTTGGTCTGTGGCTGTGGGTGTCGTCCCTGGCCCACTCTCCTGCCTGTCTCTGTTCCCAGCTCCAGGGATCCCCCGCTGGTGACGTCCTGGCCTGGCTGCTCTGTGGCTGTTTGGCTTTTGAGTGAGATGTTGAACCTGTGGGGCCTCGGTCTCCCTGTCTGTGAAATGGGTCTGTTGTTTCCCTCCAAGTAGAGGCCACAGAGGTGGTTTGTATGGAAACAGCCGAGGCCCCGTCCTGGCGCTGCCTGGCGCCCACTGCTGTGCCAGCTCCGTGGTGGCCTCTTCTGTAGGGAGGGGCTCAGGACAGTCTCCTGTGGTCGGCTCGTGAGGACAGGTAGGAGACAAACGGGAGGTCCACCCGGGGCTGGCAGGTGCTGCCTGTGGGGAGCCCCGGGGGCTTGGTGGTTTGGGGGTGCTCAGAACTTGGGGTCTTGCTCTTTCCCCCCCGGGTGCTGGCACGGGTCCTCGCGGGGCCGTCAGTGCGGAGCTGGCTGTGAGCCCCACCCCCACGCCACAGCTGCAGCCCCACCGCCCCGGCACCTGCCTGGCCACACCTGAGCAGTGAGAAGCCGTGTGGACAGGCGCGGCAGCAGGTTGTGGAGGCCCAGACCGCCGGTCGGCAGCGTGCCCTCCCTGGCACCCGGACCCGCTGTGCCCCACAGGAGGCGCCGAGCAGGGCTCCTGGAGTCCTGGTGCCCGCGCCGGCCGAGCTGTGCCAGCTGGCAGGGCCCGGAAAGCCCTCCGGCTCCACGTGTCCTTGGTGCTGAGTGGCTTCCACGGCTGGGGGTGCACCTGTGGCCGGCCCCCTGCCCATCTCTCTGCCCATTCACCTGGCACAGAGGCAGCGAGTGGCCGAGCTGGGGGGTTGAGGGGAGGCTTTGATCTGCGGGGGCCGGCACTTCTGCCAAGTGCCCCTGACATCTCGCCTGGCTCCAGCCCAAGGCGGCTCCGCGCAGGGCGGTGCCTTCCAGAGAGGCTGTTGGGAAACACCCTTGACAAATGGCTCCTCGCAGCCGGCCTGGAGGCGGCGTGCTGGCCCGGCCCCCAGGCCATATGGCAGGTGGAGAAGTCAAACCAGGCCCTGACATTCCTGCGTGGCCGCCCTGGGAGGCCCCCCCCCCCCCCAAACGGCGCTCACAGCCCTGCTGCGGTGGGAGGGAGGGGCCCCAGTCCCTGCCAACCTGCGACTTCCTCGAGCCAGGAAGGACTCTGAGGGTCCCACGGGGGTGTCCCCCATTTCAGCCCTGGTCGGTGGTGGGCACCTGCCCGCGAGCGTGCTCGGGGGAGGCCTACGCAGCCGGTGGACGATGCGCCATCCCTGGGCAGGGACCGCATCTGCCGTCCTCTGGCTGCTGGTGGGGGAGGTGAGCTGGAGGCTGGCCAGGCCCATCAGCACCGGGCTGCCTCTGATTAATGTCCCCGAGGATGGAAGGAGGCCCAGGGGTTTGCGGGCGGCTGCAGGGCTGGGGCCGCCCTTGGCTGTGGCCGTGTGAACCGGCCGCCCCGCCCGCTCCCGGCTCTCTGGAGCAAGACCAGTTTGCCCAGCTCCAGCCGCCCCGAGTGCCTTGGCATTTCCAGTTTGTCCAGACCCACGGGGCAGCCAGCGCCAGGGTGTCGTCCCCGGAAGCCGCTGTGGGGTGGGGCTTCTGCACCTGCGGGCCGCGGTGGGGGCCAGCGAGGGAGCCTCAGCATCCCCTGGCCTCCGCGCTGGCCCCAGCGGGGAACAGGCCAGCGTCCCGGGCTCCGAGGCCCAGCCCTTGCCTGCCGAGAGGTCAGGGTTGGGGACAGTGGAGGCGTCTGGCACACGGTGGCCCCTGGCCACAGCTGGAGGTGTGGAGGGTCCTAAGAGAGAATGATGGAGAAGGGGATGGGGTGGGGAAGATGGGCTGCTGTCCAGGTGGAGACGGACCTGCCCCATCTGCGGCCAGTGGCCTGCAGGTGGCCGAGGCTGTCTGGGGAACAGCTTTTCAGCGTGTTCGGGAATTGGGGTGCTCTGGAGCAGGAGGGGCGCATGGGGCTGCAGCTCGGTGGGGCAGGGAGGCAGCAGGTGCCCAGGTCCCTCCCGGCATGCCCCACGGGGCCCAGCGCTCCTCGTCAGCGCAGCCACACTGAGCACCGGGCCAGCTCCAGGACAGGGCTGGTGTGGCTGGCACGGCCCTGCCCCGACGCTGCATCGTGAGCTGGGGCACCCGCTCCTC
This sequence comes from Sylvilagus bachmani, assembly GCA_015711505.1. Classification (NCBI taxonomy): domain Eukaryota; kingdom Metazoa; phylum Chordata; class Mammalia; order Lagomorpha; family Leporidae; genus Sylvilagus; species Sylvilagus bachmani. The sequence goes on from CM027387.1 coordinate 107,927,678, forward strand.
GGTCACCTCGCCCTCCAGGCCTCAGCAGGTAGGCACCGCTGCCGACCTGCCTGCTGGTGCCGGATGGCGAGTGCAGCGTTGGTGACCCCGGCCAGTGGCCCTCAGCAAATAGCGTCCATTCCAGCCTCCGAGGTCGCTTTGGCTCCGCCCCTCCCGGGCGGGGGGAGGGCTCTGAGATACCCGTGGGACTTCGGCCGCCCCCTGCGCCGTCCATTAGCTCACGGCCAGGGAAACCCAGCCCTGGCTGTCCACTACCCCACCTCTCGGGCCCCCAGGACCCCGTGGCTGAGCCCCTGCCCGCAGCCCCGATGCCCCCGGGCCTCAGCTCCGGGGCCTGGGGCGCTTGTCCTGACTCCCTGAAGCTGTGGGTGGTGAGAGTGGCGGTGGTCGGAGGTCTCGGGCTGACTGTGCCCGTGTGGACCCCAACCGCCGATGAGTGTCCTGGGGGGAACAAGACCAGGGCAGGTCCTGGACAGGCAGAGGGGGCTGGCAGGGGTGGGCAGGTTCCCCTGGTGCCTTTGGAGAGCCTGGCTCCACGCCCACCTGATTTTGGACTTGAGGCCTGAGCGGTGGGGTGGGGGAGAGCATGAGTTCCTGTTGTTGTTTTTTTAAGATTTATTTATTTATTTGAAAGTCACAGTTACACAGAGAGAGAAGGAGAGGCAGAGAGGGAGAGACAGACAGGTCTTCTGTCTGTTCACTCCCTAGATGGCCACAACGGCCGGAGCTGCGCCGATTCGAAGCCAGGAGCCAGGAGCTTCTTCCGGGTCTCCCACGCAGGTGCAGGGGCCCAAGCACTTGGGCCATCCTCCACTGCTTTTCCAGGCCATAGCAGAGAGTTGGGTCAGAAGTGGAGCAGCCGGGTCTCAAACTGACACCCATAGGGGATGCCAGCACTGCAGGCGGTGGCTTTACCCACCACGCCACAGCACCGGCCCTGAGTTCCTGTTGTCTGAAGCTGCCGACTTCTGCTGGAGCCTCCTGGACCACCTCCGCCCCCACCCCCCGCTCCTGCTCTGGGGAGACCCTCAGCCCCCCCACGGTGATGCATGCATGGAGCACTTACTGTCATACAATCGCTTCTCGAGGCCGGGGTGGCGTCTGCCTCACGGTGTGTCCCAGGCTGGAGCGCAGCTGGCACCTGCCGGCTCTGCTGGGACGTCCAGCCTCGCTGCTGCTGTTAGGGGAGGGACCCCGCGTCTTCTCACGCACGCACGCACGCACGCACGCACTGCGGGCCCCTGGGCGCAGGGGCTGGGCCTTGGCTGCAAGGGAGACGGGCCTCAGAGCCCACGGCCAGGGTCTGCGGCTTTGGGCGGGGGGGAGAGGCTCAGGGAGGTGGGGCTTCGGGCTGGGCTGGCGACGGATACTGGCCCTGTGGTCCTGCTGGGCCTGGCAGGGGTGGGGAGCTCAGGTGGTCAGAGCAGAGCGAGGCGGGATCGGCTGCCCTGATGCCGAACGTCTGTGGCCTGCGAGCCGGGCCACCAGGGGTGAGGAGCCCCCGGGCTGTGCTAGGGCCCAGGGTCCCCAGGGCAGCCCCTTGGTTGGGTGCCGGCCAAGGAGGGGGCGGCCTGGCGAGGGTGCCCGAGGGTGCAGACTGAGGTGTGCTGATGGAGACGGGCAGGGCAGCCCCGCCCACAGGACTCCGGATCTGCCGGGCCCTGTAGTGTCTTGGACCCGGCTCCTCTGTAGAGCAGTGGCTCCTCTCAGAGTCTCCATCCACCCGCCTGCCCACCTGTCCATCCATCCATGATCTCTCTGCCTGTCTCCATCCATCCGTCCAGCCATCCATCTATCCATCTGTGTTGATCTATCCACCTGTCATCTATCCATGTCTGTCCATCTGTCCGTCCGTCTGTGGGTCTGTCCATCCGTCCATCCAAGCCCCTCCCTCGCTGCAGTCTATGGCGGGCATTCTTCTGGGTGCTAGGCTCGGGATGGACCAGATCCCTGCTCCCGGGAGATTCACGCCGGGTGCTGTGCAGACATGCACGCGTCGTCTGAGCAGTGATGGGCGGGAGGATGGGGGGAGCAGCGGCGTTGCTGGGGCCCGGGTGGCCGTCTCTGAGCTGACTCAGCCCGGCTGAGCCGGCCGAGCGAGCCCGCTGGGGAACAGAGTGGGGCAGGATCGGAGAAGGGGCACCTCGTGGGGGCACGGGGGCGCTGGGGGCCCAGGCACTGAGTGGGGGTGGGCAGCGGCCGGACGCCCCCTGGCGGTGGCTCAGCATCGGGGGAACCCTCCAGGTTCTGAAAAGTCGGACAGGCCTCAGACCCAGGGGCCAGCACCGGCGAGGGCGAGCAGGGGGCTGGCTCACACGCCCCATGCTCCTGCGGCGGTCCCGTGCGGCCGGCCCCTGCCAGCACAGTGTGTCCAGACCTGTGGGACATTCCTGAGCTGTGTGCCGGGGCCTGGTGTGGAATTAGCACAGGAATGGGGGGGCAGCTGTGGCAGAAAGCCCTGGGGGGGGTTAGGCCCGGGAGGGGGGCTAGCCGCCCTCTACCTTCGAGGGGCGACACCCGCTCTGCGTGGGAAACCCCAGGACTCCTCCCCAGGTGTGCGCTGCGGGCTAGCGTGTGCGTCCGAGGGGGCCAGGGCCGCAGGAGTGCCTGGGACGGCGGGCACAGGGCTGCCGTGCTCGGGGGCAGGGAGCTGACACATTTCAGAGCCCTGTTAGCTCTCGGCTGCTGGAGAGGGGGCACAGTCGATCATTAACTGCTGGCTGCCAGCTGCATTCCGAATTCTGGCCGCAGAGAGCCGTGCAGCCTGCCGATTCTGCCCAGCCACTGGGCCATGGCGGGCGGGCCGAATTCCCCTGATGCCGGCGCGGCCCTCGTGCCGTCCCCCGCCCCCCAGCTCCCCAGGCTCCGGCATAGGCGCTGAGTCTCCTGTGTGGCCCCTCCCCACCCCAGTGGTCTTCCCACGCTCTCAGGCGCCTACCCTTGGCAGGATCCCGGGCAATGGGGGCTTGGGCATCCCCTGCTCCGTCGCTGAGCTCCATGGTCTCCAGGTCCTCCGTCTGCAGCGGGTTGGAGACGGTGCCAATCCGCCTGGCACTCGCAGGCCTGGCAGGTGGGCAGCAGGGGAGCTGGGGAAGCTGGCTCACTCCCGGCTACGTTCGGGGCCTCTGCAGCGTCCCACCATGCTGGTGCTGAATCCAAAGGCGACGGTGGCGCCTGTGCCATGCACGCTCCATGTCCTGCCCCCAGCTCAGCCTCATCAGGGATGGAGCCGTGGTCTCCCCCACCCCGCCGCTCCTCCCGTTCACGAGTGGCACCTCCCTGAACTCCACTCTCACTGCCGGTCCCCGGCTGGGAGCTCCCATGCCCCCTCTGGATGGCGTCACAGGCAAAGTCGCAGCTCCCAGTGTGAGCACCTGTGCCCAGCCGGCTCGGGGACATCCGGCACGTCTCCAGCCCTCGCGCCGGGACACTGTGCGCTCCCTCTGCTGTGCCCTCGTCCTGTGGGCCGGGGGAGTTGGCATGCCCGGCCCAAAGCTTCCTCTTCAAGAAACCTGTGCTGGGTGCCCTCCCCGGCCCGATCCCGGCCCCCACGTGCCCACCCCGTGCTCACCACGCTGCCCTCTCTGGTGTCCGCGGTTCCCTCCCAGGCCCCTCCGCTTCAACGCGGCTCGGCAGAGGGCAGGGGCGAGGGAGCCAGACAGCCCAGCCCAGGCCTCTGGGTGGCCTCCAGCGGCTCGCCTGCCTCCCCCGGCCCGCACCTCTGGGCTCAGGGAATGGCCGTGGCTGCTGCGGGGGGCATGGGGAGTGGGGTCCCCCTCCCCGCTCTGTTTTAGGATGTCCCTGGAGACAGGGACCCAGGGGTCCTGGAGGGAGCTTGGATGTCCCCATCTGTCTCCAGTGAAGAGCTCAGGCTTCTGTGGGACCTCGCAGCAGGAGCCGGGCCATGCCCAGCTTCAAGCCCACCGGGACACCTGGGCCAGGCTGGGCCCCTGGGGCTGCCTCGCCTCCACGCTCTTGGGGCCTTCCTGGGCCAGTCCGGGTGGTCACAGGGAGCCCTGCGCCAGGGCCATTCTGTGCCTTTACACCGGCCGCCACAGCCCCCCGCGGAAGCCTCCCTAACCGGAAATGTGGTCTCCAGCCAGGGGTCCCGGTGCCGAGATGGCCCTGTGGGCACTGGGATTTGGTGAGGACAGACTGCGCCAGCAGTGGAGGCTTAGCCTGCAGGGCCGCTCCGTGCCGGGGCCCCCGGAGCAGGGCTGATTCTCAGTACCCCGTCTGCGCCGCCACCGAGGTCCCCTCCAGCTGACATTGGGCGACGGTGGGGCCGGCTCCGGCTGGTGGAGCGGGCGTGTCCGGCACTCGTGTTTGCACCAGCTTATTTAATCAGCACCCGCCCACACATGACCCTGGCATCAGCATGACCGACCCCCTGGCACGGGAGCGCTCTGAGGAGACCCCGGCTGCTCCCCCCACCCCGCCCCGTGTACCCTCTGCGGGAGCCTGTCCCCATTCTCTGATCAGACAACAGAGGCTGGCGGGGCCACGGTTAGGAGATGGAGCGGGCTTCCCGGGGGTGGGGGGTGGAATCCTCCCCCGGCGAGGGCAGGCCTGGAGGGCGCCGGGCAGAGGCGGGGGCTTGGGGCGGGGGCGGGGGTCCCTGCAGAAGCCGGCCTTCCCAGGGCCCTGGCCGGGGGCCAGCAGCCGGGGTCCCGGGAAGAATTCTGCCGATCTGAGCTTTTTCCCCTTCAAGGACTCGGAAGCACACGCATGCATTCCTCGGAACCAAGGGTGTGTCGGGTGGGGAGGGCAGCCCTTGGCCCTCCGGCTGCCCACGGCCCGGGCACGTGACGGCCCGAGAGCTGCTGACACCCACTCCAGCCGGGCGTTTGCAGCGGACGGCGGTGCCAGGGGAGGGAGGGCGGCCTTTCACCAGGAGAGCAGGCGGGTGCGGCCTGAGGGGCACCTTTGGGCCCCGCCCCTCGCCCGGGCCTCCGTGCCCATGCACCTGTGCGGAGCCCCTGAGCCCCTCGGTGCAGGAGGGGGGAGCGCGTGCGACTCTGGACAGCCCCCACCCTGCCCCGCGCGGCCCTGGTCCCCGCACAGCCTCTCCCCTGCACCGCAGCCTGGGGCGCCAGGCTGGGCCTCCCAGGGCGCCCTCCCCCGTGCCCGTGCACAGGGCCTGGCGCTGCCGCTGGGTGCGGGTCCCTCCTGAGCGTGATGAAACGAGCTGGCGGAGCCGAGGGCCCTGCAGCGGTTCATGGAGAGGCCGTGCACTTCGAGTTCTTTACGCCCGTCAATAAACTTATCTTTTCATTCCATTTCCCATGAACGCTCTGGACTTTTGTGACATCACAGGGCAGTGCGTGAAGCCTGTGATGTCATCCAGGCGGGTGTGAGCTCTGTGACGTCATCCAGGTGGGGCGTGAGCTCTGTGACACCATCCAGGTGGGTTGTGAGTCTGTGACGTCATCCAGGTGGATCGTGAGCCTGTGACGTCATCCAGGTGGGTTGTGAGTCTGTGACGTCATCCAGGTGGGGGTATGAGCTCTGTGACGTCATCCAGGTGGGTTGTGAGTCTGTGACGTCATCCAGGTGGGGGTATGAGCTCTGTGACATCATCCAGGTGGGGCGTGAGGTCTGTGACATCATCCAGGCGGGTGTGAGCTCTGTGACATCATCCAGGCGGGTGTGAGCTCTGTGACGTCATCCAGGTGGGTTGTGAGTCTGTGACGTCATCCAGGTGGATTGTGAGTCTGTGACGTCATCCAGGTGGGTTGTGAGTCTGTGACGTCATCCAGGTGGGTTGTGAGTCTGTGACGTCATCCAGGTGGGTTGTGAGTCTGTGACGTCATCCAGGCGGGCACGAGCTCTGTGACGTCATCCAGGTGGGGTGTGGCGTCATCCAGGTGGGTGTGAGGTCTGAGTGATGTCCCCGGCAGTGTGTGGGCCCCCGGGGCTGCTGTAACAAGGGTCCCTCACCTGGTGGTCTCAGCAGCAGGGATGCACTCTCTCACAGCTCCGGGGAGCAGAGAAACCCCTGACCCAGGTGTGGGCGGGGCCGCGCCCTCTCCAAGGCTGGGGGGGGCGCCTCCTGCCCCTTCCGGCTTCTGTGGCTCCAGGTTCCACGGCCGTGGCTGCACAGCCCGCATCTCTGCCTCTGCCTTCTTGTGGCTGCCCCCTTGTGCGTCTCTCTTAAAGATGTTATTATGTATTTGAAAGGCAGAGTTACAGAGAGGCAGAGAGAGGGAAGTCTTCCATCCACTGGTTCACTCGCCAAATAGAGCAGTGCCGATCTGCAGCCAGGAGCCAGGAGCTTCCTCTGGGTCTCCCACACGGGTGCAGGGCCCCAAGCACTTGGTCCATCCTCCGCTGCTTTCCCAGGCCACAGCAGAGAGCTGGATTGGAAGTGGAGCAGCCGGGACTTGAACTGGCGCCCATATGTGATGCTGGCACTGCAGGTGCCGGCCCCATGCGTGTCTCCTTCCCCCGTTTGTCCAGGGTGGGTCCTCCAGGATGCTCCTCGGTCGCGTCTGTGGGGACCTGTCTTCCAGTCCCTCACAGCTTCCGGGTCAGGGCCTGGCCACCGTCCCGCCCACTCCTGGGGTTTCTCAAAGAAGTGCCCATTTCCGCTTCTCCCGGGGAAGCCCAGAGGGCCCAGCCGTCCCCAGGGAGCTGGCCGGCAGCTCCCACGTCCTGCAGCTGGGCCAGAAGAACTGGCCCTGAGCCTCGGGGAGGGTGCTCGGGGGGCACCTTGGGGACCAGGGCACAAGAGAGATTCAGGGAGCCTGGTGTTGGGGCCTGGGGCCTGGGGGAAACACGGCTGCCAGCCCTGTGCTGCCCAGACAGGCGTCCCCGCCTGGGCCCCGCCACAGCCGCCGCCGCCGTTGCCCTGCTGCTGTTTCAGGGAGCCACGGGCCACTTGTACAAGGTCGTGCGGCGAGCAGGACTGGGACTCAAACCCACAGAGCAGGGCCTCAGGGAGCTGGCAAAGAGCCCCCGGTCTGGATGCAGGTTTAGGCACCTGGTCTAGGGCCACTGACTGAGCCCACCACCTGCACACCCGCACACCCATGCACCCACCTGACCCCCCACCCATGCACCCACACATCCACCCACCCACCCACCTGCACACCATGCACCCGCTCACCCACCCATGCACCCATCTAACCCCCACCACCCATGCACCCGCTCACCCACCCATGCACCCACCTAACCCCCACCACCCATGCACCCACACAGCATCCACCCACCTAACCTGCCACCCCCCACCCACACATCATCCACCTACCTAACCCCCCACCACCCACACATCCACCCACCCACCTAACCCCCCACCCATACACCCGCATATCCGCTCATCCACCCGCCCACCCGTCCACCACCCGTCCATCCATTCTGTCCACCAGACCCAGGTGTGCAGGGCCGGCTGCTCGGAGGCCTCTGCGTCTCCTCCAGGTGCCCCCTCCCCCGCTCTTCCAGGCCAGGCCACTGGGGTGAGGCCCGGTGAGCTCACTCCACCCTCATCACCCCTCCAGAGGCCCGTGTGTGGATCCCGCGGCAGCTGGGTGAGCGGGGCTGGAACTGCAGCACACGCAGCTCCGAGCGCATTCCAGGCCCCTGCGGAGAAGCCGCGGGCGCAGCGGCCCTGGCATTGGGCTGCGGCGTGCAGTGGCCCTTCGCTCCTGTTGCCGCCGCAGACCCCGCTTTGGGGCCATCTCCGCGGGCACTGGGCCTCGCCGGCGGCGGTGGGTGGCACCCCGCCCCCGCAGCAGCCCGGCGTCCTCCGGAGTTAGCAGGGGACGCCCGGGTTCAGGGCTGGAGTGAGCGTGGGCGCTGAGGTGTGCACGCGTGCTCACGTGTGTGCGTGTGCTCCTGCACGTGCGTGTGGGTCACGTGGGAGCGTTACAACCCTTGGAGGGTGTCACTGTGATTGTCACCAGAACTACAATGGATGGCAGTCACTTTTCAAATTAAATTTTTTTTATTTGCAGATGGGGGGTGGGGAAGGAAGGGCAAGAGACAGATGGAGAGAGAGAGGGAGAGAGAGGGAGAGAGAGAGAGGGAGAGAGAGGGAGGGGGGAGAGAGAGGGAGAGAGGGAGGGGGGAGAGAGGGGGGGAGAGGGGGAGAGGGAGAGAGGGAGAGGGAGGGAGAGAGGGAGAGAGAGAGAGACAGGGAGAGGGGGAGAGGGGAGAGATCTCCATCACACCTGCCCCTTGGGAGGGCCGAGCCTGCGCCACAGCATGGAGAGGGTGGCACCGTCTCCCTGGCACGGAGCGAGAGCTTCCATGTGTGTGTGAGCCTGGGAAGGTGAGAATTGCTGACCCCTTTTCCAGATGGGAAAACTGATGCTGGGACGCTCCTGGCCCAGGCGTTGGAGCCGTGCCCTGGGCATGCTCCTGAAACCCACAACCTTCAGTTTCCATTTGGAGCTGAGCGAGCACCGTGCGGGGTCCAGGGCCTGGCTGTGAGTCCCCACGTGACCCCGGGCCGGGCCTGTGTCCCCGCCTGGGCACCGCAGCCGGCCTAGCCGGGAGGCGGCGGCGCTGGGGAGGGCCCGGCGCTGTTTTCCTGGTTCCGCCTGGAGGGTTTGACCCCGGGCCGGCTCCCGCGGCCGGCCTGCTGCGGGCCTCCTGCGGCCACGGCTGAGTCACGGCTCTGCTATGCATCCTGTGGGCATTCCAAGCCTCGCCCTGCGCCAGCTCCCGCGTGGGCGGCCGGGGGACGGGCGGCGCCCTGTGCCCGGAGCAGGAGGCACGTGGGCCCTTGAGAAGCACCCGTCGCTCTGGGTCCGAGCCTCCTGGTGACCCAGGGACCTTGTCGGGCACACGGGGCGGGCGCAGGGTAAGGGGCAGGGCGGGCGGCACCCGGCATGTGCAGAGCCGGGTCTGCAGCCCCGGGAGCCCCGTCCCCCTGCAGGGTTCTCGCCCCCGTCCTAGCCCAGCTCCCCCAGAGGGTCTGCCCCCCGCTTCTGCGTCCCCGCCCTCCACGTGCGTCCACTGCCCCTCGCAGGCTGGTCAGCCTCTTCCTTCCCTGCTGGGCGCCAGCTCCGGGACGCCAGGGCAGGGGGTGCCGAGCACTGCGCTCCCGAGAAGGCCTTGCGGAGGGAAAACCGCAGGGGTCCTCGCCCCCCCCCCCC